>JAPMUY010006615.1:0-47234 GCA_026901105.3 Galaxias olidus
ATGTCTAAAGTAAATATATTTGTCAGAATAATGTTTCTCCATTTTAACAACAAAGTCCCTAAATCTCTTCAGTGTGGTACATTTTGAGTGAAATCTAAAAGGCATGACCCAGTCTGTCCTAGTTTAGTGCCTCAGCGTTCATCTAATTAGTTGCAGACTGGCACGATAATTAATGCTTCAGCTCTGCTTCCGCAAATATTGGCATGTGTAGGAAATATTGATCGGGCCCAACCCTGATTCTGATCCCAGGGTGTGTGTGTGGTGTGTGTGGGTGTGTGTGTGTGTGTGTGTGGGTGTGTTGTTCGAGGGACCAGCTTGTTAAGATAACATGGCTCGTTGTTTGAATATTGACAGAGCACAGCTGATCAGCCTGCTCGTGCTGACGTCACTGTGAAACCCCATGCAGGCTAACCTTAGCCAAACAGACATTAAACCATAGTTGATGGGATGATGTCAGCAGGAAAGTGGTGGACAATCTCCCTAAAAAGAGCGTTTCTAAATTGAACATTGACTCTCAAACTAGGATTCTGTAATATTGTATGTTGTTTTACAGTTCTCTATGTGCAGTGTTGAGGTTTCTATTGTGTGTTATCTTGTGCTCTGTTAGCTATGGTTGCCTCCTCCTCCTCCTCTTCTTCTTCTTAAAGTTCCAAGGTGTGATTCCCCTCCTGTCCACTAGGTGAACTCCATTCAGAACCAGATGCAGTCGAAGGGAGGCTACGAAGGAGAGGCCATGCCCGTCAACGTCCAGCTGCAGCTGGTAGACACCAAGGCAGGATAGCATGGAGGCCCTTTATGGTAAGCAAACACTCACTGACCTTTGCCTTTTTAAAAGAACTACATAATGTTACAATCATTCAATCGACATCTCTATCTAGGGCTATAATAAGGAACTAAAAGTGCAATTAACAACTTGTGATGAAATATGGATCATTAAATGATGTCTAAAATGCATTAGTAAAATACCCTCTACCTATTTGGAAGCTCTCACTTTGGTTGGTGTTTTAGGACAGTGGTTCCCAATCCAGTCCTCAAGGACCCTCAGCCATTCCAGGTATTGGATCTTCCCTAGTGCCAGCACACCTGGTGCAATTAGTCAAGGCCTTGCTGTAGGGGACTAATTACACCAGGTGTGCTAGAAACTGAGAAGATTAAATATCTGGAATGGCTGAGGGTATTTGAGGACTGAATTGGGATCCACTGTTTTAGGAAATGGCTTTTCTTTTGGAATTATAAAGGCCATGTGTACAACTTCACCTTACGCTGTCTTTGTCTTTGTACGTTACAGGTTTATTTACATCGATGTTTTTCCATTTTGGTCTTCATCACATCTGCCTTCAGTTAGAATGATAAGCTCCTCCAAAGTGCTGACCCCTTCTATGACTGCATCTCCAAAACCCACCGGGCTCTGAAGAGGGACGATGATGGGGAGTCGATGCACCCCCTCGTCCCCCCCTCCCCCCGTCCCCCACCTTAACCCCTCCAGACCCTTCCTGTCCAAACCCCACCCTTAACCCAATCTTCAGCCAATCAACAGCTCATGGACCGTTTTCTGCAACCATCGGAATGAGGCTTTCATCCCTCTGCCTGTCCGTCTGCCTGTCCGTCTGTCCGTCTGTCTGTCTGTCCGTCCACCCATGCCTATGGCCGCCATAGCAGGAACTGCAGCAGCGCTTCAATATGAGTTAACGTCAAACTCCCTCGACGCAGCCGGACGCTAGCACGCTCCTCCTCCTGGTCTTTCATCTTCATCTCCACTTGGTTGCGTTCACTTAAGCCTCTTCGTCCTCCATGTGATGTTGCCTGTGAGGCATTTTTCTTCTGTTGATGTTGTCAACTCAAGGTTTCAAGGTCTGGTACCTTCAAGTACAATGACTGTTCGCATATTGTTTTTATAGATTCTTTTTTTTATTTAATTAGCAAACTTTTTTTCGTTATGTTAATTCTGGCTTTTACATTTTTTTTGATTTTGTCGGGGCTTTGTTATGTGTTGGTGTTCAGATTGTTGGTAGACCGCATGTATGTAAAGAGTGGCTCGCTACGGCCCCATAGGTGCCAAAATGTCTGTAACTCCTATAGAATGATGAACACTTTTCTTACTGAGTGTGTCTATCTCAGCAAACTCTCTGAGGAAATGTTATTGTTACTTTTATGGCTTTTGTTCACACCACTCCCTCTCTCATTCCCTCTTTGTTGAACTTTTTGGTTGTTGTTGTTGTTGTTGTTGATGAACTTGTATTATTTACAACAACATTATCAGATGTTGACATGACATGTGGCTTTCACTGGACGTTCTGCTGTAAATAGTGAACTTGGGTGATTGTGGTAGGCCTGGGCTAGGGTTTGTATACATTGACTAATAACTCAGTCTAAGTGAAGCGCTTCGAGCCAGGTATCAGTCCGGCCTTCCGTTCCGAGATGGTCTCTGTTTATCTGTACCCCCCCCTGTACTCGTATGTTTGCTGTAACAGCTTGACATCATGACAGTCCCTGACCTTTTTTTGCATTTGTGAAAAGAGAAGGAAAACGTTTTTTTTTCCTGGCCAACTGTCACGTCTTTTATCCTAGAAACCTAGAAACCCCGTGCGAGGCCGTGCCAGAGAACCCGGAGACGCTGTTGTGATGTGTGCAAACAGCCGTCAGTGTGTGATCACTATCAACACGCAGAGTGTGACGTCATAGCTCATCTCCCATACATTTTGCTCAGGTTCAGATGCATATCATCAATACTTTCAAATTATATTTGCACTGTTTTCCTTTATTCAAGCCTACTTGTTTTCCCTTAGGAAATATATGTATATGGTTTGGGGCTTACTCTGACAGATGGATGACCAAGCTTTCTCTGTGTGGCCGCATATCGTAGCATTTTAAAAGAGGTTTTTCAAGAAGTTGTAAAGCAATCTTACATTTCATTGTCAACGCCATTGTATAACACTGTGTATCATGCTGTACATTGCTACTGAAGAGAAATCTAATTTCAAATATTTCTAAATTCGGACTTAAAATTAAACAAATCTTTCAGACTGCGCTCCCCCCTACCTTTATTGGAAGTATATAAATTACCAATACTGTTATGATAAAAGGCCACTGGCTGCCATATAAATATAAGTAAACTGTATGCGTCTTTGTGGACTTAAAGACCTTTAAAAGTGCTTTGTTTGTGAATACTGTTGTCCCTGTGTGCCACAGTCTGAATATTTTTTATTTATTGTTTCTCTTGTTTTGTTACTTTTTTTGTACTATAAAAGATTTCCCTTGATTTATTGGACTTTATCCTGGAGAAAAAAATGTCTCTCTTTATGCTAAATAATAATGTGTCTATATTTATTCACCGTTAGGAAATATACAAGAATGGGGTTTGAAGAGATGTGCCCTTTGATACTGATAAGGAAATATTTTCAATGTTGGTGACAGAAGCACAAGAGAGGGTACATAATATGATAGTTGATGAGAAAGTCTAAGCCAAAGTGATGTTGATAACCAGTGTGTGTGTAAAAGCATGTTTCATTGACCATGCAATGCCTCAGATCTATGTCAGCATCAGGAAAACTCACTCCACTCAGTATATACATTGTTGTTTTCTGGTTGTTTGACAAATCAGAGTGTGGTTTTTACACCATCTTTCCTCATCTAGTGTCGGCTTGTAGATGACAGAGTGTCTTCAGAAATAAATATTTTTTTCCCATGTTATTAGATTGTATCACTGAAGTCATTTCGATCAGTAATGTTCATTACACCGACTTCCATTTAGGCTGCACTTTTCAATGGCATGAAGGAATAGTTCAGCAAAACATAAAAAATACTTAACAATTGTTTTTAACGTGGAAACCCATTACATAAGCTTAGGAAGTCAAGCAAAGCTCCGTGTAACCTATATGTATGTCCCCCTTCCAGTGCCTTAACGATCCTGTAGTCAAGCAAAGCTCCGTGTAACCTATATGTATGTCCCCCTTCCAGTGCCTTAACGATCCTGTAGTCCTGCAGAGTCACTCCCATGCCTGTCCTGTTGACGCCTACGAACAGAGGAGACCCTTCAAATGAACCAGGAAGCAATACAGGTTTCGGTCATCTTATTACCACGGCCACAAAGAAGGCAGTAGATCACCACTATTTCTACCTTTCGTATACTACATCAAAGCTGCGCATGCTTTGAAAATAGTCCTAGTTCAATCCAAACATTTGGTCTGTAGGGGAAATCTTCACTTGTAAGTGGATACATTTTTTGCTACAGAGGAGGCATATGCACAGCACAAGACAAAAAAAGAAAAGAAAAAACATGTAAGCAGAATCCCACAGGCTTACTTTATCTATTCATATTGTTGACTTATGACCTGCTGTCAGTCAACTGTTTCCAGAGGCAATTCACTGCTTTACAACAGATCTGTATCTAGCTGTAAGAGCCTTAATGTAAAGAGGATGTGTTTGCATAAAGTGACCTGATGATGATGGAGTAAAAAAATAACGCAGTGTTTCAGAGACTTACAGACTCATGAGAAGGTCGCTGTGGCAATGTGTGATGCTAGCAAGGACATTGTGTACCCTAAAAACACCATCATCGTCATCATCATCATCATCATCATCGATCATCTTTCACCACTGTCTTAGTGAGCTACAGCAGAATGTGTTCTTACTGGCTAGGCTGGACTAGTTACTGGTAGTCAAATCCCAGCGAAGGCATGTTTATGTAAATAGATTACAAGCCGGCCATCCTCAGGCATCAGGTAATAAACAAGCGGCACAACACTACGCTGTGGCCAGGGCTGTGGTGATTGCGGACCTGTTTCCAACCAGCCGTGTAATTGTGTTGTGTAACCTAATCTAACCTTTAAAACAGCCTGCTGAATAAACCAGAGACAATAAAGAGAGATAAGAATGTTAAGTATTGTTTGGAATGCGACCTTCTATGATATTCTTCTCCGGTTGGAACGAGACCTTGTACTAACGAGAAAATGTCCCGGAGAGATTTAAGATATGTGTAGCAATGTAATGGCTTTAGAATTAAATTAAATCCTTATCAGCGAAGGATCTTATCTGTTAAAAGCTCGTTTCTCAGAGGGGCCTTCAGTCCGCAGCAGGTCGTGGGATAAAGTCTGATAGGGCTGTTCGTTTCTCTCCTTTTCTTTCCCCACCCAACCCTGTCACCTCATTGGTCCGTGAGAATAAGGTAGGATCATTTACATTTTTTCTCTCCTTCGGCCGTCGTAGGATAATTCTCCCTGCGGTTGCTAGGCTACACGGTGGCTAGTGATGCGGGTGTTCCTGAATCGGCGGTATGCCTTCCCACGGAGTGACACGTGAATGAGTTGATGAAGAGGAAGCTGCTTGAATGAACGACGGGGCCGTGTGGGCAAGCGCTGTGGTAGTCAGCGTGGGGGCGTGAGGAGAATTAACAACGGAGCTTCATAGCAGTCAAGACATGATGTAGGACTGGCCAATGCCTTTTATTTCGTATGCATTGTCAATTTTCTATGTAAGGAAAAAGGGTTTACAATACGTGTGTGTGTGCATATACAATTACAAACACAGCTACACGTATGCATGCTCACACATCCATAGCCAACACTAGTTCCATCAACTGCACACAAATATAAACCCATTGTTAATAGTGAATTGATAGGCCAAACTATTTTATTAATGGCATTAACACTAATGCTTTTCCTGTGTTATTTTTTATTGGTGGACCTATCCATGTCTCCTGTGGTCATAACAGCCACAAACCCTGCTTCCTGAGAAGTCTGAGTGCCCAATGAGGTCACTGGTAATCTTCCCCTCACAGTTTGGAAACCCCCTGGTATAGTGGTTGGCCCATTCAAACCGAACGGCTGCAAAACTATAAAAGATGGCCTAAGTTCAGAGACTTTAATAATTTGACTCCAACCATAAGTTCCTGTTTCAGGTCTGTGCTTGTGAGTGTCGGACTCTTCTCAGAGCTTTCACGTTGACGAACGGGCTCCAATTCCTGCATTGTTTTTTAACCTTCGCTTTAAGTGGCAGTCACTGTTGTAACTCCTCCTAATGAATACTCCATCTGCTAAATTCACCCGCAACTAGGAATCATTTTCCAATGACCTATAATCTGTGCAAGTGAAGCGTACATAGCCGGCTTTGTTCCCTTGCTGCAGACCATCTGGACCCCCTCCAGTCCCAATACAACACATTCTCCTACTAGAGTAATCAGTCAGAACTCAGAGAGAATACGTATGCATTTAAACCCTGTTTTCTCTCTGTCATACTATAGGCAAACAAAATTACTCTCTACAGATAAAACAGAACTCCTTTCAGTAGGTCGTTTTGCATGGATTTATATACCCTTAACTAAGAATGGCTAAGGGTGTCTAATGGAAGGTGTGTTTAAATTATCAGGAGAAGTTTGACATTGAAATAAGTTGAAAACGTCTTGGCAGTTGAACTTACCCTTCTCTCATTGTCTGAAGCAGTAAATATTCAACAGTGTGGGCGTCATATAGCCACAACCATGTGCTCTGAGTTAGGGGACTAGCGTGTTGTCCTTCCAAACCACTCTGTAGCCTATACAGCACCAAAGACCCACTGTCTGAAAACTATATTTAGACTGATAGGACTCTTTGATAAATGAACATAAATTAACATACTGCTCAATATTCCTTAAGTATAAGAAGCTTGTTTGAAGCTTGTAGCAAACATGTTTCTGTATAGATCCGGTGACATATTTCTAATCTTACATATCATGTGCATTACATATTACTACTGTAACATACTGTAGGCTACAGTGAGCAATGCATCTGCTCTTGTCTCTGACTGAGAGATTGAGGCCTGCAGGTTTTATTCAATATTTGAGCTCTGACGTGATTCATGTTTTGACTTGAAAACTAATTTTGGACAGATTTCTATGGCAGTCATCAGGGCAGCAGACCTTGGTCTCTAATTTGTGTTTCACTCATGACTCTGATTATACCAAACATACACTCAGTCGCTGTACTTGACTTTAGTGGCGCTATGGTGCTAGAGCACCACCTGCTGGCACAAACTGGCAAGTCCTAATTGGGTATGCATGCAGAGCAAATTGACTCTCTACACTGACTACAAGAATGAAAGAAATTTTGCCTAAAATGGAAACCTTTTTTCCCAGGGTGTTCCTAATAATTAGAGAGGTGTTTATGATACATTCCACATAATATAAACTTCCAATATTGCCAGTATGTGTCCAATGGCCTCTACATCACGTTTTTGTGTCCTCATGTTCCTCAAAGCTATAAGCTCTTACCCCTGGCTTCCCACATAGAAACACAGATATCTACATACTGAGCCAAAAGACAATTCTCCCAGCTCCAGAGACGTTAAACGTTTCCATTTCTGCGCCAACACGCAAAGCAAAGAAGAAAATCACATTAGAGTGGCATAAAATAAAAGTCAATCTGAAAACCATTATATCCAGGCATCAGATCTTTTTACATCTGAATCATCCACAGGGATTAATTTAGAGAAGGGAATTCCTCTGAGCTCTCCTGGAACTCTGTTACATCTCAGAGTAAGAATTAAAATGTTATTAGCCTGTGTTTACGGGGATGATTATCTGATAAACAAGATATCTTCTGGATCTATAA
Organism: Galaxias olidus; assembly: GCA_026901105.3. NCBI lineage: Eukaryota > Metazoa > Chordata > Actinopteri > Galaxiiformes > Galaxiidae > Galaxias > Galaxias olidus. Next base: position 7,584 of record JAPMUY010006615.1, read on the forward strand.
CTTGTAGAGAATGCAAGTGACCTTTATATGACCCAAATATTATATTAAGTAATATTTAGCTATCAACTATCTACTAATGATACACTTGAAGACGTTTTTTGAAAGAATGATTATAACTGAATGAACATATTTATCCAAACGTCTGATGTTGATCAAATGACTTGACGTAACAATTTGATCTATTTAGTACCAGACTGCATACTGAAGCATCCTTTGCACATATTGCCTGCTCTGTCTGTCGGTTTTTTACCTTTAATTTGTTGATGTAAGTGATGGCATGGCTTACAAATTAAACAATCGCACTAATTGATCAAATAAATTGACTTGTTAACCTAATGGATTATTAAATGTTGTTAAAATTAAAGAATAAGATAAAGCTAGCATTGAGGTGTAGTTTGATAACGTAAGCTATTACTAACAGTCCTAATAAGTCTATATTATTTTGAATATATCTTTTAAACTCCGTAAAAAGACAAAACCTACTGTCACACTAACATGCGTTAACTAAATGTAACGTTATTATACACAAAGCTCATTCTGAAAGCTTCGTTTAAGCCAATTGAGAACTATGAGGTAAGTTCCTCTACTTTGACTCAAAAAGGAGTCATTCACTCTCCTCAATGTTATTACCATGGCACGGCAGCAGCAGCTGGCTACCCACACAGTTCCACTAACGCCATGGAAACGTGGTGGACTGCTGTGAACTAACACTGTTAAACTTGCTTATTGGTTGCGTAGGATGATGCTGAAAAGAAAACGAATTAGTCCAGTGACAGTATAGACGAAATTAAGATCAGTTTAACAATCCAGTTATTAGTTTAAATTAAAACAGCTTCTTTCTTGTCTTTTAAATATCTTGATTCAAGGCATCTGATGGTCCTTTGACTTGCTGGGGGGTATAAAGATGATGTATGTAAATGAATGTCTAAATATGAAATGGAAGGTTTCCACATCGATACAACGGTATATAGCCAATGAGTAAGACAATACACCCAATAAAATAAAAGGTAATTTTATCAGTAATACCACCCACACAGATAAATAAAACAAACATAAACCTATTTACATATTAAAACAATCCAATTACAAAGCAGCCCACCCATTGCTTCACTTCTCTTTTTTAGCATGCTTTTAAGCCACTATGGTACTTGTGGGGTTGAATAAGCAGATGAAGCCGGTAGAAGTGGATTCTGATGGAGCCATCTGCAATGAAATCCGATGGACAAACAACTGTCTGATGTAGAGCTTGAATTAGCAGGAGGAACCCTCGTGCTGTCACGACTTGTTTCTGGGTTTGTCACAATACGGCACGTTCTCCAGTAGAAGTGGCTCCCTGGGCCGGAGCTCTGCAACAAAATCACATAAAAGACTCTGTAAAACTGTCGGTTAGAGAAAAGAATATTGCATTAAAACATGGAGTAATTGATTATTAAAAATGTTTTAGTAACTAAAATTAAAGAGAATAAAAAGTTTACTTACTAAGAGTACCTTCTGCTACATGCTCAACTTGTAAGACGCCTTGTCGTAGAATCGTCTCCACGCCTCGTCCCATTTTGATCATCTGAAAACAGACGAAAGTAAGTACATCTATATAAGATAATAATTACAATAATCTACTCATTCTAGCCCTTCATCCGGAGTAACAAAGCAGTGAATTACACTTTATGTATGCTCAACCTCTTTGTTTCAGTCACAGAGTAACCAGGTCATTTGTTGTGATTAAAGCCAGTGTTCCTCACTAAATTATACATTTCATTGTTTACAAAAAAAATTTAAATTTACCATGTCGTAGAAACAATAGGCTATTTTATACAAATCCCAGGCCGATGGGCACTACCTGGCTGATGTTTTCTTCTGACGTCTCATTCTTGTTTTTCTTAAACTCCTCATTAATCTGTAACCTTGCAGCTGTGTAAGGGGTGGAACAGAAAACGTTAACAAATCAAATCAGGTAGCGTATTTTCAAGGTAAAATAATAGTTTTAAGGGGTTATGAGTAAAACAAAACTAAACAATTTGTATAAACAGGAAAGACTTGGAGGATGCCATCTAGTGTGTCTAAAATTGGCCTACAATAGAAAATAATACAAAATTGACGTACACCCACGATACAGTGGAAACGTCAGTCTGTTTAGATGATCTAATCAGCTTACCAGTTAGTGCTCTGTTGTCATCTTTGAAAACGTCCAACCTAGTTCTGTGCAGCATTTTGAACAATTTTATCACCTAAAAAAAAGATACGCCGTAGCTGATAGGGTTAGCAAGGACGTAAGCTATAACAAAAAACAAGCCTAGCGTTGGTTAGATTCCAGGACTAATAGCTGGATTTACATAATTACGGACAAGCCGGCTCACATGTACATGTTTTAAAGTTACAGAGACTAAACAAGTTTACATTTGGTCTTCTCACCTTCAAGCGAGACTCCATTTTGCACCAACTTTGTATACACTTTCCAAGGGTGCCAACTTCCGCTCAATTCATATTTGTTGTTCGGGGGCACAGGCTCGACCAATCTAAAACTGGCTCGCCTTCTTTTAAACCAATAGGGTTCCACCTTTTAATGAACAGTAGCCAATCAATAACTTCACAACTGAAGACGCATGCTCCTTGCTTAAATCAAGCATTGCACGATGGCCGACGAGATAGCGAAAGCTCAGGCTGCGCAGCCAGGTGGAGATACTATTTTTGGAAAAATCATACGCAAAGAAATTCCTGCAAAAATATTCTTTGAAGATGATCAGGTGTACATCCAATATCGAAATCATAAACCAGTTTTTATGCATTTCACTTACTTTAACGTAGCTGACGTTAGCCTCTAAATGGTAGCCTATCTGTTTGTTAGTGTTCTTACATTGTAGCATGACACGAAAACCTCGTATTCTGCTGACGTTAACTAGCACCAAGTGCATGTACGATTAGCTTTATATAGCTGCAGCCGGCACATATTAAATGTTAGTTTTGAGTCTTGCGGTTGGTGCAGTGTGTGCTAACTAGCGCAGTACTCAGTAGATATGAAGCAGTTTCATCATTCGGTGTTAAAGCCAGTCCAGGAGTATCTTAATGTACACAGCATGAATGGGTTAATGGCACACATATCTTATTCAAAGTTATAATTCAACAACTTTTACTGCAAATCATTAGACTATAAATAACCTCCAATCTGTTTTTGATGTGTTAAGTGTTAATGTTGTGTTTTTTTCTCTTTCAGTGTATAGCCTTCCATGACGTCGCTCCTCAGGCACCGACCCACTTCCTAGTTGTTCCCAGAAAGCCAATTGTCCAGCTTTCCAAGGCAGAGGATGGTGATGCCGCAGTACGTTTGACGTTACCTAAAGATCTTAGAGATTCACCAATAATATACATTTTCGGAACCATTCAACTGTTAAATCTATCTAGTGCATAATACAAATTCTGACAAAAGTAATATAACATTATTGGAATATCCTTTTTAAAGGTTTTAACATACTTTAAAGTATAACATTTGAGAAAAGGGCTTCAGTCAAATCTTTCACTTTGAACTATTTATAGATAAATGCATTTCCCAAAAGATATAGACTGAGCCCCTCTCTGATAAACACATGGGCCATGTATTTATAATTCAGTCTGATATCAATAGTAGGTTTGTCGTCTGTTGACTGACACCACTGACACCTGGTGCATATTATCTGCTATAAATGCTATAAATGCCATATATGTCTTGGCACCAACCAAGTCTGATCCAATCCATAAATCTACAACACGTTACACAATACAGAAGACTTAAGCCCCTTTTAATAAATTATTTCCCATTTGAAATAACATTTTTATTCAAAGGTAACAATTGACCCTCACTTCCATAGCATAAACTATTTTTTAATTCAAATATAGTGAAGTGTTATGCTTGGCAGGTAAATAAGGGCATTGATCGTCCAGAAACACTTGCTCTCCTTATCGACTTACCTTTTAAATGTCAAAGAGGAAAGTAAAAGAAAAGCTGACTGAAATAAAGAAAAAGGTTAGCGTTTAGATAATTGAAACGCAGCCATGGCCGAGATGAGCTGATGAGGTGAAAACTATAACTACAGCTTTGCAGGTTAAAGAGATAATTCTGCAGGAATCGGTATTTGCTGTAGGCCAGACGGAATTCAATTTATGGCCACTAGATGGAGCCTTTTACCATTAGTTAAAAATATTCCCTGCCTGCTGGCAACCAACATCTAGCAGTCACTACAGTTTTTTATCTTAACCACTTTGATGTGAATCTTGATCTTTTTCTTCACTATATATCCCAAATGTACACTGTGGACGTGGCTTCATGCATAAATCATCACTTTATGAATGCTCTAGGCCGGGGCTTTAAAGATGATTTTATTTTTCTGTGCCCCTGTCACAGAATGAATTGCTGTCAGCTTATAGCCTTATAGCCACATTTTGGAATTTTACTCCTACTGTCGTTTTGATATATTGAGCCATTATATTTTTTATTTGAATTAATTATTTATTGAGCAAAAACACTTTTTCTCTCTTTCCCAACATCGTTAAATCTCGCTTTCTTGTCATCTTCTGCTCTCCCTCGCCGCCTGATCTATCTTTCTCCGTTCCTCACTGCCCATCTCCCCTTCTCCGTCTCTTCTCTGAATATCCCCTCTGTCTCTCTCGCTGCTCCAGCTCTTGGGTCACCTTATGATCGTGGCTAAGAAGTGTGCGGAGCAGGTGGGTCTCCCCAAAGGCTACCGGCTGATCGTCAACGAGGGCTCCGACGGAGGACAGTCCGTCTACCACCTTCACATCCATGTCCTGGGAGGGCGCCAGCTGGGTTGGCCTCCCGGCTAACCTCCACGGTCCCGCCCGGCCCTCCCAGCCCCCCCTGTCACCACCTCTTTCCTGTCTGATGACAGATCGCCACATCTCCCTGTCACTGTGTCCTTTGTTTCAACTGATTGCACACCGTCCGTCCCCTGGACACTTCTCCTCTGGCTGTCTCTAATGATGTTGTAGATGTAACAGGGGCGGGGCTGGGTTTGGGCGGGCTATTTTATCTTGGGTAAATAAATGCACTTCACATTGTCTGACTGTGTAAGCAGCGTTTTCCTCGTCTATCTGTGTCGTCAAGAGAAGGAGGGGGGGGGGGGTGGTGATTCATCACCAAGTAGTCCCTGAATTTAAATTGGGTTTCGATAAGAAAGGACCTTCCGATTGTGTCCTTTATGGTTAATGGTACTGGTATAGCAGCTTTCTTCCCTTGTCACGTACATGCGTGCGTGCGTGTGTGTGTGTGCGCGCGCGCCAACGCCTACGGTTGCTCTGAGGGAAATAATTATCGCTGCACTCGGAAGACAGGAATCGGGAGAGTTCTTTTGACGTTTTAATTATAGACTTTTCCTGTATCTGTTGTTCTCCCTCGGAAAGTTTTGACTTGCTTATCAGCATGTGCAAAAAGGGAAATTAAAGGCTTGCACTACACCCCTGAGTTTTACCAGCTGTGGATGTGGGTGCAGGTGCATTACGAGTTGTTGCTTAGTTAAACGACAACATCACACACCCATAGATCAGACGTTTTGGATACATGGAGGCATGTGTTCCTAAAGAAATACTCAAGTAATCTTTATTTTACACTAGACTAGAGCCTACTACATGCCCATGCTATAACGTTTTGGTTCAGCAGTCCAAAGAAAAAATGAAAAGCATTGGTCTGTATAGAGGGGCCCTTTAGAAGTCCTCGGGCGAACACAATTTTGAATTCAAGCCTGTTAAAATGGCACATGAATCTGTGTGTAGGTGTAAATCAGACGAAGAGCCAGCCTTTTGGTGTGGCTAAAAATAGCCCTGTTGCACTGTAGATGTCAGACCAGCAGAGGGGTGGTGAGAAGAGGCTTTTAAAGCGTCAACCTCCACGCTACAATAGAACAAAGGCTTTCTACGGGAGAGAAAAAAAATCTGATGGAGTCGTTTGAAATCAAGTACCCTAGAGAGCGCTCCCATAGGCAGAAGGCTATTAATACGGCGAATTCAAAAGAAGTTTGCTCTTTTGTTTTCTGACAGCTCATATGGTTATTGCTGTAATAATGATTCTGTGTTCATGCTTTGTGTAACTGCAGACATGCATTATGCACCGCTTATTTTTTTTGACAAGACGAATGCATCCAGATCTCATGTTCAACCATCAATGATTGATACACTTTCACATTCATAGTATCAAATACTGAATCGTTTTTCATATTCTCTTTCACTGTAGTGAATGCCTTGCCCCTTGATAAAAACTTAGGCCCCAGGCAAAAACGAGGAGATGGTGTGTTCATATATGGGTGTGGTATGTATGCATGTAAAAGCCTTTAATCTGTAATAAAGAGAAGTTATGCATGGTGTACAGGTTATTCCAGATTAAAGGCTTTTACACAAAATACAACGATCAGCCACAACGTTAAAAACACATGCCTAATATTGTGTAGGTCTCCCTGCTGAGCCAAAACAGCTCTGACATGCTGAGGCATGGACTCTGACCTTTGACCTCTGAAGGTGTTCTGTGGCATCTGGCACAAACATGTTAGCAGCAGATCCTTTAAGTCATGTAAATTGTGAGGCCTCCACGGATCGGACTTGTTCCCACAGATACTCTATCGGATTGAGATCTGGGGAATTTTGAGGCCAAGTAAACACCTTGAAGTCTTTGCCACGTTCCTCAAACCATTCCTGAATTTTTTTTTTCCAGTGTGGCATGGCGCATTATCCTGCTTGCTGAAAGAGGCCGCTGCCATCAGAAAAACGTAGCTATGAATGGGTGTAGCATACTTGGTCGGCAACGATGTTTAGATAGGTGATACTTGTCAAAGTAACATCCACATGAATGTTTTTAAAGTGCTCGTCTTGGATTGTGGCATAATGGATATTATAATACCGTATCCTGTGGAGTTTGACATTTTCCACGAGCACTAAATTGCGTGGCCTTTATTCGCAGTGCTGGTTCGTTCTATTTCAGAAATACCTGATCTGACTCCCTCACTTCAGCCTATTTCTGATTTTGGTGTTTGTAAATGTTTCGAATGCGGCACAGTGCACACTCTTGAAAGAGAAAGTTCTCTAAAATAAGAAATATGTATGGAGCTTTAAGCCAGGAACCAACCTATCTTTTGATTTCGAGGATTGGTGACTCACTCACTTATTCTAGCCTGTAGCAATGATGTTTCAATAGGGACATTGTGATACTCAAAGAAGAATACAAATTGAACGCCTGCTGGAAGCAAGTGCAGTATATCAATGGAAGAAAGTCTGACAGGCTTATAGTGAAATAGATTTTCAGAAAATGTTAGCTCGTGTCCAATTGAAAAATGTCTAGTGTTTCTCTCAAGTGTGTTACTAAAACTTTGTATTAACCCTAAAGATGGTATAGACCTACTACCAGCAGTACAAGAAAGTATGCCTGACAATATAAAATGGACATGAATAGGCCTATGCTAAATGCAAAATGTTTGTGTATTTGTTGGATATCTGTTTTAAAAACCTTTTCTAACTGCATTTTACTTAAGTGGAAAAAAATTAGGACAGTGGAGCAACTATACACATTCGTATTTTTATGAAAACATCAATAATTGACGTGGCTTAATCTTGAACTGAAAAAGGCATTAAAATTTCATGAGGTTGCCTCCATACAGGGCAAGTAACGAACTGCTCCATTATAGAGCACGTTAACTGGGGTGTTCATCCGCTAAAAGCTTCTCAACCAGAGGATGGTAGTGGCATGGCATATCCGCCCGCAAGAAATGAGATCATCTTGAGTTGTGATTAATCTTTAATTGTGGGAAATTAATAATTTATAAAACACTTGTCCTGTTGCCCCATAAAAGCGTTGCCCAGAGCGACAGTGTCTCACTGTCAGAAGTTCCAGTCATAGAGCACGGATCGTCTCGTAAGAATATTGAAATTGTAAAATTATAAAGTTTAATTGTATTTCATTGAATTGAGATCAACACCATAAAGTGAATCTGGTCTGCATTTCAATGAGCAGCGAGACAGAGTTAGTAAAAAGATATCTCACTAAAGCATCTAAATACATAAAGATTATTTACAAAGAGTGAACTTTAACTTTGTCAATATGTTCTCACTAAACAGTTCATCATAAAATCATGTTTGAGAACAATAATGTTTCCCTCACTGTACCTGTTGTGTGCCTATCTTAATACTTAATTGGATAGTGCATCCAGAATTGAATCATAACATGGAGCTTCTGCTTTTACTTGCTTTATTGATCAAAACAACAAATAGCACCCACATGCCGAGTCCTGACTAACTCCTTCAGCCCTCCCCCGATTAACTAGACATGTGACCTCTCTAACCCAATACATGACATCCCTCCTTTTCTTGGAAATAAACCTATCCACTTAAACTGTACTGGACCGTACATAAGTGGCTGTTACCTAATTTACTTAATTATTGTTTTGCTTTCTATAGCAGCTGTTTTCCTTAGCTTAACGACCACCTTACAACTTGTCTCTTTTCAACAATAGACAACTATTTCACAATACATCCACCCATTGTATACAGTTCACTTTAACACAAAATCACGAAGTCTTTCAGGTGCCCTTTTGACCCTTTGAGGTCTGGCCATTGGCATGTCTGAAATTTGAGTTTCCTGGTGTGGTGTCTGAGTGACATTAGTCTGTGCGTGTGTGTCCACGTCAAGTACCCTGTCCTCATATCCCGGTGTTTCCTCCTGTGTATTTCCTTGTTCCTGTTTGTCTCATATCTTTTCACCTGTGTGGTGTTCCTTCGATAGCGTGCTCCTGTTGGAGATTCGACCACAACTTGATTTCCTGTTGGAGATTCGACCACAACTTGATTTCCTGTTGGAGATTCGACCACAACTTGATTTCCTGTTGGAGATTCGACCACAACTTGATTTCCTGTTGGAGATTCGACCACAACTTGATTTCCTGTTGGAGATTCGACCACAACTTGATTTCCTGTTGGAGATTCGACCACAACTTGATTTCCTGTTGGAGATTCGACCACAACTTGATTTCCTGTTGGAGATTCGACCACAACTTGATTTCCTGTTGGAGATTCGACCACAACTTGTCCTGCTGTATGAGTACCGTGTCTCCAATGTCCACTTTGTCCTGCTGTATGAGTACCGTGTCTCCAATGTCCACCTTTGTCCTGCTGTATGAGTACCGTGTCTCCAATGTCCACTTTGTCCTGCTGTATGAGTACCGTGTCTCCAATGTCCACTTTGTCCTGCTGTATGAGTACCGTGTCTCCAATGTCCACTTTGTCCTGCTGTATGAGTACCGTGTCTCCAATGTCCACCTTTGTCCTGCTGTATGAGTACCGTGTCTCCAATGTCCACTTTGTCCTGCTGTATGAGGTCCGTGTCTCCAATGTCCACTTTTGAGTACTGAGCTCCCCTTCGTTCATCAGCATATCATTTTGCCTTTCCTTTTTGCTCTGCATCTCTATCACGTACCTCCAGTGCTGTTGTGCTTGATTCACAGATGTCTGGTAACTTTCCCCTTATTTGTCGATTAAAGAGCAGTTCAGCAGGGCTTTTTCCTGTTGTGGCATGTTCTATGCTCCGGTACACAGTCACATACTTTCTCAGTTCACCTGTCCAATCAAGTCTTTGCTTGAGAAATCTTTATTCTTTTCATCAGCGATGAATTTTGGCGCTCAACTTCTCCATTTGCTTGAGCCCGTTTTGGAGTCGTCTTCATGTGTTTGATTCCATTATTTTCACAGTATTCCCTGAATAAGTCCGATTTGAACCGTGGTCCATTGTCTGATTTGCAGGTGACAGGTAATCCATGTCTGCTGAAGATTGACTCGAGACTGTCGATGACTTTCTCTGTAGTTGTAGAGGTCAGAACATCGTACTCATAGTAGCGACTGTAGTAATCTACTACCACAAGTATGGAGTGATTAGTTGGCAGTGGTCCTAGCAGATCTATGGCAACATCCTGCCAGGGACGATCTGGTATGGGTGTCGTGCTCAGTGGTTCTGGTGGGTCGGGTCTGGCTACAATTTGACATCCATGACATGCCTTACAATATCTCTTGGCTCCTTTATCCATGCCAGGTCACTAAGCCTTGGTTTTGAGGTGTTGTTTGGTTCCCACTATTCCCAAGTGTCCTTCGTGAGCTAGTATAAGTGCTCGTGCCTGTAGATTTTGTGGCAGCACTATGCGATTTCCACGTAGAACTATGTATCCCACTACACACAGTTCATTCACAACTGGCGCATATGGTTTACAGTTCTCAAAGTGTCCATTTGTGATTGCCTTGCGTACCTCCACTAGTTCTGGGTCAGTAGCAGAGCCTTCCTCCACCTCTCGGGTAGTGAGTGCTTTGGGTGTAGCCCTCATTGCTACTAAGCTCACATACTCCTCTGATTCCTGTTTGTGCTGTATCCCCCAGCAGCCGTGACAGCGGGTCTGCTATGTTCTGTTTGCCAGGTACGTGTACCACTCTGAAGTTATACGGCTGCAGTCTGAGGACCCATCGCTGTATGCGTGCACATGGTTTAGATCGGTGACTGTATATGACTTCCAACGGTTTATGGTCTGTGACTAGATCAAACTTCATGCCATACACATATGGATGTAGCCTCTCACAAGCCCACACCAGAGTTAAGGCTTCACGCTGTGTCTGAGAGTAGCTCCGCTCACAGTCTGTCAGGCTGCGGCTCACATAGCACACAGGTACCATCTCTCCTTGCTGGTCCTGCACTACTACTGCTCCTAAACCTACAGGACTTGCATCTATCATCTGCTATCACCTTGGTTGGTGCGTCCTTGTCAAAGTAGGCTAGGGTACCAGCTTTGGCTAGCTCATCCTTTAAAGCTTGGAATGCTTGTTTCTGTTCTTGTCCCAAGTTGAATGGTGTGTCTTCTGAGTCAGACGTCGTAGCGGCTCTGACAGTGTTGCAAACTGTGATATGAATCTACTGCTATAACCGACAAGTCCGAGGAAGCTTCTCACCTCTGTAGCGTTCTCTGGTTCTCTGGCTTCCATTACAGCTCTCACTCTCTCCTCTGTTGGTCCAATACCTTTCTGTGACAGAAGTATCCCCAAGAATACCAGTCTGTCCATGTTGAACTGGCACTTTTCTGGATTTAGTGTTAGTCCACAGTCTGAGAGTCTCCTCATGACGGCGTGCAGGCGCTTCTCATGCATTTCCTGGTCTGATCCGTGTACTATCACATCATCTGAGATGTTCTCGACACCTTCAAAACCAGCTAATGCATTGGCTATCTCATGCTGGGATTGCTCACTGGCTGACGATACATCGAATATCAGTCTCTTGTATCTGTATACTCCGTTGTGTACTGCGAATGTAGTTATCTCCCGTGACTCTGGGGTCAGTTCTAATTGATGGTAGCCCCATTTCAGGTCTAGCTTGCTAAATATAGCAGAGCCATTCATGCCTTGGAGTATTTCATCCACAGTAGGAATAGAGTACCGTTCCCTTACGATTGCCTCATTGGCCCTTCTCATATCTGGGCACATCCTGATATCCTTATCAGGTTTTGGGAGTACCACCACTGGGTTTACCCAGGGGGTGGGGCCTTCGACACGTTCCACAATGTCCATGGCCATCAGTTCTTTTATCTTTTTCTTCACAGCCTCCCGAAGGTTGTATGGTATGCGTCTTGAGTGGCTGGGCTACAGGTTTTACCTTTGGGTCGATATATAGGCTGATCTGCTTGGTGTTCAACTTTCCCACTCACTTGAAAACATTTTGGCATTGCTGCTGGAGTGTGTATTTAATGTCTGTAACAGCTGAGACATTTTCACCTATTTTCAGCACTCCTAGCTTCATGGCTGTCTTTTCCCCAAGGAGTGGTTCACCATTGCCTTTAATCACAATGAATTCTGTCTGATCAGTCTTGTTACCAATTGTGATTTCACACTTGAATGCCCCCTTGACTGGCAGTGACTGACTGGATGAATATGGGTACAAATTCCTCTGTTCTTTTGTCACATATGAATAGCACTTTATCTTTTCCCTCTTCAGTCTGTCCCATACATTTTCTCCCATCACATTACTTGTAGCACCTGAATCTACTAACATTTTCAAGTCTACTCCCCCCACACAAAAGGTAAGTCTCTCTGACATTTCATCCTCTTTTACAATAAATGCAAACTCTTTTTGTTCTACCTCAACGATGTTCACATTTTGTTTATTTGATCCTTTTGTGCAGCACATTATTGAGAAATGGTCTTTTCCATTACACTTGTGACATGTCTGTCCCCGTGCAGGGCATTTGGGATCCTTTCCCATATGATCAGTGTAACCACATCTGTAACATTTTCTATCTGTTTTGCCCTCTTCTTTATCCCTTGTCTTTCCTCTTGTTTTCATGTACTTCCCCCCTTTTTGTGTAACACGATGAACAGTTTCTGTTTCCCTCTTTTCTCCATTCAGAGACATAACTGCCATCTGTTACTCAATTATTTCACACTGTGAGGCCAATTCCAACGTGCGGGCGAGTGTTAGTCCATGCCCTTCCTCTAGTAATTTTCTGCGCACATATTCTGATGCACACTTACTCAGAATTGTATCCCTTATCTGGTTATCTGTATCCGCTCGAAAATCACAGTCTCTCGCTGTCTGTCTAAGACGTGTAGAAAATTGTTGCACAGTCTCACCTTGTTTCTGACACAACTTGTGAAACGTCTGGCGGGAAAACGCTGTATTGACTTGGGGAACGAAGTATTCAGCGCATCAACTGCGGCTGTGTAGTCCGTTGCTGCTCCAGTGTTCGGCAGAGTCGAAAATATATCCTGAACATCTGATCCTGCAAGGTGTAAGAGTAGAGCTCATCTCCTTTGTTTTGCGACATTCGTTGTATGATTATTATTGATTGGTCCTTTTCCATCCGCATGTAACTCAAACGATGTTAGCCACCGCGCCCATCGTGGTCCTAGCGTAGCTAGGTCTGTGCAACATGCGAACGGCTGAAGTCCTGACTTTTCCATGTTAACCGAAACTCAAGCTAACTTAGCTGCACGGTTATTTTTTGTTTTGTTTTGTTTTAAAAGTCCGACGTCCTCGTCGCCATTGTTGTGTGCCTATCTTAATATTTAATTGGATAGTGTATCCGGAATTGAATCATAACATGGAGCTTCTGCTTTTACTTGCTTTATTGTTCAAAACAACAAATATTACCCACATGCCGAGTCCTGGCTAACTCCTTCTGCCCTCCCTCTCTTAACTAGACATGTGACCTCTCTAACCCAATACATGACAGTACCTTTCTTTATCAAAGATCATATTAGTGTTTTTTTTATCTGCACACCAACACTTCGGTCTCCTGTAAGATCCATGGGGGAGTTGTATTGAAGGTTAAATGCAAACAGAGGCGTGCACTGAAAATCGTGTGAGTGTGTGTGGGAGGGGGGGGGGGGGGGTTGGCAAGGGGGACACAAGCAAGTGAAAGGGGGGCCGAGAAAGTCTAACTTATTAAATCTTGTGGTAATTCTGGCAGGGGGGCAATCAGATTTCAGGGCGGACCGTGGCCCCCTTGAGCCCCCCACAGAATGCACACATAGCGGCTCTGGCTCCATAAATATAATATACACGCACTCCTCCAAAATGAACTGCCATGCTGGCCCAGGTGTAATGACAATATGAGATATGTAAATAGGCTGCCATGCACAACATCCCGTGTGATATTACGGATGTGATGTCTCTCCCTCCGTACGGTTGGCTAACAGAACAGGATGCCGTAATAAACAGAACTTTGATTCTCAGCGGGTGGGATGGAAAATAACTCGGGCGTTAACGACCATATAAAACCACATAACGCACCCACTGATTGAGCGTGTGTGTTTGTTCGTAACTCATAATCTGCTTAACGTTCGCTTCCGATTCCCTGCTGAAGCTGATACCTTTTCGGTCCTTAATAGAGGCCTGTCACCGAACGTTTAATACGTTGTTGCTGCTAGTGATAAGACAGTAGTTGGCTAACTGCAGTTGCCGACGTATTCTCTTTATTCTGGACGTATTTTCTGTAACAAATACGGATTGACACCGATACATTTTATCTTGTCTTCATATCTTTCTCTCTCAAGTGCGGATAAGGGACTGATACTAGACGCAGACATTGCCAGTTTCTTTTTCAGTAGTTTACATAGCAACCGGTCCCAGCAAGCAAGTGTGCACTGGCCCCGTTGGGGCTGTACCGATGTAAAAGTGGCCGTATCCATGACGTCAGTGACTCCTCAATCCCTGTAGCGGGTCAACAGTCTACTGGACAGAGGAACGGTCCAGCGGAGGGATCTTTATGGCCTGCGCTAACCAAATGTGAAGGTGTTGGTTCTTGGCAATCAAAATATGAGGAGCTCCTACAGTGAACCCTCTATAGACTCATGCTCTCACTACATCGTTGGTTATATCTTTTCCTTCTTTTATGTTTATTTATAGAACAGCTTTAGTGGAGTTGGACACTGAAGAAATAAAAGACATAAAACACTAAAGTAAATTGCAGAAACATAAGTATTGATTTGAACATAACCAGTAGCAAGGAAGAGGCAGTCATGCTGGCAAAATGTCTTGAGCTATAACCGAGCAACCTTCAAAATGACTTATTGAACAAAGGAGAGACGTTTTATTATTGACACTCGATCAGGACAGAGAGAGGGAGACTTCTGGAAATGTGCAAAGACAAAAAGAGAACGAGTAGCAGGTGGATAATCAGGCTAAGTGGTAAAAACAGTACCTTACATCTGAGCAAGGCACCTACACTGGCACTGTAAAATAATGAACACTGAAGTACTATAAAAAAAAAAAGATAATTAAACCTTAATTTTTCTCCTCAATTACAACTGATGCCTTTTTGAAAATGAAATCACAAAGGAAGAAAATATTAGATTGTGTTCCACATTAAATAGCTGTACTCTCTTAAATTAAAATGTGATTTATGTAAGATTAAAATAGTGTGGATGGACCAGGTCCAAAGTCATTCATTTAACATTTATAACAGTATATTTAATTTCCATGAGCTTATCACTTTTCACTGATTGACTTTGCTTTTCAGGTCTCACAGGAAGTTTCTCTAAAGATTATTCTCTGGAGAGTTCTTAAACATATTTTCCAATTAGCAGCCCAAGGGGTTTCAACTCTGATTGGGTGATTAAGCTGATTGACCCACGGCAGCGATTACTTTCTAATTTACCCCCAAAACACATAAAATGCGAGCACACACACTTTCACTTGATTCCCACCCTTTGTCAGTCCGTCTGTCCGTCAGTCTGTCTGCAGAGCCCTGCCGTGCTGCGTCATTTCTCCCTGGTTGAGGTTCACTGCGGGGGTAGCAGCATGCTAATGGAACAGGGCTCCTAGAGAGATCAATGACTGTCTTTAATGCTGTGATCCATCATCTGCTACTGCTAACTGCAGACCCCACACTCCCTTAGCACCATCAGTCATACAGCTCCATAAGAGGCCTGCAACATCGCCTTCTACCCAGCGGGAGGTTAAGCAGGTCAGCAGAAAGGAATGGAACCTATGTGAGACTGAGTGGGAGATGCTTTACGAGCTAAATCACATCACGTTTCAATAATTGTACTGTACAGTATCCTTGTGAAATAGCATGATCACAACTTTCTATCATCTGTGTCTCCTCAATATGATCGAACAACCAAACACACAGTGAATGGTTTGTCTTACAAGTGCTATGTTGTTTTCTCTTATTGACTTGTTGCCTGGCAGCACGTGTGGTTTCACTGTAGAATACACACTCCTTTGGCAAACACTGATTAAGCAGTAATAGTATTGGACGAAGTTGATGAGGTACGTAGCCTATACTGTACTCTCCCTTCAATTATAATCACAAACATAGTAGCACGCTAGGACATAAATTAGGTCTGGATTGCAATCGTGTGAACATGCAGACGTTTTATTTGATTCTCTTGTTAAAAACAATGAAATGTTTTGATCCTCGAAAGATCCCTTTGTTATTTTTCTGAAAGATGGAAGTTATTCCTGCCTTTGATGATTCACCAATTACGGTGAAATGCACTCCATACACTTTGTATTGGTTCTCTCTTTAATTGCTTCTTGATGATGTCTGGATTTCAGGCCAATCATCACGCTTGACAACATCATACTCTTTAACAATCGAACACGTTCAAACATCGTCCTGTTAGCGCTTCTCTGTTCTGCCAGATAAGAACTCTCTAAGCAGGGTGAATCATAAGAGCCTTCTGCCTCTCCAGTCGCCCACTTCTTCAGATAAATAACGTGAGAAAATAATATCTTTCTTCTTCACCTTTTTTCCAACTTTGCTCTGGACCCTTCATTTGCTCTCTAGACCCCCTGCTGGTCCCCTTTAAGTACTTCACCCTCGCTCCCCCTTCAGCCCCCACACACTCTCCAACTTAATCTCACCTATTCCTCCTTGCCATCCTCTTCTATTTTCACCATGCTGCTCCCCTGACTTTCTTCTTTGTTCCAGTCTCTCATTCACACTCTCTGTCTCTCCCCCTCATTTCATCTGATTCTCTTCCTTGTTACAATCTCTCACTCCCACTCCCCTCTCTCTACATCTCATTACATATGATACTTAATCTCTTCTTCACGCTCACATTCACCCTCTCCGTCTCTCATTTCATCTGATTCTCTTCATTGTTACAGTCTCTCGTTCGCTGTCTCCCTCTGCCTTCACCTTCCTGTCCCGCATGTCAAACCTTTCTTTCTAAATCTGCGGTGTCCTTCCTTGTGGAATTGACCTTATATCCATTCTCCCTCTTCCTCACTCAACCCCTATCTCCCTCTCATCCTCTTTTTTCCTGTTTCTCCTTGTTTCTGTTTTTCCTCCTACACGAGCTTCTTAAGACTTCCCAAGACCAGGTCGTCCTACCAATGTCTTCCTCCATCCTGCATTCTGGTTGTCCTCCACAGCTGGAGGTTGTGGCTGTAGACTCTATCTGTGTGTGTGGACTTTTTTGGGGGGTCGCTCTAAGACCTTTGAAAGAAGCCGATATCGCCGATATCTAAGCTCTGTTCTATGCCAGTGGATTGGTTAATCTTCCTATTCCTGCTGCTTCTCTCTCTCACACACACACACACACTCACACTCACACACACACACACACACACACACACACTCACACACACGGCTCTAGACAGGAGAGAGAGTGCCTGAGTGAACCATGCTGTAGAATGTGCAGGGAACAAATTAGTATGCTGCGCACTCCGCAGCAGGAAGGGCCTGATGTTAGCCAACTTTCTCTGGGGGTATAGAGGATGACAAATGACTTGTGATGGTGCCAGCATTGGCAGATGCAGTGACATCCTTTAGGGGCGACTTTTGGGGCTGAAGTCCCAAGTATGTTTAGTCAAGACCAATATTTTTGATGTGTTGACAAAAAATATCCTGGCGCCGAAACATTTAATATTAACATGCGTGTTTTATTTTTTATTAATTTATGATAAAAAATATCTGCTCCTTTACGCAGCTGCAGCTGTTTATAAACAGTTCTTAAACAGAAACATATCAACAGCAAAAAGCCCCCCCCTGGTTTAGGTTTTTTGTTGGTGATGTTTAATCCCCTGATAACCCAAATGGCCATCACCCCCTGCAGCATTCTGCTCTCAGCCTCGATAACTATAAATCACTTAGCAGAAACAAAGGCCAGGCTTAATAGAATGACCCCTGATGAAGGCAGAGTGTGTTAAGGAGCTGGTGTACTGTTCCAGAGTGTGGCGACTTATGCTAGCGTGTCAGAACGCCTGGGGAAATTAGTAAATTAAATCAAGGAGCCAAGCTTTCCATACGAGCGGGGGCGGAGTGGGGGGCGGGGGGAGTGGGGGACGTGGTGGGGGTGGGACGACTTCCTTTACCGCTAATTACATCAGGGGTCGACGAGAACACAGGGTCCGTTGAGACATAGCCGAGGAATCCGGCTTTTAAAGGTAGTTTACGTAGTTACTAACTTAAACTACTTTCCTACCTCAGTGTGGAGGAGAAATGTATTATAAAAGTAGTTTACGTAGTTACTAACATAAACTACTTTCCTACCTCAGTGTGGAGGAGAAATGTATTTTAAAGGTAGTTTACGTAGTTACTAACATAAACTACTTTCCTACCTCAGTGTGAAGGAGAAATGTATTTGAAAGGTAGTTTACGTAGTTACTAACATAAACTACTTTACCACCTCGTGGAGGACAAATGTCTTTGGAGACTCTCACTCAATGCATACTCTCACACAGTTGCATTTCTTCCAACACAACACACAACCAAAGGTGACGGCCGTCGCAATGGCAAAAAGAAACTGGCCTCCCAGCCCATGTCCTTCAGAAAGTTTAGCTCAAAATTATTTCATTTAAATATAAAATTGGCCTCTTGGAGCGAAGTCACAAGCTGGCTGACACAGCATTAGAGGCTTGCTCAAAGACAACAACCTCCTCACTTCCTGGGAGTAAGGAACCCCATTTTAGGGCACTAGGAGTCTTTCTGGCTCCTAGGTGCCAAGCTGGGGTCCGATTAGGCCCTCTGCCACACACTCCTCAGCAGGAAGGACCCGATGTTAGCCAGCTTCTGCTGACAAATGACCTGTGAGCAAGCCAGCATTGGCAGATGACCCAAAGAGAGAGAGAGAGAGAGAGAGAGAGAGAGAGAGAGAAAGAGAGAGCGATAAAGTGAGCGAGAGAGAGAGATGGAGAGATAAAGAAAGAGAGAGAATGTCTCTTACCCTTTATTTATGTTGACAGATGCCTGGTGGCTGGTAGAGAGAAATGATTACTTGAGAAAGAGAGAGAGAGAGAGAGAGAGAGAGAGAGAGAAACGGCTGCATTGTCACTACAAAGGGTTGTAGTTGGAGTTGTTGAGTTATTGTACTTGACAAGTGTCTGCGTGTTTAATCCGTTATCAGTCCAAAGCTCGATCGAACCCATTCAGAATTCTCTGCACCATTTAAGACATTAGTTTAGTTGTGAGAGGAGGGGGGGAAAAGGCCAAGCGAGTTCAATCATTTCCAAGGGGAGATACAATAACTTTCCCTCCTAACAAAAAATCCCCTTTAATAGAAAACTTTTCCAATCACCTCGCCGCGGATAAAAAAAAAAAAGATTCTGCTAAGCTCTTTGTTCCAAAGCTCTAGCACATTTAATCACTTATGCTAATTGAAAATACCTCCCGCTAAGTCGGCCATGATGACTATATACGAAGCCCGAGTGCCCTCATCCCCTACTGTGACTGTGTGCTGACACTTCTAGTGGTAGATTAAACTTCAGTTTTATTAGACTTTATTAACATTACTAATGTTAGAAACATGACTAAAATAGTATTATATCATAACAAACGTGAAGTAGATCAGTGCAGTGATCGGTTCATCGTGACCTTTATTCATTTAAAATCTAACAGGATTGTTTTAAATATGGCTGATGGGGAAACGCGATTAAAATAATGTCACATGCATGAAACAATTCATAATGTATCACAGTGCGTTTCATATCAGTTTGGTTGAGCTTAGCTAATATGTCACATCTGTTAAGCGCACCTCCTTTTGGAAGTTTGGCTGTGGTCTCAAGCAAAGGTGCTCACAGAGACCTTTACTCATTCATCATCCTACCTCATTAGCATCCTCCTTTACTCATTCATCATCCTACCTCATTAGCATCCTCCTTTACTCATTCATCATCTCTCTCTCTTAGCATCCTCCTTTACTCATTCATCATCTACCTCATCTAGCATCCTCTCTTTACTCTCTCTCTCCTACCTCATTAGCATCCTCTTTACTCATTCATCATCCTCTCTCATTCTCTATCCTCCTCTCTCTTCATCATCCTACCTCATCTCTCTCTCTCTCTCTTACTCTCTCTCTCATCCTACCTCATTAGCATCTCTCTCTTTACTCTTCATTATCCTACTCTCATTAGCATCCTCCTTTACTCATTCATCATCCTACCTCATTAGCATCCTCCTTTACTCATTCATCATCCTACCTCATTAGCATCCTCCTTTACTCATTCATCATCCTACCTCATTAGCATCCTCCTTTACTCATTCATCATCCTACCTCATTAGCATCCTCCTTTACTCATTCATCATCCTACCTCATTAGCATCCTCTATCTCTCTCTTTCTTAACCTCTCCTCTCTCTCTTAACTTCTCTTCTCTCTATCCCTCTCTATTAACCTCTCCTCTCTCTATCCCTCTCTCTCTCCATCTCTCTCTCCCTCTCTCTATCCCTCTCTCTCTCTTAACCTCTCTTCTCTCTTTCGCTTGCAACCTCTCCTCTCTCTCTCTATCCCTCTCTCTCTCTTAACCCCCTGCCCTCTCTCTCTCTCTCTTTCTCTCTCTCTCCATCTCTCTATCTCTCTTTTTCTCTCTCTCTCCTCTCTCTCTCTCTCTCTCTCTTACCCTCTCCTCTATCCTCTCTCCTAAACTCTCTCCTCTCTCTCTATCCCTCTCTCTCTCTTACCCTCTCTTCTCTTAACCCCCCCCTCTCTCTCTCTTTCTCTCTCTCTCCATCTCTCTCTATCCCTCTCTCTCTCTCTCTTTGCTCTCTGCTTTGTGGGCTGTTTTACAGGGTGGCGAGGGGGGGGGGGGTTCTCTTTTTAAGACAGGGTTGTAAATAAGGGGGCGTGTGCTTATATGTGTATGTTTGGATGGTACAATAAAGACCGCCTAAAAGTCAAAGTCTCTCTCTCTCTCTCTCTCTCATTATACAGTCGGCTGCAAACTGGTACACTTGACCCCTGACCTCTTTGGAGCATCCTCCCTTCCTTTCATCATTCTTACTTATACTATTTACTTTTCTGTCAACCTCCATTCAACATCTCCTTTCTCTCACCCCATCATTCATCTCTGACTACTCCTTTTTTTCCTCCGTCTTCCTTTTATTCCTCCTCTCCCCACTGTGACGTTTGAGCTGGGACGCTGACCAGCTGTTCACATCAGCAATGCTTTCCTTCCCACTCTCAGCTCTACCCTCCCACTACTATTTTCCTTTAATCTCATCGTTACTCTCCCACAACCCTTTTCCTTTAATCTTAGTTTCATCCCCCAATACCCCATTCTGAATATCATCTAAACCCTTACCCTCTCTCAATCTCAGCTAAACCCTTACCCTTTCTCAATCTCAGCTAAACCCTTACCCTCTCTCAATCTCAGCTAAACCCTTACCCTCTCTCAATCTCAGCTAAACCCTTACCCTTTCTCAATCTCAGCTAAACCCTTACCCTCTCTCAATCTCAGATAAACCCTTACCCTCTCTCAATCTCAGCTAAACCCTTACCCTCTCTCAATCTCAGCTAAACCCTTACCCTTTCTCAATCTCAGCTAAACCCTTACCCTTCCTCAATCTCACCTTTACCCTCCCATAACCCTTTTCCTTTAATGTTAGCGCTACCCCCTCAACTACCCCTTTCTAACGGCTAGCTATACCCTCTCACTAACCCTTTCTAAAGGCTAGCTATACCCTACCACTACCCCTTTCTAAAGACTAGCTATACCCTCTCACTAACCCTTTCTAAAGGCTAGCTATACCCCCCCACTACAATTTCTAAAGGCTAGCTATACCCTCCCACTATCCCTTTATAAAGGCTAGCTATACCCTACCACTACCCCTTTCTAAAGGCTAGCTATACCCTCCCACTACCCCTTAATAAAGGCTAGCTATACCCTCCCACTACCCCTTAATAAAGGCTAGCTATACCCTCCCACTACCCATTAATAAAGGCTAGGTATACCCTCCCACTACCCCTTAATAAAGGCTAGCTATACCATTTTCTAAAGGCTTGCTATACCCCTTTCTAAGGCTAGCTATACCCTCTCACTACAATTTATAAAGGCTAGCTACACCCTACAACTATCCCTTTCTAAAGGCTAGCTGTACCCCTTTCTAAAGGCTAGCTATTCCCTACCACTATCCCTTTCTAAAGGCTAGCTATACCCTACCACTACCCCTTTCTAAAGGCTAGCTATACCCTCCCACTACCCCTTAATAAAGGCTAGCTATACCCTACCACTATCCCTTTCTAAAGACTAGCTATACCCCTTTCTAAAAGCTAGCTATACCCTCACACTACCCCTTTCTAAAGGCTAGCTATACCCTCCCACTACCCATTTATAAAGGCTAGTTTTACCCCTTTATAAAGGCTAGATATACCCTCCCACTACCCATTTCTAAAGGCTAGTTATACCCTACCACTATCCCTTTCTAAAGGCTAGCTATACCCCTTTCTAAAGGCTAGCTATACCCTCACACTACCCCTTTCTAAAGGCTAGCTATACCCTCCCACTACCCATTTATAAAGGCTAGTTGTACCCCTTTATAAAGGCTAGATATACCCTCCCACTACAATTTCTAAAGGCTAGCTATACCCTCTCACTATCCCTTTCTAAAGGCTAGCTATACCCCTTTCTAAAGGCTAGCTATACCCTCACACTACCCCTTTCTAAAGGCTAGCTATACCCTCCCACTACCCCTTTAAAAAGGCTAGTTGTACCCCTTTATAAAGGCTAGATGTACCCTCCCACTACAATTTCTAAAGGCTAGCTATACCCTACCACTATCCCTTTCTAAAGGCTAGCTATACACTCGCAATACCCTTTACCCTCAATCTCAGCTCCACACTCCCACTACCCCTTTCTAGAGTTTAGCTTCACGGTGGCTTGGAGGATAAGTAAGATGGCTTAGAGCCAAAGTGAATGTTTTCCTCCTAGACATGCCTTCTACAAGAAGTCAAGGAAAAACAAACAGTTATAAAAATAAGTTATCGATTTTGCAATTTCATGGAAAGTGAATCTGAAGGTTGAAAGGACAATTTTGCAGAACTGGCCAACGGCAGTAAAAAAAAAGAAAATAGAGAAAAAAAAGAAACAGTTATGATAGGGTATGGCAATATGGATTATTGACCATGATACCTATTGTCTTTTTATCTGACCTTGTCAATCCACTTTCATAGTCTCAGAGAGAGAGAGAGAGAGAGAGAGAGAGAGAGAGAGAGAGAGAGAGAGAGAGAGAGAGAGAGAGAGAGAGAGAGAGAGAGAGAGAGAGAGAGAGAGAGAGAGAGAGAGAGAGAGAGAGAGAGAGAGAGAGAGAGAGAGAGAGAGAGAGAGAGAGAGAGAGAGAGAGAGAGAGAGAGAGAGAGAGAGAGAGAGAGAGAGAGAGAGAGAGAGAGAGAAATTCTGTGTCTGGTGCTGTAGATAAGTTATGGCTGTCAGTGCTTGTGTTACATGTTTGTTTAGAATGTTGCAAAGTATTAACAGGTTTAACAGTGCACAGAATTCATACCACCCTCAGGCAATAGGGATAATGTTCTTCAATAAACAGCAATTACAGGGAAATGAGGTTAATTCATAATTACGCACACACAGGACAGCATTAACACCAAACCCCCCCACCCCACACACACACACACAAACACAGAAACACACACACAGAGACACGAACACATACACACGTTCAGTTTGTTAATTGCAGATATTTCCCACGCTTGATGTTAAACTTCCGGCACAATCTAAAATTAACATGAGAGGACGTTAGTCACAGTTAAAGAAACATCAAATGAGCAGGAAATAGAATTCCGTCATTTTCAGTGAATTCATAATTTTTTGTTTGTTTTTTTCTCTAAATACCATGTCAGGAAAACAACCAGGCAACATAAATAAAGAGGAAACACACACACACACACACACACACACACACACACACACACACACACACACACACACACACACACACACACACACACACACACACACACACACACACACACACACACACTACTTTTCTACTTCCTTAGTATCCATCTATGTTTTCCTAACAGTTGGAGTGTAAAGACTGATGGTGAACACCTTTTCGTAAATCACAGCTTGTCATCCTCTAGGTTCCTGGTCAATCTACACTCCTGCCCTTTGCCTTCGAGCCTTTCAAATGAACAACCTGCCGTGAAAAAAGACCCTCAGACAAACTTAACGGCCCTGGTCACATAGTGATGTCTATCCGCACTAAAACACATTCCATTAGTTTGAGACCGCAGTGTATATTTAGATACTGTTAGCTTTTAAGGACTATGGCGTTACAAAAAGACCTTTGCTGCCAAGACAATTACGTAAACTAACGTTCAAAATGTCACAAGATTTTCTTTTAAGGTTATGTGTCCCTGGCAGTATGTTTAGCTAAATAATTCCTGATTCTTAGGAATGAAAAATGATGTGTTGTTTTCAAAGGATGTTTATTTTAAGGTTCTTATGTGGAGGCCAAGAGAAAAACAAAATGGATGATATATTTTCTTGAAGCTGTTTTTTCTATTAGGTTGCACTGCTCACATTAAGAAGCAAAGGGAGTGATGTTAGCAGTCAAAGCTCTAAGGAGCCCTTCAGCAAATGGGCAGAGAAGAATAATGCACAATACAATGTCTTGTAGACAACCCAATAAATGATCAGACACTTCATGTAAATGTCTGGTTATGATGGAGCTAAGAGATGAATTGTAGTGATCCTTGTATTGCTAATCGGCCAGCAGGACCCTAACCCTAATATCAGTGATGATAGCTATATTGGACCCTAACCCTAATATCAGTGATGATAGCTATATTAGACCATGACCCTAATATCAGTGATGATAGCTATATTAGACCCTAACCCTAATATCAATGATGATCGCTATATTAGACCCTAACCCTAATATCAATGATGATCGCTATATTAGACCCTAACCCTAATATCAGTGATGATAGCTATATTGGACCCTAACCCTAATATCAGTGATGATAGCTATATAGATGATAGCTATAGACCCCTAACCCTAATATCAATGATGCTATATTAGATAGACCTAACCCTAATATCAGTGATATATCAATATGGACCCTAACCCTAATATCAGTGATGATAGCTATATTAGATAGCTAGACCCTAACCTAATATCATGATGAGTATACTGAAGTCCCATTAGTATGATAGCTATAGTCCAGTGATGATAGCTATATTAGATTATATTACTACTGAAGTAGGAAGTATGAAGTCCCATTTAGTAGGAAGTATTTAAAATATTCACTGCCCACTGTCTGTTCTTTTCAGGAGGTAACTCAACTTTCAAAGTAAATATTATCTTCCCTGGAGGTTGGGAGCAGCGACGCCCCCAGTCTGACAGAAGGTCTGTAGGTCGCGTAAGAGAGGCTGAAGTTACATCACAGTTCAATTTACTCTGCTCTCCGCACTGACCTGTCTGGCTCTGAGGAGAAAGCCGAGAGGATAGAAGAGGGGAAGAGAAGAGAAGAGAAGAGAAGAGAAGAGAAGAGAAGAGAAGAGGAAGGGGAAGAGGGGAGGGGAGAGGAGAGGAGAGGAGAGGAGAGGAGGAGAGGGAGGAACTGCTGAGAGAGTCGGGGTGGAGGGGGGGGGGGGGGGGGGGGGGGGTCTTTTAAGTATTCCTTTTGTTCTGGTGTTTAGTATGCGGCCCTCGCGCTCGTGTCAGTTTCACCGCGGGAGCACGGGGCGGCAAGCCGGTCACACGATAGCGTCATAAATCTTTGATCAGTTTCCTGTCAGGGGTAAGGAGAGCGAAGGGACAAGACTTGCTTCTGGCCCACCAAGAAGTCCTTTCTGAAACTATTTGGGCTTCACTTTGATGCTGAACCTCGTCTCTTTGTCCCCTTATGAAACAGACACGATAGCCGATGAAATATTAATCTAAATGTCTGCAGCCCGGCAAAGATTGACAGCACCAGCTAACAGTCACCGAACACAGAAGGGGGCGGGGCTATAGCTGCAGCTGTAGTCATGCTGTGGGAGCCTGTTTAAAAAATAAAATAGCCTGCTTCCTTTGACTTTGAGCATTGCCAATGAACTTGTACAAAGCCAAAATAGTATAATGATGTCCAGGAAACCAGCCCCTTTCAGTTAGACTTCACATAAAATGACAAGTTCTTTTCAAAACCTTTTTTAAAGCCCAAATAGGCCACATAATTATGGTTTCCATGCACAGCAAAGACCTTTATGAAACCCCCCCCAAATAATTATTCATGAAGCCTATACTTAATTTAATAATTTAATGAAAATCATTTTAAATGAATATATTTGCTTTATTACTCACAATCTCCATCAAAACCCCCCCTCTCGATGAATTCGTAGCAATTAGTTTACTTTGATTAGAGCCGTTATCTCACTGGATCATTTGTTCGCTCAGCCAAACCTCATTAATTACCAGAGCAGGGAGTGACGCTGCCCCTTGAGGAGCTGAAGGATGGGTGAGCCGAGACTTACCTCAGGTACACAGCTATCTGTATTCTGCCCGAGTGGCCTTTTGAAGATGGAACGATAGGCGTGGAAGAACAGAGGGGAAGAGGGTCCTTGTGTTCTGTCTGTAAAAGATAGGGAGGGAGGAGGAGGAAGAGGAGGATCCTTGTGCTCTGTCTGTTGAAGCTAGGGAGGAAGGCGAGGGAGGAGGAGGAAGAGGAGGATCCTTGTGTTCTGTCTGTTAAAGATAGGGAGGAAGGAGAGGAAGAGGAGGAAGAGGAGGATCCTTGTGTTCTGTCTTTTAAAGATAGGGAGGAAGGAGAGGAAGAAGAGGATCCTTGTGTTCTGTCTGTTGAAGCTAGGGAGGAAGGCGAGGGAGGAGGAGGAAGAGGAGGATCCTTGTGTTCTGTCTGTTAAAGATAGGGAGGAAGGAGAGGAAGAGGAGGATCCTTGTGTTCTGTCTGTTGAAGCTAGGGAGGAAGGAGACGAAAGAGGAGGATCCTTGTGTTCTGTCTGTTAAAGATAGGGAGGAAGGCGAGGGAGGAGGAGGAAGGTGCTTGTATTGTGACCAAGTGGCTTCTTGAAGCTAAGGAGGAGGAAGGAGTAGGAGGAAGAGGGGAGAAAAAGACGCTTGTATTCTGATCCATTGGGTCTGTTGACGCCAGAGAGGAAAGAGGAGGAGGAGGAAAGAGGAGGAGGAGGAGGAGGAAGAAGAGAGAGAGATGCTTGCTGTCATCAGGTCTTTGGGCTGAAAGGTCAGCAGTCTCGTTTGGCTGTAGGCAGCTCTTCATTGATCCCTCCTCTGGTTCTAAAACACCTCTAAATAGCCTGACTGAACGTTCAGCCAACCCATTAGGATTTACCAGATGCTCCCACTTCCAAGCCCCACGCGCTGTTGAAAGGCAGTTCAATGCCCCATTAGACAAGTACTTTACATCTGTTTTAGTGGATGAAGACATTTCACTGATATTTTAAAGACGTGTGTTGTGTAAATTGTCACAGTTTTATCCTCCCCTCTCCTCTGTTTTTTTTTGTACATAATGTAGTATAGGTGCACCTTAAACCTCAAGAGACTTTCTTTTGGGTTTGCAATCCGAGTACCGCAGACAACCTCTAGAGGGAGCTAAACAATTTGATAGTTTCAAGCGTCCATCTCTGTCAAAAAGCGATAAAAACCAGATTTTAAAAATTAAATAACGTCTCACAGGATCTTTTCCATGTTGTCGAGTCAGTAGCAGTAAACTCCAGACTGTGTGGAGGTGGAGCTCGGTTACAGATGGTGTTTACAACCAAACCCCCCCCCTACCCCACCACCCCATCCCACCCACCATAATTTTCTTCACAAGCCAACCATGGCAGCTTAAAACATCCAGGGATAGAGAGGAAAGATGGCTAAGTCCAGGTATCCTGAACACAGCTTCCCTGTTTTTACAGACCCACTTAACAGACACATACTTACTTTTACATTCTATAATATTCACAGCTGTCTGGATTTTGATTCCTAGTTAGATGGACTAGACATAATGTCTGGAGGATTGGAGGATAACCTGCTGAAATGTATTTAAATATGCTCACCAACAGACCTTTGCTTGGGCCTGCTTCTAACTTATATTTTTATTTGAAAGGCGTGGGGCACGTTTGCCACTTTTCATTGTATTGGGAAAAAAGAAAACCAGCTATGGAACAAGAGGCAATAATATTACAGTAAGAAACATATTTCTATTATTAACATAGCAATAATATTACAGGAAGAATCGTATTTTTTACCAGGCATGGTCAACGTAGCACTTCTGGCAAACACAATGGTTCGAGCCGATGAGGTTCAAAGTCACCCTACAAATGCTGTTTAATGATGCAGCTCTCCTTATATTTTATGCCAAAAAAACTTGTTTACAAATCATTATAAATGCTGTCATAGGCAGAAATAAACTTCAGGCAGTACTGGTGTGAGGGTCAATGTCAGCGGCTGTCTCTATAATGGATTTGGCAGTTTGAGCTTCACCGTCCTTCCACGTAAACCTATCCTATTTTTAACTAAACATTTAGTATTCAGACTTTCATAGATGACGCATACGGAACTGAAATATTCCGGTCAATACACTGTTGTTCCACATACAAAAAAATAAAGAAGCCCACAACCAAACTCAAATTATCAAAAGGCCTGGAACTTGTGCTTTTCAACATTTGTTTTATTATAAATAAACCCATTGTAATATACTTTCGTTTTTGTTGCCAGCAAACTGAAAGGCTTGAGAGCAGCGGCGCCAAAAGAATGAAAAGGCAGGAAGTGCTGCGAACGTTAAAGCGTGGTCAGACAACACACAAACAGTATGGCGGCCATGACACTAACAACTAGCAAAATGGTGGACGGTAGCCAGTACCTTAAATCCATGTAAATAATACTTTGAAGAAGAAAAATAAAGATACAATCATCAAAAAATTATTCACACACGTCATTTAAAAAATACTGTGGATGACTTTCTTTTTCTTCTTTGTATAAATTAGAAAAGTCTTTTGAAGTTTACAGTCTGCTTCCCAAGTGGGAACTTTAAAGCACGTTTGTGGTACTTTCAGAACATTATTATTATTATTATTATCATTGTTATTATTATCATTATTGTCTTTCAGTATTTTAATGGGCATTATTACTGCTTATTTCACTGGTGGTGTTTTGTGGATACGGGTCTTGTTCACAGTTACAAGGCAGCACCGCAAACATTCACTGAAGATGTGGGTCAACGGAAAACAGATGAGGTCCTGAGGCAAACAGTGAATCTCATAAGAACCAACGCTAGTCAAAAAACCTACAAACATAAAGACAATCCCGTCACAGTTTCCTCAAAAAGTTGCGTGCAAAGGTCAACAAAAACTATAATGTCCTTTGGAAGACGCTGCTGATGATTTAAAACAAAAACAAAAAACTGGTAAACAAACCAACGAAAAAAATTTGCACCAAAGAAAACCAAACGTACCCTTTGTTTTTCCATCTCCATCTTTATCTCTCTCTCTCTCTCTCTCTGTCTATTTTCATCTTTACTCTTTCTCTCTCTCTTTACTCTCTCTCTCTATATCTCTCTCTCTCTTTACTCTCTCTCTCTCTCTCTCTTTACTCTCTCTATCTCTCTCTGTCTCTATCTACTCTCTCTCTCGGTCTACACTGTCAGTCCACGCTCCATCCTTGTGTTGCTGTCTCTTCCTGCCCTCCCTACCGTATAAAGCTAAAGGTGAGTCGCCATGGAGACGACCCCGTCCTCAGGAGGGGTTAGTCCTGTTCTTGTAGCCCAGGCCCTGGTGTTTCTCCAGCCACAGTTCGGCTAGCTGCATGGCCGAGGCGTACGTGCTGGCCTTTGACCCCATGCACATCTTGTACTGTTTGGGTTCCAGGCTGGCGTCGCACAGGACCGGGTGATAGACGTGGACCATGCCGGGCTCCTGGCTCCGGAACACCCTGAGGCCCGAGTGGATGATCTTGGTGAACAGGTCCACGTCCTCCAGGCCCCAGCCCTGTATGGAGGTGTCGAAGCCCCCCGCGGCCGCCAGGTCGCTCTTAAACACGCAGCAGATGCCGAAGCCGTAGTCCCTCCAGAAGCCGCTCTTCTTCGTGAAGACGAAGTCGCTGTCGCGGGGCGCCTCGTTCCCGCCGTACACCACCTTGGGGTCGTACTGGCTGAACACCACGGGGAAGTAGGCCTGCCGACCCCGCGCCGCGTTGTCGCGGCAACGCCGCAGCGCCTCCCCGTCGAAGAGCAGGTCCACGTCGCAGAAGAAGAGCAGGGCGTCGTCGGGGAGCCGGGAGGAGCCCAGCTCCAGAGCCAGTCCCCGGGAGAAGGCTCCCGTCATGGGGGTGACCACCAGGTCCGCCCGGGGGTACCTCCGCTGGTAGTCCCGGACCAGCTCCAGCTGCCGCTCCCAGTCCGGGTTTCCCTCGTCGTCCACCAGGATGACGGACAGCCGGGCGTTCAGTCCGGGGATGAGGCAGGTCTTCTCGTAGTTCTCCATGAAGCGGACGAAGGTGTCGTAGCGTCCCGTCAGCGGGACCAGCACGTGGACCTTCCTCTGGTCGCTCCTCTCCCTCGCCTCCCGCCCCGTCGCCGCCGCCGTCGCCCCGGGCAACTGCAGCGAGGAGGAAAACCTCTTGAGGGAGTTGGAGAGGAAGGAGAAGGACTGGGACTCGCTGTCGATGGCCTCCGCCAGCGCCGCCGCCTCTAGAGTCTGTTCCTCCAGGAAGGAGGGCCTGCTGAAGGACTGCTGCAGGTAGGCGTGCCTCCTCACCGGCACCGTGACCTTACGACCTTTGTGCTTCTTGTAGAGCAGAAGCAGGTCCAGGATGTACTCGGCGCCGTGGAGAGGGTCAACGCGCCGGTACCCATACTGCACCTCTTTGAAGTCGATGATGCGGCCACGGGCTTTGGAGTTCTCGTTGATCATCTCCATGACCTGCAGCACCGTGTCCTCCAGGGCGTAGCGCAGCGGACCCCCCAGGCCCTGCCGCGCCGCCTGCCTCTCCCCGCCGCTGGACGAGTACACGTGACGCCCCGTCAGGAAATCCCACTCGATGACGTCGCTGCGGCCGGCGGGGCGGTAGCGCGTGTAGGAAGGTGGCGCCCCCAGCTGTTGGTCCTCCCACTGCACCTCGGCGCCGGCCAGGCGGCTCATAGCCAGGCCCTCGCGGTGCAGCAGCACGGTCCGGTGACGCAGCGCCGACACCCGGCGGCTCAGCAGGTAGCTGTGCAGGCGGTACTGGTAGGCCGGCCTCTTGTTGGGGTGTAAGGTGATACTGTTGTGGATCTTGCTGCTGTGGAGCTCCTGGATGAAGCCTTTCTTGTTGTGTTCGTAGTTCTCGTAGAACAGCTGCTGCATCTGGGGACGACAGAGGGAAACAAAGAGGTCAGGGGTCAGTCTTTCCTGTACGATCTCAATAACACAGAGACATAGGTCGTACAGAGGTCAAAACACAGAGATATCAGTCCTTCATCAGGACACAGACAAATGCCTAAAAGGATTTCCTTCACACACCAAAAAACATACAGGTAAACAACGCCATGTTTAAAAAAAGTGTTTTGGTTAATCCATTGTCAAATATTGCTGTTATTTCAGCCTGCAATACAAAAACTTTAAGTGAATAGAAAATTATAGTGTGTATGTCTTATATGTAATCATCGAACAAATGTGAGTGCACACAGTTCAACGCCCAGAACAGGTCTTTTATTAATGGTGCTGGAAACAGTCAACGGCCCACTGCCAGTTAGGCACGCACGCACGCACGCACGCACGCACGCACGCACGCACGCACGCACGCACAACAACTGCAGACCAGGCAAGGTGTTCATTAAGCAGAGCAGTCGAACGACCTTCTAAATATGCCGTTATGAGAAGGTCGTAGGAGGGCGTGTCATCTTGCCTCAGTCGAGGAGATCGTCGAGTCGGCAGGGAAAAAGAAACGGACTGTCTCTTTGTTTCTGGAGAAAAAAAACATTAACGGTGAAAGATGATATTCCACCTTTGTACACCTTCTCCTCTCTCATTAAATGGGATTGGCTACACCTACTCATTAAATGGGATTGGCTACACCTTCTCCTCATTAAATGGGATTGGCTACACCTTCTTCTGATTAAATTGGATTGGCTACACCTCCTCCTCATTAAATGGGATTGGCTACACCTTCTCCTCATTAAATTGGATTGGCTACACCTTCTCCTCATTAAATGTGATTGGCTACACCTCCTCCTCATTAAATGTGATTGGCTACACCTTCTCCTCAAAGAATGTGATTGGCTACACCGTCTCCTCGTTAAATGGGATTGGCTAAACCTTCTCTCATTAAATGTGATTGGCTACACCTTCTCCTCTCTCATTAAATGGGATTGGCTACACCTTCTCCTCTCTCATTAAATGGGATTGGCTACACCTTCTCCTCTCTCATTAAATGGGATTGGCTACACCTTCTCCTCAATGAATGTGATTGGTTACCTCTCCTCATTAAATGGGATTGGCCTTCTTCTCCTACACCTCCTCCTCCTCATTAAATGGGATTGGCTACACCTTCTCCTCATTAAATGGGATTGGCTACACCTTCTCCTCATTATTGGATTGGCTACACCTTCTCTTCTTCATTAAATGGGATTGGCTACACCTTCTCCTCATTAAATGTGATTGGCTACACCTCCTCCTCATTAAATGTGATTGGCTACACCCTCTCCTCGTTAAATGGGATTGGCTACACCTTCTCCTCCTGATTAAATGGGATTGGCTACACCTCCTCCTCATTAAACGTGATTGGCTACACCTTCTCCTCCTGATTAAATGGGATTGGCTACACCTTCTCCTCCTCATTATTGGATTGGCTACACCTTCCCCTCTTCATTAAATGGGATTGGCAACGCCTTCTTCTCCTCATTATGGGATTGGCTACACCTCCTCCTCCTCATTAAATGGGATTGGCTACACCTTCTCCTCCTCATTAAATGTGATTGGCTACACCTTCTCCTCCTGATTAAATGGGATTGGCTACACCTTCTCCTCAATGAATGTGATTGGCTACACCTTCTCCTCTTCATTAAATGGGATTGGCTACACCTTCTCATTAAATGTGATTGGCTACACCTTCTCCTCATTAAATAGGATTGGCTACACCTTTCTCATTAAATAGGATTGGCTACACCTTCTCCTCATTAAATGGGATTGGCTACACCTTCTCCTCATTAAATGGGATTGGCTACACCTTCTCCTCCTCATTAAATGGGACTGGCTACACCTCCTCCTCATTAAATGTGATTGGCTACACCTCCTCCTCATTAAATGGGATAGGCTACACCTTCTCCTCCTCATTAAATGGGATAGGCTACACCTTCTCCTCCTCCTTAAATGGGATAGGCACTGGAGTTGTTAGCAGAACAGCGTGGAGGTAATGGGCTGTAAAAGATGTACTGAAGAAACATGACAGATTACAGTGCAGTGATAAACACCGTATCAGCGAACGTTCAATCTATCCCAATCTCTTTATCTCAGTGTTTATATTTGCTTAATTTGAAGCAGCACATTTCTCTTGGGACCTAGTAAATGATCCGCTAATGACGTGGAAAGCAAAAATAAACTCAATTATGAAAAAAAAAACACACACAATAAAACCTCTTTATAAAGGAAGAATAACAAAAAGCAAACAAAGCCATCCGTCCACTCTGCTCTCGTCCCCCAAATCAGCCGCTTGTTCAGGGCTTTCATACAGAAGGCAGCTTGCCTTGCATCACGGCGTGCCTATAAACAATATCTACAGTTTAACTCTGTGGACAATTTGGATGAACTACCATCATTGTATATTTGTGCTTGCCTTGTGTAAAGCACATTGAATTGAACTGTGTTTGAAATGTGCTATACAAATACAGCTGATTTTGATTTGATTTGATTTGATTTGATTTGATTTGAATTGATATGATTTGATTTGATTTGATTTGATTTGATTTGAATTGATTTGATTTGATTTGATTAGTTCAGTTCCAGGCAAGTGATCACATGACCGTCCTGTTCCTCTTACTAGGAGTGGGCATTTACACTGACACACTGTTAACCATCGGGAGCTCTGCTATGAGCAATAATCCAGATGCCCCCTCTTAATCGACCAATGAAATACAGATGTTAATTAAATAGCTTTGATATAGAAACCTTTTGCTTCCTCTCTAGCTGTTACCCCTGACCTTTGTTGATAGCTTAGGCACCGCGGAGTTGGGACTATTGTCCCCTGTCATACTCCATGTGGATGGTGTGGAGTCTGGATAGAGAACTTTGTATGGATGGTGTGGAGTCTGGATAGAGAACTTTGTATGGATGGTGTGGAGTATGGACGGAAAAGTAATTCACATTGGTGTTTGGGAATACTTTTCTGGTTTGTCATCAAAACCAAAAGTATTTTTTTCCGTCTGGACAGTATTTTGTATGCAATCACACTTTCATTCACAAGGGGGAGGCGTTAAAACTTTTCTTGGTTAGTCATCGAAATATAAATGATTTATTTCTTTCATAGCAATTAGTGCTGAAAGCTTTTGAATGAAATGTTAAAGGTCACGAGGGACATATTAAAGAAAACAAACAATAGTTCTGACTAAGCAACACCTCTAAAATGTTTCAGTTCAGCGTGATCCTAATTTACAACTCTCGGGAGTGGAACATCAAACGCGTGTGAAATACTGTCGGAAAATCAAACATTTTCAAACGCTCTGTCCCTCTGGCTATTCAAACATCCACCACTTGGATCTTAAAATATAGCCTTAGTCTTTTCCCAAATATCAGGACCCGAGTGAAGACACCTGCAGACGGCGGCCTGTAGCAGCGTTGACGGATCCCCTCGTCCTATCATTACAGCAGCCGGGCGCTTCATCCCCCTAACTTACACTTCAGATTGCAAATGAATAGTTGAAGCTGCAAATGAAAAGAGCGCCAAAGAAAAGCGATGAGTTGGCGACGTTTCAGCGAGGCATGACACGTAGGAGAGATAAAACAAACTCCTAAACATATTCTGTGTCCCATCAAGACCTGCCTCACGTCTGGAACCAACTGACAAATTACATTCATGGCCGCGACTGCAGGGCATCTCACAGCATCTTGGTTTAGACGTGAGGAGAGTTCTGCGGTATTAGGCTGCAGGACGTCCACCACTATATTTCACTGCTGCTTTTCATAGTGAATGTGAATCCTAAACATGAATAAAACCGAGACAAATCTAGACTTATTTGTATTTATGTTTATCCTTCATCCTGCAGATCTGCCCTGCCTCCACACACACACACACACACATGCACACACGCCCCGACACACTCCTTGAAGACTATTAATCTATGTACCATCTGTAACCAAGAAATAGTCATTGGACCACAAACTTGTTTATTCACCATTGCACACAGCGTTGCTCTCGCTCACTTCACTTCAGTCTTCAGAAGACCAATCACAGAGCCCACTGGCCAGCCAACCAATCACAGAGCCAACTGACCGACTACCAATCACGAGCCCATGGGGTACGGGACCAACTACCAATCACAGAGCCGACTGCTAATTACAGGGTCTGGGTGGTAGTGCTGACTTGCATCCAATGTGAGAGAGAGACCCTCTCTCACTCTCTCTCTCATGCTCTCTCTCTCACACACTCACAGACACACAATCCCACAGACACACACTCACTCTGAACAGACACACTGTCACACACACATACACACAATCCCACAGACTCACACACTCACTCACTCTGAAAAGCCCCACGTAAAAGGCTGAATGAGTTTAATAGTTGTCTGACACCTTGCCCAGAGGTCATTATTTTCTGTGAGAGCCTGTTCTCCTGGCATTCGATAATAACAAGACGTTCTCCATCCGACTGTGGAATCTGAAACTATTATCAAATATAGAGAGACTCAAAAGGAATAGATTATATACCGTACCCCTTCATTGAATTATATAGCGTGCACAGCTGCTATGACCAAACCCTGAAGTATTAAAGCTGTAGAGCTGTAACTGTTCACACTCACAACTCATCACCAAAGCACATTCTGTAAACACATTTAAGTTTGTTTATTTACGTTTCCTTTTTTTATTTAGTCTAAACCTTGATGTTATTTCCATCTGAAGAGTTCTGCTCATGAAGTCATTTCTGGGCAGTCCCCTCACCATCTCTCCTCACACCCTGGCCCAGACATTACAGAGTGGATTCTTTAGAAACGCGTCTCAACTAGCTCCAGAACAGCCGACACAGCATTTTCCTACACACCCTCCCTTACCTGCTATTTCCTGTTCTACCAGTCTCAAGTCTCCTGTGTGGACCATACAACCTGCACTGCTATATCCTATTCTACCTACAACATGAAGCATGAAGTCTGAACAAGGCCAAAATGCCCTTCACTGCTCTATCACAAAATGCATACCGACAAAAAGTCTCAAATTAGCCAAATAATCTACCCTACTTTAATATACTCTACCTACCAGCCTAAGGTCAGCTATGGGCCTAACACACTGCTCTATCCCAGCCTAAAGTCTCAAATTAGGCAAATAATCTACCCTACTCTAATATACTCAAAAGTCTGCAGTAGGCCAGACAACGTCTCTCTCTCCTCTAGTGATCAAGCCCAGTGTGAGTTAGTGAGGGCTATTTAAAGGAGAGGATGAGCCCAGTATCAAAATGGAGTCCACAATACAATAGGTGAATAAGTGGGTTTGTAATCAACATCTGTGTGAGGCATTCATTTTACAGCAGTGCAAGCTCTATTCAACTCCTGATCGTCCCTCTTCTTTCCACCAAATAGATCTCTTTTCATCATGGCAACCAGCAAGTCAATATCTTTTTATATTTTTTGTGGGCCCACTTACATTAAAACGAGTGTTAAGAGAATAGAATGTGTGTCCTTGTCAGCTAACCAGTCCAGAGAGCACTCAGCACTAGCCACTTCAGAGCTCTGAGGTTAAGGAGAGAAAACACACACAACACACTGCTTTGTATAGTCTCTATTCCACTTAAACAGACCTTGAGGTGAAGTCACCGTCCTCTCTCTCTCTGTCTCTCTCCCTCCCTCCCTCCCTCTCTCTCGCTCTCTCTCTCCCACTCTCTCCCTCTCTCTGTCCCTCTGTCCCTCTTTCTCTCTCTCTCTCTCCCTCCCTCCCTCTCGCTGTCTCTCTCCCTCCCTCTCTCTCTCTCTCTCTCTCTCTCTCTCTCCCCCCCCTCTCTCCTCTCTCTGTCCCTCTGTCTCTCTCTCTCTCTCTCTCTCTGTCTCTCTGTCTCCCCCCCTCTCTCTCTCTCTCTCCCTCCCTCCCTCCCTCCCTCCCTCCCTCCCTCTCTCTCTCTCTCTCTCTCTGTATTATTAAAGCTGTCGTAATACACTGTGGTTCTAATCGGACGCCCGTTATCAGGACAGGGGTCACTTACTCTCTCACTTACTCTTTAGAAGGATCCAGAACTTCATTGAACAGAGCCATCGCCTTAACCTAGATAGCCGATAAATGGAGCAATGAAATTATAACTTTTTTAATACGTCAGAATGATGAAAAGTTATGACGGGGAAGAATCACATGGTTGGTATTTAAGAAGTTGATCTGGCTCCCTATTTAAAAGTTGGCTTTTAGTTTTGCTCAGGCCAACTTTA
The DNA here is from genome assembly GCA_026901105.3 of Galaxias olidus. NCBI lineage: Eukaryota > Metazoa > Chordata > Actinopteri > Galaxiiformes > Galaxiidae > Galaxias > Galaxias olidus. Next base: position 44,860 of record JAPMUY010006615.1, read on the forward strand.
TGCTGCAAACACACAGACGTATACACATTAAACGGTTCCTGTATAACACATGCATACACATTTAATATTTCCAAAATGTTCAACAGACGTCCCTTAACAAATGGAGGACGATGTTCCTTTTTTTAATAAATGAAAACACTACGAGCCTTTCACCATGGATCCTCTGGCGTTCCCATAATTCATTACAGCCAATATGTCACCAGACTCTGCCAGCTGGCGTCTCCCTCTCAGACACACGCTGATGCATCATGGGAAATGATGAACATGCTGACGCGTTCCCCTTCCTAGACTCTGCTCCAGGGAACTGGAGAAAGAGCGCCTCCTCCGTTAAACAGCAGACATTTCAATCAATCCCAGAACCTCTGGGTGGGAATACACAGAGAAACCTGACATCATGTGATTCCTTTCTGCCTATACCTACCACCTCCTATCAACATCATGTGACTCCTGCCCTATATCTACCACCTCCTATCAACATCATGTGACTCCTGCCTGCCTATACCTACCACCTCCTATCAACATCATGTGACTCCTGCCTGCCTATATCTACCACCTCCTATCAACATCATGTGACTCCTGCCTGCCTATACCTACCACCTCCTATCAACATCATGTGACTCCTGCCTATACCTACCACCTCCTATCAACATCATGTGACTCCTGCCTGCCTATATCTACCACCTCCTATCAACATCATGTGACTCCTGCCTATACCTACCACCTCCTATCAACATCATGTGACTCCTGCCTGCCTATACCTACCACCTCCTATCAACATCATGTGACTCCTGCCTGCCTATACCTACCACCTCCTATCAACATAGTGTTAGTGGAGAGACATTTCCCCTGTGATTGGAATGCTAATTTAGAGGGAAGCAAATGGCTCAATCACATCAACAAACACACACACACACACACACACACACACACACACACACACGCACGCGCGCACACACGTCCTGTATGTGCAAATTTGGTTTGCTCTTAACAGGAGCAACGCATGTGATTACTTCTGCAGGCGCCAAAAAAGGCTTGCCTTTAATTAAATAAATTGTTAAAAGGGGATTGGAGGAAAAAGCTTTATGTATACTCACAAATTAGCATTTTGTAGCTGGACTTGGCTAGAGTAAGAGCGATTTAAGTCTGAAATCAGGCTAATCAGTACTAGACGATTTCTTAATCCTTATGGTACCTCCTTCTGAACTTTGGCTAATTAAGTAACATTCACACACACACACACACACACACACACACACACACACACACACACACACACACACACACACACACACTTCCTGAAGTACAAATCTGTCTGGCTCTGAAACAGAAGTAATGTCCCTTTACAACAAAGAGCGATTCCTTTCCAATACAGAGTGAGAGCAGGCTGCCATTTTAACTGAGGAGGCCACTCAACTGATCAATACAGAAAGGCTGTCCTGGAAAATGCTGATTGTGTGCTGTGACTGGAAGCTGCAGTACAGCAAGCCGAGAGGGACAAACAGAGCCTTCAGACAAGGGCTCTCTCCCTCTATTTCTCTCTCTCTCTCACTCTCTCTCCCCCGTTCGCCAAAACATAAACATAAAAAAATAAAAATAAATAGGAGAGAAAATAAGTATCTCTATTCATCACACACACAGAGCGTTTTCATCTCCCCCCAGATGACAGTTCTTTGGGTTTGACACTGCAGACAGTCCAACACTACTTATTGTAAACCCCTATCTTTATGTTGGATGTGGGTCCTAAGCACCAATATCTAAACTTGAAGCTATGTTAGCCTCAGAAAGGCCAAAAGCAAAACTTGTTTCTAGAAACTTCGGAAACTGGCAACAAAGTGGATATATGCCCTTATATGTTTGAAGTATTTTTTGAGAGAGAGAGAGAGACGAGAGAGAGAGAGAGAGAGAGAGAGAGAGAGAGAGAGCCTTACGGCTTGCTGCTGGGTGTCAATGAGCTGTGATACCTCACATTTACAGCAGCTTCACATGGACTTCAGTCTGTCGGCCACATGGTTCAGCTGCTCTCTAAATCTCTGTTCTCCAGCACGCTCCACTGGCGTTGTATCAAAAAGCTGACCACCTAATCACATCTAAGGCTTCACAATTTATTTACATCTGGCTGCGGCCTAGAACGACCCGCATTGCCGAGGCGTCTTATACATAGATATTTGTATAGCGGGTGATAACACAATTGCTAATATCAATTATCATAACAAAGCTATATGAATAGAACCTTAGAGATAAATATCTAGCTATTTGAAATATTTTTTCTCCCAATTTACAAAACACGCACTTTACCTTAAGCCAGATAGTACAGCAAGAAACTTCACTTCAAGAGCACCAAACACTGTGCATATTGTTAAAGAATTGTTAAAATA
>JAPMUY010006619.1:0-2500 GCA_026901105.3 Galaxias olidus
GGCACGGGATGCTGTTTTGAAGGCCAAGATTGGTCACACCAAATGTTGATTTGATAAAGATTTGCTTTGCCCTCACTTTGTATTTCATGAACTGATAAAAAATAAACAATTAACATTTATATTTTTATATATATATATATATATATATATATTTTCCTAACTTTAAAGACTTCACACTTGCCTAAAACCTTTGCTCAGTACTGTATGTATATATGTAATAAAAGTCAAAGGTTTGTATGTACTTTCTCATTCAAGTGAATATGAGGGTATGTTTATTATTTTGACTGGTACTGTGTGCTGTCTTTATATAAACACATAGTTAATGGTCATGCTTTTAAAATACGACAACTAGAGATCTACATAGTGGATACTTTAATTTTGGCAGAGGAAGGGGATAGTGCAGAGACTGAACAGTGTGCAAACAGTTGAAGGAAGACTTTTATTGTGGCAGACAAACAGGAAAGGCATAGAGTGGGAGGTGCTTCGTCCCACTCCAGTCCTCACTAACACAGGAACATTGTGTGCTTGTCTGCTGAGCATCTAGAGACTGCACTTCTCCACGGTCCCAATGCTTGGCAGGAAATAGTGTGTGTGTGTGTGCGTGCGTGCGTGCGTGCGTGCATTGCCGCTGCTGTAGCTAATGTGACCTGACATGGTCTTTTAATGGCACTCTAACATTACAGCATGAAAGCTTGGAGTTACAGACAGTGAGTCAATGTGAAAGTAACTCTCTCTCTCTTCTCTCTTCTTTCTCTCTGTCTCTATCGCTCTCTCTCTCTCCATCGCTCTCTTTTTCTTTCTCTCTCTATCGCTCTCTCTCTCTCACTCGGTCCCTCTCTTTCTTTGGGATGAGAGCACTCAGGCGTAGAGAAATTTGAGAGGGCTGATTTCACGGAGGTTGCATTACATTGCATTATTTTTTTCTTCCTAAGACGGTGGTCAGTGTGTGTAAACATAAACAAACAGAACACAGTTAACAAAGTAAACATAAACAAACAACTAAACTATCCATCCATTAGCTATACCGCTTATCCTTTGCAGGGTCCCGGGGGGGCTGGAGCCTATAGAACAACAAAGCAACTAAACAACAAAACATTTGACCAAAACAAATAATTGTGGTTAAGCAAGTAGTTTACTGATAGAATGACCTTTGTAGCATCAAGGCGTTTGTGTGTTTGTACTTAGGCTCCCCTGTGGACCCTAGTAAAGTCCTCATAGTAGCCGGACACCACAACTGGATAGTAGCAGCCTACGCACACTGTGTCATCTGCTACAGGTAAGACTCAACACTGAAACTGTTATTCTGTGTGTGCTGTGTTTTCATTGCGCAAATAAGATGTTTTGTGGCAAAGAAATGGGGTAGGCAGTGATAAAAACGATGAATAACTAGCAGATATCCATGTGATCAAAGTGTCTTTTTGCCCCCTAAGCTGAACACTAATCTAAAGCAAAGAGAATGGCCTCTCTGTTCTCCCCTGAATACACGAGGGTCAAACTACAAAGAAAAACATTTTGTGTGTGTGTGTGTGTGTGTGTGTGTGTGTGTGTGTGTGTGTGTGTGTGTGTGTGTGTGTGTGTGTGTGTGTGTGTGTGTGTGTGTGTGTGTGTGCCTCCAGGATCAAAGAGTCGTCAGGATGGCAGCAGGTGTTCTCCAGCCCTTACTTAGACTGCGTCATCGAACGCATCGCCCTCAACGCCAAGGTGGTGGGTGGTCCCCATGGCGACAAGGACAAGATGGTGGCCGCCGCCTCGGAGAGCAGCATCATCCTGTGGAACATTCAAGACGGAGGCAACGGCAACCAGATAGGTGTGTGTGTGTGTGTGTCTGGGTGAGTGTGAAGTAGAGCCCAACTGATACTGGATTTTTGGGACCAATGCCGATACCGATATTAATGAGTAAAAAATGTCCGATATGATATATCGATCAATACCCTTTATATGAGTATACTATACATAAACCTATGAGAAAATAATCTGTGTGTGTGACAGTTTAATACAGGACCATGTATCTGTGTTTCTTCTTCAGGTGTGTTCAGCCTTGGCGTTCCCGTTGATGATCTCTTCTTCATTGGTAACCAGCTGGTTGCTACGAGCCACACGGGGAAGGTGGGGGTGTGGAACGCTGTCACTCAGCACTGGCAGGTTGGACATAATAATAATAATAATAACAATAATAATAATAATAATAATAATAATAATAATAATAACAATAATAATAATAACAATAATAATAAATAACAATAATAATAACCATCATCATCATCATCATCATAAATAACAATCCTAAATAGGAATGATAATAATAATAATAATATAATAATCATAATAATAATAATAACCATTGAAAATAATCATAATAATAATCATTGAGAATAATCATAGTTGTAACTTTAGTTAAGGCAGGTAGGTCATAATGATAATAATGTTAATAATAATATCTTAAATTTAAGGCTGGGAGGTCATAATAATAATCAAAATAATAATAATATCTTTAATTTAA
>JAPMUY010006619.1:5000-22500 GCA_026901105.3 Galaxias olidus
AGACTGATAGACGTGTGTGTGTGTGTGTCTCTCTCTGTGTGTGTGTGTGTGTGTGTGTGTGTGTGTCTCTGTGTGTGTGTGTGTGTGTGTGTGTGTGTGTGTGTGTGTGTGTGTGTGTGTGTGTGTGTGTGTGTGTGTGTGTGTGTGTGTGTGTGTGTGTGTGTGTGTGTGTGTGTGTGTGTGTGTGTGCGTGCGTGCGTGCGTGCGTGCGTGCGTGCGTGCGTGCGTGCGTGCGTGCGTGCGTGCGTGCGTGCGTGCGTGCGTGCGTGCGTGCGTGCGTGCGTGCGTGTGTGTGTTTCAGTATGCGCCGACAACAATCACGTGCGGACCTGGACGGTGACGCGTTTCCGAGGCATGATCTCCACCCAGCCTGGCTCCACCCCCCTGGCCTCCTTTAAGATCCTCTCATTGGAGGAGAGCGAGAGCCACGGCAGCTATTGCTCCGGCAACGACATAGGTGACACGTCACTTAGATACATATGATTGGTCCGGACCGCAGCAGGTCTATTGTGATTGGTTCGTAATGTGAGGGTGGGCGGGGGACACACTTGTCACTCTGACCTCTGACCTTTGTCCTTCAGGTCCGTTTGGCGAGCGGGACGACCAGCAGGTGTTCATCCAGAAGGTCATCCCCATCACCAACACGCTGTTCGTACGCCTCTCCTCCACCGGGAGAAGGTACCGAACCTCCACCTCTGACCCTAACCCTAACCCTAACCCTAACCCTCTCCTCCACCCTAACCCTAACCCTACCACCACGACCCTATCTCTAACCTCCACCCTAACCCTAACCCTCTCCTCCACCAGGAGAAGGTACCTCCACCTCTGACCCTACCTAACCCTCTCCTCCACCATGACCCTAACCCTAAACTCCACCTTAACCCTAACCCTCTCCCCCACCGGGAGAAGGTACCAAACCTCCACCTCTAACCCTAACCCTAACCCTAACCCTCTCCTCCACCCTAACCCTAACCCTCTCCTCCACCCTAACCCTAACCCTCTCCCCCACCGGGAGAAGGTACCAAACCTCCACCTCCACCTCTAACCCTAACCCTAACCCTAACCCTCTCCTCCACCCTAACCCTAACCCTCTCCTCCACCGGGAGAAGGTACCAAACCTCCACCTCCACCTTTAACCCTAACCCTAGCCCTCTCCTCCACCCTAACCCTAACCCTCTCCTCCACCCCTAACCCTCTCCACCACCCCTAACCATAACCCTAACCCTAACCCTCTCCTCCACAATGACCCTAACCCTAACCCTCTCCACCATGACCCTAACCCTAACCCTCTCCTCCACCATGACCCTAACCCTAACCCTCCACCGGGAGAAGCTACCGAACCTCCACCTCTAACCCTCTCTCTCTGCCTAGTGAAAGCTATCGTGTTGTCCTGCTACCCTTCCATCTATCTCTTCTCTTCTGTCCCCCTACACTCCATTCATCCATCCCTCCATTCATCCATCCCTCCATTCATCCATCCCTCCATTCATCCATCCCTCCATTCATCCATCCCTCTTCTCGTTTCTTTCTTCTTTCACTCCCTCTCTACTTACTTTGGTTTTTGGATGTTTAATGCTCGTCTTCCTCCCCCCTCCTCCACCTGTCTCTCTCTGCCCCTCTTCTCTGTCCTCCTTCATATCCCTCTCTCTCTGCCCCCTCCTCCACCTGTCTCTCTCTCCCCCTCTTCTCTGTCCTCCTTCATATCCCTCTCTCTCTGCCCCCTCCTCCACCTGTCTCTCTCTCTCTCCTCCTGTCTGTCTCTCTCTCCACCTGTCTCTCTCTCTCCACCTGTCTCTCTCTCTGCCCCCTCCTCCACCTGTCTCTCTCTGCCCCTCTGTTCTCTGTCCTCCTCCACCTCTCTCTCTGTCCTCCTTCATATCCCTCTCTCTCTGCCCCCTCCTCCACCCTCAGGATCTGTGAGGTGCAGGCTGTGGATGGCAGCACCATCACCTGTTTCATGGTGCGTGAGTGTGAGGGCTCCAGCCGGATGGGCTCCAGGCCCCGACGATACCTCTTCACCGGCCATGGCAACGGCAGCATCCAGATCTGGGACCTGACCACCGCCATGGACAACGCCAACAAGGGAGAGGAGAGGAAGAGTGATGGTGAGCCGTGTGTGTGTGTGTGTGTCTGTGTGTGTGTGTGTGTGTGTGTGTGTGTGTGTGTGTGTCTGTGTCTGTGTGTGTGTGTCTGTGTGTGTGTCTGTGTGTGTCTCTCTGTGTGTGTCAGTGTCTGTGTGTCAGTGTCTGTGTGTGTCTCTGTCAGTCTGTGTGTGTGTGTCTGTGTGTGTGTGTGTGTGTGTGTGTGTGTGTGTGTGTGTCTGTGTCTGTGTCTGTGTCTGTGTGTGTCTCTGTGTCAGTGTCAGTGTCAGTGTCAGTGTCTGTGTCTGTGTCTGTGTCTGTGTCAGTGTCAGTGTCAGTGTGTGTCTGTGTCTGCGTCTGCGTCTGTGTGTCTGCGTGTGTGTGTGTGTGTGTGTGTGTGTCTGTCTCTGTGTCTGTGTGTCTGTGTGTATGCGTATCTGTGGCTTTCTCAATTCAGATTTGTGAGCTGTGTGTGCGCCTTTCAATATTTTCAAAATACTGCAAAATACTTCTCCTGGTTATCATTTTAACAAACTGAATTTCTGATAATAGCCTTAAAGTTGCAAAGTGTACTATTATTACTAACACTTTGACAATATGCCCCCTATAAAAGTCTCATTATTTTGGCCATTCATAAAACCAATATTTTGTGGTTTTGTGGATGAGAGTGTGAACCACCTTGGAGTTCAGAGGAGACAGAGGAGCTACTGAGAGATGGATTCACTGATTAAGCTTTTTACTGTCAGATGTGGGCGGGCCTTCGGAGGCGGAGCTACTGCAGCTGTTGGACCAGTGTGACCTTAGTACCTCCCGCTGCGCCACGCCCAACATTAGCCCCGCCCCCTCGGTGCTGCATCACGCTCAGCTCCGCGAGTCCTGCTCAAGGTGAGTGCCCTCCCATGTAACACACACGCACACACACACAGACACACACACACAGACACACACACATACACACACACACACACACACACACAGACACACACCCGCACACACACATAGAGAAACACACATATACACACACACGCACATACACAGACGGAGAAACACACACACACACACACACACACACACAGAGAGAGAGAAACACGCACTTGGAGAGATAAACACACAAACACACACACACACACACACACAGACACACACACACACACAGAGAGAGTGCCACAGTGTGTGAAAGCTGTGTGTGTTGGCGCCCCAGCCTCCAACTGCAGCAGTCCCAGGAGCCCATCCCAGAGAGGGCCTCGTACGGAGCGCTGCGGCCCTATAGAGAGAGCCCCCTGCTGGCCCGAGCCCGCCGCACAGAGTCCTTCCACAGCTACCCGGACTTCCAGAACTTCTCCCTGGGGCCGGGCACGGCAGACAGCGGCCCCGGTCAGACGGGAGAGGTCGGCCGGTCTCTGTGCGACTTCGGGGGGGCGGAGGAGTGCGACAGGAAGGGTTCGGCCATGGAGCTGTGGGCCAGCCGGACCGCCGCTGCCGCCGCGGCAACCGCCACGGCCGAGAGCGGGCCCGAGTCGCCGCGGCAACCACCCGACAGCCCGGGAGACGTGCGGCGGAGGGTGCAGTCGTCGGAGGAGGAAGGGTCGGGGGCGACGGGGTCGGAGTTCAAACCGGAGAGCAGGAGGAAGGTGGTCCTGGAGGGAGGGCTGTTCCTTGGGAGGAAGAGGGCTCCCCCCGTCCCCCAGCTCTCCTCGCTCCCCTCCGTCAGCTCCGAGGGAGGCGCCAGTGACTCCTCCTCCTCCTCGGCCGGCCCCTCCCCCTCCCCCACCAAGCTGGCCTCCACTTCCCCCCGTCACAAGAAGTCGGCCTCGGAGCCGGCCAATCAGGACAGCAGCCTGTGAGGGAGTGGACGGGAAGCAAGGAGTTGTGTTTGGAGGTGCTGAGAGAGGAAGACAGCACAGCATGGAAACCACCACACTGCATGCCCTCCCTCCTCTTCCTCCTCATCCTCCTGCTCCATCAGCAGCGCTAGCCTCACGGGAATCATCGTGTGTTTGAACAGACAAGTTAAGGAATCATTTAACTCACAGAAACAAACAACAGGAAAGTGTCTGTCTGGGTTCTACTGTAACAGACCACCATCTCCCATGGACACGGCTAGTGGACACTACACTACCAAGGAGTCATAGAAATAATAATAATAATAATAATAATGTTAATAATACATTTTATTTATATAGCGCTTTTCTAAAACCCAAAGACGCTTCACATCGTAAACAGTATACATGGCAACAGACACACAAACAGTGAGAACAACAGACAAAAAGCATCGTCAGTTAAAAAAACTAAACGAAAGAAAAACCAACAAATGATGTTTAAAGAATGGACTGAAACAGAAATGCAGAGAGAAATGAAGTTAGAAGTTAAACGTTCAACTTTTACGTTATCTGGGCTTAATTTGTGGCAGCTACACACTTTTCTTCTTCTTCTTCATCTTCTTCATCTTCTTCGTTTTGAAATACCTTCCTTTGACCGGTCCTATGGAACCTTCTGGAAAAGGTCTTTATGTGGCGTTTCGTCATTCTAAGCAGGCCGTTGTGGAAACGTTTTATTTATGTAACCCGTTTACTTCTAACACATTATCCACGATGTGAAGTTTCTTTAGACGTAGGAGAGAGTCCCTCCCTGAAGCAGTGTCTGAGAATGCATGCTGCTAACGTCCTAGTTTGACAGCAACGTTTAGCCACGTCTCACTATTGGTGCCTCTGTTGAACGTAGCCCTCCACTTGTAGCACTACGTAATCACACTACCCATAATGCACTACGTAATCACACTACCCATAATGCACTACGTAATCACACTACCCATAATGACTACAACCACACTATATCACTTCAAGAACTTTGGATTTCAAAAAAAGTGAAGTATATGCAGAGAGGGCCTGATGAATAGAGCAGAGTTATTTATGGACCTGGAGGAATAGGAATTGTCCATATATTAATTGTCGTGTACACTACCCATAATGACTACAACCACACTATATCACTTCAAGAACTTTGGATTTCAAAAAAAGTGAAGTATATGCAGAGAGGGCCTGATGAATAGAGCAGAGTTATTTATGGACCTGGAGGAATAGGAATTGTCCATATATTAATTGTCGTGTACACTACCCATAGTGACTACAACCACACTATATCACTTTAATAACTTTTGATTTTAAAAAAGAAAGGAAAGTATATACAGAGAAGCCTGTCCTGATTTATTCTATATTTTTGTGTTGTGACTCTATATTTTTTTATGTTGATCGATGTGTCCAAATCTACCCTGTGCCTTTCTCTCATTGCTTTTGGTTGACTTACTGTCAGACCAAGGGGTTTTTTGGACCGGAACACTAGTTATCGACGAGAGTCCTTTTAACAAAGAGTGTTGTTTAAAAAAACAAAAGTGACACTTACTCTCATAAGATTAAGAAAAGGACATGAAATAAAAACGTAAAATATTTTTTAAATATATAAATGAAATACAAAAATATACATCAAAGTCAATTGCATATCAACTATTTACTCAGTAACCTTGAACCACCAAGCAGTTATGCTTTCAATATTTCCATAAACTGAGCATCCTTAACACATACAGTATATAAGGGACTGAACTAATCAGCTGTGGACAAGCGTAGACCTTAAATCCCTGTATTTGCCCCCTTACAGATACTTATTGTTTTTGCACACATGTCACACTTAAATGTTTCAGATTATCAAACAAATTTTAATATCAGACAAAGATAACCTGAGTCAATACAAAAAGCTGTTTTTAAATGATGTTTTCATTTATTAAGGGAAAAAAGCTATCCAAACCAACCTGGCCCTATTTGAAAAAGTAATTTGTTAAATTCATTGTTAAATCATGAATTAACTGTGATTAACCATATTTTTTGGAAAGCTGAGTTCAATTTCACTTGCCACACCCAGGCCTGATTACTGCCAGAACTGTAGAATCAAGAAATCACTTAAATAGAACCTGTCTGAGAACATGAAGTAGGCTAAAAGATCTCAAAAAGCAACACATCTTGCACCGATCTGAAGAAATTCAAGAACAGATGTGAAACAAAGTCATTGACTTATATCAGTCTGGAAAGGGTTACAAAGCCATTTCTAAGGCTTTGGGACTCCAGCGAACCACAATGAGAGCCATTATCCACAAATGGAGAAAACATGGAACAGTGGTGAACCTTCCCACCTTTTTGGAAGGTGTGCGTCCCGTTACATCTGGCGTAAAACTAACACAGCATTTCAGAAAAAGAACATCATATCGACAGTCAAACATGGTGGTGGTAGTGTGATTGTCTGGGGCTGCTTTGCTGCTTCAGAACCTGGGCGACTTGCTGTAATTGATGGAACCATGAATTCTGCTCTCTACCAGAAAATCCTGAAGGAGAATATCCGGTCATCAGTTCGGGACCTTAAGCTCAAGCACACTTGGGTTATGCAGCAGGACAATGATACGAAGCACACCAGCAAGTCCACCTCTAAATGGCTCAAAAAAACCAAAATGAAGGTTTTGGAGTGGCCTAGTCAAAGTCCGGACTTAAATCCGATTGAGATGCTGTGGCATGACCTCAATCAGGCCGTTCATGCTCGAAAACCCTCCAATGTGGCTGAATTTAAACAATTCTGCAAAGAAGAGTGGGCCAAAATTCCTCCACAGCAATGTGAAAGACTCATTGCCAGTTATCACAAACGCTTGATTGCAGTTGTTGCCGTCCAAGGGTGGCACAACCAGTTATTAGGTTTAGGGGGCAATTACTTTTTCACATAGGGCCAGGTTGGTTTGGATAGCTTTTTTCCCTTAATAAATGAAATCATCATTTAAAAACTGCATTTTGTATTCCCTCAGGTTGTCTTTGTCTGATATTAATATTTGTTTGATGATCTGAAAAATGTAAGTGTGACAAAAAAGCAAAAACAGAAGAAATCTGTAAGGGGGCAAATACTTTTTCACAGCACTGTATATCCCTGCTATGCCTTAAATCCCTGCTATAGGTATATAGCGCTGCTATACCTAAAATCCCTTCTATAGGTATATAGCTCTGCTATACCTTAAATCCCTACCATAGGTATATCCCTGCTATAAGTATATAGCTCTGCTATACCTTAAATCCCTACCATAGGTATATCCCTGCTATAAGTATATAGCTCCGCTATACCTTAAATCCCTGCTATAGGTATATCCCTGCTATACCTTAAATCCCTGCTATAGGTATATATGTCTACTATACCTTAAATCCCTGCTATAGGTATATATGTCTACTATACCTTAAATCCCTGCTATAGGTATATATGTCTACTATACCTTAAATCCCTGCTATAGGTATATAGCTCTGCTATACCTTAAATCCCTGCTATAGGTATATATGTCTACTATACCTTAAATCCCTGCTATAGGTATATCCCTGCTATACCTTAAATCCCTGCTATAGGTATATAGCTCTGCTATACCTTAAATCCCTGCTATAGGTATATAGCGCTGCTATACCTTAAATCCCTACTATAGGTATATAGCTCTGCTATACCTTAAATCCCTACTATAGGTATATATCCCTTCTATACCTTAAATCCCTGCTATCGGTATATATCCCTTCTATACCTTAAGTCCCTGCTATAGGTATATATCCCTGCTATACCTTAAATCCCGGCTGTATTTAAAAGGAATGTAGGGCCTGTAGGAATGTAACCTTTTATTTAAGCCTTTTAAATACGCACACCTCAGCTGCACTCGCTGTTGTTTTAGGGTCAGACTGTTAAAAAAAAGAAGCATGTTGACTTTATGGATTATGCATGTGAATATTACTTTGAGAAACTGAGTAACATTATTAAGGCATACACCCCCCCCCCCCCCCCCCCCCCCTTCTCCTCCCCCAACTACGAAGTTTATCTTATCAAGTCAAACCATTGGGAATAGACTGACCGTCCAATGTACAAACAACATCATCTAATATGCAACACTAAACACAGTGCATTCAGAAAGTACACTTTGTCATTGTGAGGTACTGTGTGTATATCATTGAGAGAAGAAAAAAAATATTTGATCCATTTTAGAATAAGGCTCACTTTGCTGATACTCTGCTGTTTGTATCTTTTGGCTTGGTAGTGTTAAGCTTAGTAGAAATATAGAAATATATGTATATATACTGTATATATTCGTAATTGACATGCTGTCGGACCTAACTACATTTGCACTCGCACCAGGAAGACTTTGATACAAAGTCCACAACGGTTTAATTGTTTTAATGAGATTAAATTATGTAATTGCTTGTTTGTGTGTGGGCCTTCTTCGCCTTGTCTGTGCCTCTCTCACACTCTCTCTGGCTTTGTTTACATGTGTTTACCTCAGGCCAGAAGCTAACGGAAAGAAACATACTCATCTATTTATGTTGCATCATATTCATAAAAAAATATATATTGTGTGTTTTGTTAAAAACAAATATATATATGCTGTATATATATATATATATAATTTTAAATCTATCCCAACAGAAGGCTATCATATGTATGTGTATATATAAAGTGTATATATATATATATATATATATATATATATATATAATTTTAAATCTATCCCAACAGAAGGCTATCATATGTATATGTGTATATATAAAGTGTATATATATATATATATATACATACATATCTGATAGATTTAAAATTATATATATATATATACACTTTATATATACACATATACATATGATAGCCTTCTGTTGGGATAGTGTTTAATATCTCTTACTGGTGTATATGAAAATATTACAGTTTTATGGAGTCCAGAATATTGTGTCTATGAGTAGGATAGACTGGTTATGTATTACTGGTCAAATCTATAAAATATGTCATGTTTAAAGGCTTACGCATATCCGTGTGTGTGTGTGTGTGTGTGTGTGTGTGTGTGTGTGTGTGTGTGTGTGTGTGTGTGTGTGTGTGTGTGTGTGTGTGTGTGAATTGAAGTGTGTTGAATGCACACAGGGCCAGGCACAGTTGTGAGTGTCCCATGACGGTGATCTGAGAGACTTTGGCTGTCCCCGCTCTAAGATTGTAGAGGGGTGGGGTGGAGGGGGGTAGGAGGAGGGAGGGGTCGGGGTGGGGTGGTGGGAGGGGTGTTGTTTCGAAGGGGTGGAGGGAGGGGTGTGGGGTGGAGAGGGGGGTAGAGGGAGGGAGGGGTGTGGTGAGGTAGAGGGAGGGGTAGGGAGAGGGAGGGGTGTGGTGTGGAGTGAGGTAGAGGGAGGGGTAGGGGGAGGGAGGGGTGTGGTGTGGAGAAGGGTAGGGGGAGGGAGGGGTGTGGGATGGAGGGGCTGCAGGGAGGGGTGGGGTGTGGTGTGGGGTGAGGTAGGGGGAGGGAGGGGTGTTGGGTGAGGTGAGGGTGGGGAGGGTGTCTGACGTCTTGGTGATTTATGAGGTTAATAAAAGGGTCTTGTTGCTCTGCGTCTGGATGTGTGTGAAGCCCTGAGCTTCGCTGTCTGTTAGAATCACTCCCTTTTTCTACTATAAAGTTTGCACCCCCTCCTCTCTCCCCCTCCTCCCTCCATCCCTCCCTCCTCTCATTCTTTTGACAATAGCTCTGTACGAGGCTGTGAACATTCAGTAGTGCCCTTGTCAAAAAGGGGAGTCCTTGAAACAGGGAGCGGTTGTGACTGCCAATCTGTGTGTATGTCCCCTTAAGGCACGTCAAAACAAAACTAAAGTGCTACATAGTTTGGAGACACTGTACCCGCTGGCCTGTGCGTGTCATGGTGTGTGTATGTCTGTGTGTAAGTGTGGCACTATAAGTGAATATCATAACTTATGGTAAAGGAAAACTGTGTTTTTGTGTGGATTTCCTTTAAACTTATAATCATTTTGCTATGACCTAATGCTATTCGGAATATGACATTTCCAATATGAAGGATACATTTAATATGTTCTAAGAAATAAATATTGTGACCGCTGAAGTTTTGTTTCAGAACCTGTAAGACTACGTTCGCCACTGTGTAACATGTTGCGGATATTAATGCATGGATTATGATGGTCTCCTTTATTTCTAATCAGACTATATCCACGCTTACATGTGTTACTGTACGATATACTTTAAGAAAAGGAAAACGTACACTATAGGTACGTACACTGTGTGTGTGTGTGTGTGTGTGTGTGTGTGTGTGCGTGTGTTCGGTTACTAGCTGTTCAATTTCATAGCTTTGAACTCTTTACTGATGAAGTATAAATATGAACCAGTAAAACCAATTCAAAGGCTTCTTATTTTTGTTGCTTGTGTTTTTGTGTTGTTATTGATCTTTCCATTGTGAGAAGTAAGAACTGTGCTTAAAGTTTTATTGTGTTGTAATTATAATACAGTTACAGGATTTTTAGGTCACCCAATGTATCCACATCGGTAATTAGATTTAAACTCTTGTGAATATTTACTAATATTATAAATACTCAGTTCAATGGGCAACTGATCAGCTGCAATTTCGAATCCACTCACACTTTTTCATTCTGAAAAAGTAGTTGTTTTCTTCTCAATCATCTGGGACTTACTGTATATCATTAGCCTGTTTTGGTATGTGTTAGTATAACTGAATTAAAATAATATGGACAGGGTCAAGAGGGACAACAAATTTTATAAAAATCGGACATTTAAAAATAATACTTTATTCAATACTTGATAATAAATAATACTGCCAGTGTAAAAAAAAGAACACAATGCACACACACAATTCTGATAGGCTGCAGTTCTGTACACACAACTCATAAACAGGAAGTAATGATATACTTGAGACCATTTCCTATCATCTCTGGAAATCACCAATCACGTTGAACCTTATTAAGGCTTTACAACATTGACCAATCACGTTGAACCTTATTAAGGCTTTACAACATTAACCAATCAACACACAATAGATGCGCATTTCAGTAATACACACACACACACACCACATATATTTAAGATACAATTAACAGTTGGCGTTTTTAAACGGTTAGCACATATATTAACTTTCAAAAGTACAATCTTAACAATAATCAATACCAGTAGTTTAACGAGCGAAGCCATTTAAATGGGCAGTGACATCTAAAGAGCCTACACCTTTCTTAATTATTGCTATGGTCTACCAGGCCCCCATTATATCACATAGGTCATTAAGGTACAATGGAAGAAGTAACGGATCTTCATAAAACACCATTAAAAAACAACCCTAACACTCACCCTATCACGAGGTTATTATTAAGTAATTATTACTGTTATTCATAAAAGAGTTAGAGAAGCTTCATGGATGTTGAAGGCTGTCTGGTTATGTGTTGTAGGGGGACAAAGAAATATGATTCAGAAATAAGAATTGTTTTTTTTTAAAGATGAAAAAGAAAAGGTACACTAACTTGGCTGGCACAACATCTAAACTCTTTAGAGGAAGTTTTGAAAAATAACAATCTTACGTCCTTTGGTCTTGAAATAATAACACTTATGATGGGTGGAATGTCGTTTAAGTTTTAAACATTTTAAGTAATTACATGTAAGATTATATATTCATTTTCAAAGTGGTACACATCTAAACTGTTGTTTGCAAGATATCAATATATTTTTTTTACATTCTAGTCAAACACAAAAACACATTTTTTTTATTTGGGGTAAGGTTAGGAGCGAACCCCTCCTACCAGGGTTTTGGGTAGAGAGAGACCTACTACTTCCTACATGCTGGGTAATTGTGTATCCCGTCCTTAGAGGTAAGGGTTTTGGGTAGAGAGAGACCTACTACTTCCTACATGCTGGGTAAATATGTATCCCATCCTTACAGGTAAGGGTTTTGGGTAGAGAGAGACCTACTACTTCCTACATGCTGGGTAATTGTGTATCCCGTCCTTACAGGTAAGGGTTTTGGGTAGAGAGAGACCTACTACTTCCTACATGCTGGGTAATTATGTATCCCGTCATTACAGGTAAGGGTTTTGGGTAGAGACCTGCTGTTACAGGCTGGGTAGATGTTCCCTGTTGCCTTCTTACAGGACGCTCATACAGCCTGGATAGATGGGCCTGTTCTCCCCCACCCACTATGGGTAGATGTTCTCTGTTGCCTCCTTATAGGTGTGTGTCAGTAAACATGGTATGCTCCTTCCTCACAGAGCTGAAGACCTTCATGGCGTCCACAAAGTCCTCTTCCTCCACGTACTGCAAGAAGAAAAACAGCACAAAATATCGTAATTAGCTAATAAAAGTAATATACATAGTTTGTGTGACCTTCCCTGCTGGCCTGTGTAGGTCATGGTGTATGTGTGTGTGTGTGTGTGTGTGTGTGTGTAAAAAACAATATCACATCTGAAACAATGGTGAGTAAATGATGTCCCCGCGCCTGCATGTCCAGGCCTGGGCTGCTGTCTCTTACCAGTCCTGAGTCGTGTCCATGGAGACCAGGGTTGTCCCAGCCTCCTTCCTCCATCAGTGACTTCCTGTCAATCAGCTGACTCACACTGCGATGCAGGGAATCCGGGGAGTAGGCGTGGCCGAGCTGGGATTGGCTGGGCAGGCGCAGGGCGGAGCCGGGACTGAAGCCAGAGCCGCCTCCCATTGTCTTGGTGTCCGCCATGCCCTGGAGGGTGAAAGGTCACGGGTCACAGACAGACGTTTAGGAGCTTCAAACTTACAGGCCAACAAAATAACTTCTCATAACAAATCCTTACCGCAATATAATGGAAGTATATTATGGATATTGTTAATAATAATTACAAACAACATCAAAAAAGATTATCTTGCACAATATAATTGCGTTACCAACAACACGCGGAAAATCAAAGAAAAACTTTGATCAAAGTCTTGATCCATTTGATTGGGAATGAAACGAGCCATTCTGTAAGATATCCATAAAGACATGCAGAAGATCATCACCCAAATCATCTGACTGAACACACACACACGCAGACACACACACACACACACACACACACACACACACACACACACACACACACACACAGCCACACACACACTTTGAGCATGCTGCATTTTAGTTTTTTACTCCAAGATTATTCACCAGCATGGTACATGCAGCACATACAGACAGTCAGACACACACACACACACACACACACTTTGAGCATGCAAAATAATTTTTTTTATTCCAAGACTATTCACCAGCATGGTACATGCAGCAGACACTCACACACACACACACACACACACACTTGGCCATACCTCCGTGTACTGTGTGTAGCTTTTAAGGGTGACAGTGCTGGCTTCTACAAAGTCTGCCACCGTGTCAAACTGCTGAGACAAAGTCAACGTGGACATTGTAGTTTAGAAGAGGTAAAACAGTTTAGATGAAGTCTTACTGGTCTAGTGGAGCGATGGCCACGCATCAGAGAGGTGGAGGAGAAGTGTTTAGAACAGTCCTCAGAGCACATCGTCTGAGAGGGAGAGAAAGAGAGAGAGAGAGAGAGAGAGGGTGGGTGGAGGAAAGGAGAAATGAAATAAGGAGGAGTGAAGGAGGCGCACGCAGGAGTGAAGGAGGCGCACGCAGTAGTGAAGGAGGCCAGAGTGGCCTGTACGGAACAGTAAGGAACTGAAGGAAGCAACAGAATCAAATCAAGTTTGGAAACCAGGTGAACGGGGTAAGTGTTTTATTTAAATGACTAAATAAATTAAAAACAATATTAGGCTAAGGGGCTGATAGGGGTTGGGTTATGAGTTGATTCAAACCCCATATAAGTGAAGTGAATTCTTGGTCAAATGTTTCTGTGACTGTCAGAAAACAGAGAAGGAGACGTTAGCACCCTCTGGTGGAGGCCAGATGAAGTGACGTGAGAAATAGAAGAGTCTGTAATCCAACGCAGACACCCCCCACCTCTGGGGTTTGTGACACAGTGTACACTAACAAGTGATTCTTAGTTTGACTGTTCACAAAGAATAAGTCAAATCAAACAGCAATTTTTAACAATGCAATGCTCACAATCTTTCCCTTTCTTGAACACCCATCCCCCTTTTAAACAACCCCCCCCCCCCAGTCTCTCACCTCATGGGGGGTCTGGCTCCTCCGCTGTAAGGGGGCCAGCGGGGGT
Organism: Galaxias olidus; assembly: GCA_026901105.3. Classification (NCBI taxonomy): domain Eukaryota; kingdom Metazoa; phylum Chordata; class Actinopteri; order Galaxiiformes; family Galaxiidae; genus Galaxias; species Galaxias olidus. Next base: position 19,094 of record JAPMUY010006619.1, read on the forward strand.
CTCTCCCTGATGAAGGGGGACTTGCGGAGGGCCCTGCGCAGCACCAGGCCCAGGATCAGAGCCAGGAGCAGGAGGCCCAGCAGAGAGAGGAGCAGGATGAACCAGAGCTCTGAGTAGACCTGAGACCCAGGGGCACTCACTCCCTGCTTACCGCCTGACGTGGGCTCCTCTGGCCCTGGGGAGATGGACAGGAGGAGAGGGGGGGGGGGGGAGAAGGAGGAGAGACGGAGACGGGGGGAGGGAGACAGGGGGACGGAGAGGAGGGGAGACGGGAGAAGAGACGGAGACGGAGAGGAGGGAGGGGGGACGGAGGAGAGACGGCGAGGGGGGGACGGAGGAGAGACGGCGAGGGGGGGGGGGGGGGGGGACGGAGGGGAGACGGAGATTGGGGGGGTGGTGGGGGTGTATGGAAAAGACGGGATCACACAGAGACAACACTATGAACATCTGAGAGTACTTGACACTTTCAAATTTATATAAATATATATTTGTATATAAATGTCACTTGACAGAGATTACAATATGAATGTGGCGTGTTTATATGTGAGTGTATGTGTGTGTGTGTGTGCGCACGTTTGAGTGTGTGTGTGTGTGTGTGAGAGTACATACGTTTCCGTGTGTGAGTGTGTGTGTGTGTGTCGTGTGTTTGCGTGGGTGTGTGTGTTTGTGTGTCGTGTGTTCGTGTGTGTGTCTGTGTGTGTGTGTGTGTGAGTGTGAGTGTGTGTGTGTGTGTGTGTGTGTGTGTGTGTGTGTGTGTGTGTGTGTGTGTGTGTGTGTGTCCCTCACTGAGGCCTGTATCAGGGCTGTATCTAATGATGGGAGAGCTGGCACTGCCACTGTCTGTTGTACAGGTCACCTGGAAAGAGACAGCTGAGAAAGAAAGAAAAAAGAAAGAAAGAAAGAAAGAAAGAAAGTAGGATCGCACACACAGGTTCATTCAAGCAGAGCATGCAAACAATATGTTCATTTAAGTGTCCTACGCACATGTGTGATTTGTGTTTTTTATTTCTGTTTGTGAATCTGTGTGTATATGTGTTGTGTGTAAGTGTGTCTATGTGAATATGTCTGTGTGTGTGTGTGTGTGTGTGTGTGTGTGTGTCTGTGTGTGTGTGTGTGTGTGTGTATGTGTGTGTGAGGCGTCTCACTCCTGTGGGAGGTGCGGGCCACGTGGAGGACACTATGGAAGGGTTAGGGGCGTGTGTGTGAGTGTGAGTGTGTGTGAGTGTGTGTGTGTGTGTGTGTGTGTGTGTGTGTGTGTGTGTGTGTGTGTGTGTGTGTGTGTGTGTGTGTGTGTGTGTGTGTGTGTGTGTGTGTGTGTGTGTGTGTGTGTGTGTGTGTGTGTGTGTGTGTGTGTGTGTGTGTATGTGTGTGTGAGGCGTCTCACTCCTCACTCCGTGTGTGTGAGTGTGAGTGTGTGTGAGTGTGTGTGTGTGTGTGTGTGTGTGTGTGTGTGTGGGATGTGTGTGTGTGTGTGTGTGTGTGTGTGTGTGTGTGTGTGTGTGTGGGTCACGTGGAGGACACTATGGAAGGGTTAGGGTTCGGTGTGTGTGTGTGTGTGTGTGTGTGTGTGTCTCACTCCTGTGGGAGGTACGGGCCACATGGAGGATGCTATGGAAGCCGCTGTAGACGGTCAGAGTGTTCTGTGTCACTGTGAACTCTCTGAGGCGGCCATGCAGGGAGAAACTAGAGGTCCAGTCCAGCCAGATCAGAGTCAGGTTACTGTCCACGGAGAAGGCCTCCACATACTGGGGGGCTGAGACACACAGACACAGAGACAGACACAGAGACAGACACAGACATAGACACGGAGACACAGAGACAGACACAGAGACACAGAGACACAGAGACACAGTGACAGAAACACAGAGACAGACACGGAGACACACAGACACAAAGACAGACACAGAGACAGACACAAAGACAGACACAGAGACAGACACAGAGACAGACACAGAGACAGACACAGAGACAGACACAGAGACACAAAGACAGACACGGAGACACAGAGACACAGAGACACAGAGACACAGAGACAGACACGGAGACACAGAGACACAGACACAGACACAGAGACACAGACACAGAGACACAGAGACACAGAGACACAGAGACAGACACAGAGACACAGAGACACAGCGACAGAAACACAGAGACAGACACAGAGACAGACACAGAGACACAGACACAGAGACACAGAGACACAGAGACACAGACACAGAGACACAGACACAGACACAGAGACACAGACACAGACACAGGGAAACAGAGACGCAGAGAGCGAGAGAGACAGAGACACACAGACACAAGGAGAGGAAGACAAAATAGTTTAGTTTAGTTTAGTTTAGTTAGTTTATTTCGAACAAACGTTTCCAGTGTGCAATCACCTAAGACAAAAATAATAACAACAATAATAATAATACAATAAAATAAACAAAATAATAATTAAATAATTGAATAAATAAGTAAATACATATAACCAATAATCCAAAAAAGTAAATATTATATATATAAAAAATTATAATAATATGCACACACATAATTTTCAATCATAGTTTGTTCGAAAAGGAGTAGGAAGAAGTATAAACTTATTATTTCCTACCCCTTGCCTAAAATAAAAATCAAGCGTCTCCATTGATATTAACAAATCAATAGATCAATTATTTACAAATCATATTTACATGTGTGGTTGTCCTTTCAATAAAAACGCAACACACACTTCTCACATAAAGTACAATGATAAGATTACAAGCACATTAATCATTAATTACCCATACACACACAGCATTCATCCTCCCTATACCTTCTCAAGGACAATTTTTTCCAACCTTTTTTTAAACTGCAATAGATTTGCACTTTGTTTAAGTGTGACATCTAAACCATTCCACTACTCTTTAGAGTGGTGCGAACACAACATTTTTTTAACTGTGATTTCCCTCTTAAATTATAACCCCCCTCTCTGTCAGAAAACATTTTATGTATATTAGCAGGAAGTAGATTATTTGTTGCATTGTACATTGTTTGTGCTGTCTTTGATTCTACCAGATCCATAAACGTCAATGTCTGTGCCTTTAAAAACAGCATGTTGGTGTGCTCACGAAATCCTACATTGTGTACAAATCTAATAGCCCTTTTTTAAGCATAATGAATGTAAGTTGCTTTTTTATGTGTTAACCCACACCTCGACACAATAGTTCAGATATGGTAATACAAGGGAACAATACAAAATGTTTAATGATTTATGATCAAATATATGCCTTGTTCTTCCCAAAACAGCAACACTCCTAGCCAACTTGGCTCTCACATATCTTATGTGAGGTTTCCAGCAGATATTGTGGTCTATAATCACACCCAGAAATTTATTTTCATATACTCTTTCTATATTGACATTGTCTATCATTACTTGTAGA
>JAPMUY010006619.1:42500-47211 GCA_026901105.3 Galaxias olidus
TATGCCGGGTCAAGGGTCCTCCAATCAGGGCTGGGGGCCTGGGAGGTAAGGGCCGTGATAGGACGAGGACCTAACAATCTCTCCACTACTCCATCCCTCTCTCCCTGGTCCTCCTCTCCACTCCTCCACTCTCTCTCTCCCTCTGTCTGGTCCTCCTCTCCACTACATCCCTCTCTCCTTCCCTCCGTCTGGTCCTCCTCTCCACTCCTCCACTCTCTCTCTCCCTCCGTCTGGTCCTCCTTTCCACTCCTCCATCTCTCTCTCTATATATATCTATCTATCTCTCTCTCTCTCTTTCTCACTCCCTCCGTCTGGTCCTCCTCTCCACTCCTCCATCTCTCTCTCTCTTTACCCCCCCCCCCCCCCCCCCGCTAAAATATAAAAAAGTCTGGCTTTGGAGGTTTTTGTCCACTTCTGATGACATCATTCCATATGACCTCTGAGAGTGTGTATTCTTGATAGGAGAACATTTTTAACCACCTGCACCCCCCCAGCCCCCCCATTTTCTTGTCCTGCTTTTCCGACCGTGTTCGTTTTTACCCCCCCCCCCTCCGTGTTGACGGTGGTGCACGGTCCAGCAGTCGGCCCTCGCTGTCCAGCTCTCTCCATCGGCTTCCTAATGGTAAACTAACAGATTGTAAACATGCTGCTGGCTTTCCCTCTCCCCCTCTCTCTCTCTCTCCCTCGCTCTCTCTCTCCCTCGCTCTCTCTCTCTCTCTTTTTCCGGGGGTATTTTTTGAAACAATGTCCTTCATGTTAGGGTGGTTACGGGCGGCAGAAGGACATCATTAGCGTCCTGGTTAAACTGTAATTTACACCATTAGAGAGGCAGGAGCCATTTTTATTGCCTAGTAAATTTCAGCTCTGAAATATTTAGACCATATGGCTCAATTTGTGTAATAACCTTAATTTCTTGCACCCTTCAGATCCTGGTGGCTTGGCTTGGCTGACGGCACGCAGCGGAGTGGTGTGTACACACACACGCGCGCGCACACAGACACACACACACACACACACACTCACACACACCAACATTCAAACACACAAGTACACAAACTCACGCACACGAGCGCACACACACAGACTCAAACAAACACACACACATGACACACACACACATGACACGCACACACGCACACACACACAGTGGACGCACACACACGCAGAGCAGCAGCAGATTAATAAGGTGTCAGGTTGTGTTTGGGTGAAGGCGCGGCAGAGTCCACCAGATGGTCTCTAGCTGATGACTGTCAGGGGTCCTGATCTGATCAATCGGATGTATTAATACATCTCCCTTCACCAAGGGCCCCAGGGGCCACTGCACAACATCTGGAGGCATCAGGGGAGGCAGGGAGGGATGGAGGGAGGAGAGGGAGGGAGGGATGGAGGGCGGGAGGGAGAGAGAGAGAGGGAGGGATGGAGGGAGGGAGGTAGAGAGAGAGAGGGAGGGAGAGAGTGAGGGAAGGGAGGGAGGGAGGGAGGGAGAGAGGGAGAGAGGGAGGGAGAGAGGGAGGGAGAGAAGGAGGGATAAGGAGGGATAAGGAGGAAGGGAGAAGCAGGGAGAGGGAAGGAGAGAGGGAACCGATACCAATAAAGATAAAGAAGTAGGGAGAAGGGTAAAAAGGAGGAAGAGAAAAGAGAGGAAAGGAAAAAAAGAAGAGGGAAAAGAGTGAAGAATACGAGAGAAAGTATAACAGAGAAAGGGAGGAGGGCGAGAGAGAAGAGGACTGGAGGAAAGGGAGAGAAACAGGGAGGTAGGAGGGAGAAAGAATGATTTGGGGATGAGGGAGGGAGAGGGGGAGTGTGTGGGGGGGAGAACGCATAGTGTAGAAAAAGAGTTATAAAGGAAAAAGAAGTGAAAGATAGAAAAAAAGGCGGGGAGAGATGATGAGAAGGGTAGATGTCTGGTGGAGGAGAGAGGAGATAACCAGAGTGACTTCCATGGTGACCGTTACTAGGAGGATTAGACACGGAGGTCAGGTAAGCAATGAGACACGGAGAGCTTTCTGTCTGTGTGTGTGTGTGTGTGTGTGTGTGTGTGTGTGTGTGTGTGTGTGTGTGCGCGCCTGTGGAGTGCCAGGCGGGCATGGGGTTCTGGCGGGGCGGACCTCCTGCGTTCCGTACCCTCATTCCGTCCAATCGCCATGACGACCCCATTAATCACGGTAGCTGGCACGGGGTAGAGCTCCCCAGCCCAGCCAGAGATCAATACACACACACACACACACACACACACACACACACACACACACACACACACACACACACACACACACACACACACACACACACACACACACACACACACACACATACACACACACACACACACACACACACACACACACACACACACACACACACACACACATACATACATACAACACACACACACACACACACACACACACACACACACACACACATACATACAAACACACACACACACACACACATACTCATACAACACACACACACACACTCTCACATGAAACACGCACACACACACACTCTCACATGAAACGCACACACAGACAGGAACCACAAAGCAACAAGAGATTAAAAAGTAGAGACATCTAAATAAAAACAGAAAGAGACAAATAATGACAGGAGGGACAAAGGGGAGCAGAGGAGAAGATTTGAGGAGGGAGAGGAGGAGGAGGAGAAACAGCAGGCAGAAGGGAACAGGAGGAGGAGGAGGAGGAGAAACCACAAGCAAGAGGAAGAGGAAGAGTAGGAAGAGGGGGAGGAGTAGAAACCACAGGCAGGACAAAGAGGAGGAGAAGTGAGGAGGAGGAGGAAGAGGAGGAGGAGGAGGAGCGAGGAGTCAACCTGTGGGATACATCAACAGTTGTCTACAATGGAATCAATAGTTATCTGATGACAGGCCAGAACCTGACAGCCCAGCCGCCAGAAAAGGAGGAGGAGGAGGAGGAGGAGGAGGAGGAGGCCAGCCAACAGTCTGAACTCTAGCCAGCTCCCTGTGCTCAATGACGGGACACATCAGAGGAAGCCTGCAGAACCAACACACTGGTGGAGCCATGCTCTGCTGTAATACACTGAACCAACACACACTGCACTGGAACCAACACACACTGCACTGGAGGAGTCCTGCTCTGTTGTAATACACTGAACCAACACACACTGCACTGGAACCAACACACACTGCACTGGAGGAGTCCTGCTCTGCTGTAATACACTGAACCAACACACACTGCACTGGAACCAACACACACTGCACTGGAGGAGTCCTGCTCTGTTGTAATACACTGAACCAACACACACTGCACTGGGGGAGTCCTGCTCTGCTGTAATACACTGAACCACACTGCACTGGAACCAACACACACTGCACTGGGGGAGTCCTGCTCTGCTGTAATACACTGAACCACACTGCACTGGGGGAGTCCTGCTCTGCTGTAATACACTGGACTGGAGAACCAACATACTGCACTGGTGGAGTCCTGCTCTGCAGTAATACACTGGCAGGGTTCAGCATGGGTCACATAGGTTAAAGGATGTCCAGGGTCAGTTCCTTCAATGATCGGTTTAAGACGACGCTGATAGTTACCATAACAACTAGTTTAAATCTGTTTGTGTGATGTACGCTGGCCAGCCCTACAGAACAAATGAACACAACCATATCTAGAAGAATGGTCCACTGTTAAGTCGCTCTAGGCAGTTTCATAAAAGACTAAAATGTAAGAAATACAACGTAAGAGGTCATGATACAACAGATAGTTCTGTCTCTGGGTTTGTCTGGACAGCATGTTTGACGTCAGTAGAGGCAGAGCACATCTAGCTAGGCTAGGCTAACAAGCTAACACATAATGATCCCAGTCACTCTGGCTGCCTGTTTCTTTTGTTCCCTCTTTTCTTTCTAGTGTTATTTTGGTTTGTTCTTATTCAGCCCAATGTGGCACGCGCCATGGGACAAATTATGTCCAGCGTATTTCAATAAACAAACACACACACACACGCACGCCCGCACGCGCGCACACACACACACACACACACACACACACACAGACGCACGCACGCACGCACGCACGCACACACACACACACACACACACACACACACACACTGCTCCATATCAATGAGCAGGTTAAAGGTCTCTATTTACATGCTGTATTAATTATGACTGACAACACAAAGGTCAGGCTGGCTAGTGGACGTATGGAGGGACTATAGATCTCTCTCTCTCTTTTTCTATCTGTCTCTTTTTCTCTCTCTTTTTCTATCTACTCTCTCTCTATTTCTCTCTCTCTCTCTCTCTCTCTTTCTCTCCATCTCTCACACTCTCTCTTTCTCATTGTCTTTGTGTTTCTTTTTCTTACACGCTCTCTTTCTCTCCTCTCTCTCTCTCTCCCACTCTCATGCACTCTCTCTTTCTTTCCCTCCTCTTAATTACTTCCCCCCCTCTTTTGCTCTCTTTCTCTTTCCCTCTCTCGCTCTCTCTCTCTGTTTTGTCCACTCTGCCAATTTCAAACGTTTCAAACAAATAACGATTGACCATTGATTTTGAGACAATGCTATAACCGGTGTTGCTCTTTGAACACACACGCACACACACACTCACACACGCCCGCTCGCACACACACACACACACACACACACACACACACACACACACACACACACACACATCACTGGTAGGTGAGCATTGCCGTGTGGAGGGGACCCTAGCAGAGCGAGGCAGCACCATTGC
>JAPMUY010006621.1:0-47859 GCA_026901105.3 Galaxias olidus
GGGCCAGCCTGTTCCTCTCACACAATTCCTGAGATTTGGGCAGAGCTGCACACTGCGTCCACTCTAAGGATTAGTAAATTGGGATTAAGAAATTGTTGCCTAAGGAACAATCAATTAAAATATTGGACATTGAGAATGAGAAGAAATTGTAACATTAATCGTTTGTATTTTCTAACAATATATATATTTTGTATTGTTTTTCTAAGTGAACTAACATAGTTAGCATAGTCATGTTTGGTATCAAAATGTCCACCATGATATTTTGGAAACTTTGCAAACGTTATATAGAACATATTCCTAGTAAATAAGCTTACATTGAAACCAAACGACATGGTAAGGTAAACTGATATTTCACTGATAGGTGAGATAATCAACACCTCTGGCTGTGGCCAATCAGGTGACCTCAGCCACCTTTTGGACACCCCTTCTCAAACCATCTTAAATACAGTTCTCATCCAGAAAACGGCTTTTTAAGATCCGCACGTAACCTGGGAAGGCCGCCCGTTACACGGGTTAAGATAATCGCACCCCCCCTTTTCCTCGACCACGGGTCTGCAAGCAACTCCTTGAACAAAGGATTTTAGGCCTTTGTCCTCACTACAAGGTCGGAAGAGTCCTTGCACACTTTCAAACTGAACCAGCGCACCTTTGTCCTCCTTCCCAGAAGAGGACAATTAACACGTCAAAGAAGACCCAAAACCCACGTTGCTTTGCCATGTTTATTCAAACAAGGAACTAACTTTCAGAACTTTACCAAAGAAACCACGGACTTCTCAAATTGGCTCCAGCCGCAAGGCTAATAAGACCAATAATTAGGCCACAGCTCCGCCTTCCTTCTTACAGTAACGTAACTCATGCTTTTCCTAACGTTAAGCGTTTGATGCTAAAGCTTCGACAATTTCTGCTGTGTTGTGCTTACCATAATTTGTCAATATTTTAACTGTTATACTGTGTACGTTTAGCTACTAACCACTTTAGTTTATTAATGTCATCATTTAGTCATTCTTTGTAGTACTGTAATTTTCATGTGTTTTAGACTAGTAAATAAATAGAATTGCTTTGCAATCAAACCCAGCCGTGTCATATCTTCGTTTTCATACAATCATTTATTCTCGTAACATAGAACGTCACTACTTCAGAATTGAGACTAAAACTTCAACTAGGCCTACTTACTAAATTAACGCCAAATCAGACCTGGTTTCCCATCGAGCCATGCAATAAGATAAAATCTTTGGGTGGTGCCCCCTTAATTATTTGATATCAAATTGATCGATTATAATATTAATTTATGAATTAATGGATAATCTACAATATTGATAAAGAGTAATTCACACACAAGAAGCAGTAAACCAGTAGCCCTACAGTGGGATGGAGGGTGGAGAGGAAAGTGGGATGGACGGAGGAGAGGAGAGGATAGTGGGATGGAGGGAGGAGAGGAGAGTGGGATGGAGGGAGGGAGGAGAGGAGAGTGGGATGGAGGGAGGAGAGGAGAGTGGGATGGAGAGAGGGATGAGAGGACAGTAGGACGGAGGGAGGAGAGGATTGTGGGATGGAGGGAGGGATGAGAGGATAGTGGGATGGAGAGAGGGATGAGAAGGGAGGTGGAGGAATCATGTTTCAAACATGACACACGTTACAAGTATACCCCCCCCCCCACCCCACACACACACACACACAGCATGCATACTTTAAACTTGCATGTAATCCTTTTTTGCCAATCCCATGTTTAATTACCCTGCAGCCCAGTCTAAAGCCAGGGAGAGGAGTGTCGCTCTCATCAGCCAGGAAGGACAACAGACGGCCCTTGTTTTGAGAGCAGGAATCCCCCTCAGGCCTTGTTTATCAGTGTTTGCCTCCTTAATGACTTTCTCTGACTGTGCATCATCTGAGCTCTCTCCTTCATTTGTCCTCATTACAAAGAGAACGCCGTAAGCAGGATGTTTAAGGAGAGGTATTCACAGAGGAGGAGGAGGAGGAGGAGGAGGATGTATCAGGAGAGGGATTCACAGAGAAGGAAGAGGATGTATCAGGAGAGGGATTCAGAGAGCAGGAGGAGTATGAGGAGGATGTTTAAGGAGCCACTGATGCCTCCCTTTCTGATGAGCTCAACAACTTTTATGCTTGTTTTGATCGGGACAATAAATCACCAGCCATCAAAGCTACCCCCCACCCAGACAACCAACCCCCCAGACTCTCCACCACTGCTGTACAATCTGCATTAAGCAGGGTGAATGCACGCAAGGCTGCTGGCCACGATGGCATTCCCGGGCGTGCGCTCAAGGCATGCGCTGGACAACTATCCGAGGTCTTCACCGACATCTTCAACCTGTCACTGGCCCAGGCTATCGTCCCTACGAGCCTCAAGACCGCAACCATCGTGCCGGTCCCCAAAAATTCTGCTGCAGGGAGTCTGAACGACTTTCGCCCTGTCGCACTCACCCCCATCATCACCAAGTGCTTTGAGAGACTGGTTCTGGCTCACCTCAAGTCCAGCCTACCTCCCACACTAGATCCCCACCAGTTTGTCTATTGTCCCAACAGGTCAACTGAGGATGCCATATCCACGGCTCTTCACTTCGCCCTGACTCACCTGGACAATAATAACTCCTACATTAGGATGTTATGCTTTGATTTTAGCTCCACATTTAATATAGTCATCCCCTCCAGTCTTTACACTAAACTTAGGGACCTTCGCATCAGCACCTCCCTCTGCAACTGGATACTGGACTTCCTGACCAACAGACCCCAGTCTGTTAGGTTAAACAACCTCACCTCCTCCACTCAGCCCTGTGGAACGCCGGTGTTCAGGGTCAGTGTGCTCAGCCCTCTCCTGTACTCCCTGTTCACCCACGACTGCGTGGCCATGCCTCCAACTCAATCATCAAGTTTGCAGACGACACTACAGTGGTAGGCTTGATTACCAACAACGACGAGACAGCCTACAGGGAGGAGGTCCAGCACCTGGCAACATGGTGTGCTGACAACAACCTTGCCCTCAACACCACTAAGACCAAATAGCTCATTGTGGACTACAGGAAGACCAAAGGCTGCAGACACACCATCATTCACATAAATGGAACTGAGGTGGAGCGTGTTTCCTTCAAATTCCTTGGCGTCCACATCTCTGAGGATCTCTCTTGGTCTCTCAACACCTCCAGTTTGGTTAAAAAGGCACAGCGCCTTTACTTTCTAAGGAGGCTAAAGAAAGCCCTTCTGTCGCCTCAAATCCTGGACAACTTGTACCACAGCACCATCGAGAGCGTACTTACCAACTGCATCACAGTGTGGTATGGTAATTGCTCCCTAGCTGACAGAAAAGCTCTGCAACGGGTGGTGAAAACCAGCCAACACATCATCGGTGCCTCGCTCCCTGCCATCGCTGACCTCCAGCATACGCGGTGTCTGCGGCGGGCTCACAGCATTATCAGGGACCCCTCACACCCCAACCAGCCTTAGATCCCGCACCAGCAGGCTCAGGAACAGTTTTTTCCTCAACACCATAACCATGCTGAACTCTCAAACCCAGCACAAGCCCACTCCCCCTCCCTAGTCATAACCTTCGAACCACAGACTACCCCACTCCCCTTTCATATTAATGGGCTTCAACTCACAGCACCTCATACTCATGGTCCTACATTGCAAATATTTATTCCATCGGTGCTTAACTTACATATGCTTTAACCTTTGCACCTTATCTGTAAATATGACCTTGCGTGCACTTTCCTTTTACATCTGTATATATTGCATATTTATACAACCATATATCCCATATTTTAACCTGTATATATTGTAACCTGTATATGCTGTATGTACATACTGCAAAACCTTATCTGCACCTTATCTACTCTTTGCACTTTCTGGTTGGATGCTAATTGCATTTCGTTGTACCTGTACTCGTACTATGTACAATGACAATAAAGTTTAATCTATTCTATCTAATCTAATTCAGAGAGGAGGAAGATGCATAAGGAGAGGGATGCACAGAGGATGTATAAGGAGAGGGATTCGCAGAGGAGGAGCAGGAGCAGGAGGAGGATGTATAAGGAGAGGGATTCACAGAGGAGGAGCAGGAGGAGGAGGAGGATGTATAAGGAGAGGGATTCACAGAGGAGGAGCAGGAGGAGGATGTATAAGGAGAGGGATTCACAGAGGAGGAGGAGGAGGATGATGTATCAGAAGAGGGATTCAGAGAGCAGGAGGAGGAGGAGGATGTTTAAGGAGAGGGATTCACAGAGGAGGAGGATGATGTATCAGGAGAGGAATTCAGAGGGATTGCATCCCTCTCCTGATACATCCTCCTCCTCCTCCTCCTCCTCCTCCTCCTCCAATCTCTCTCCTTATACATCCTCTGTGAATCTCTCTCCTTATACATCATCCTCCTCCTCTGTGCATCCCTCTGATACATCCTCCTCCTCCTCCTCCTCATCCTCCTCACACACATCCCTGAATCCCTCTCCTGATACCAAGGGGCTTTGCTCACAGAGAGGTCTGCTGTGGGCAGCTCCCTTCTCAGTGGTGACTGTGGCTCCATCAGGAATCAAACCATGCAGCCTGCAGGGCCGCTGACATGTGGACGCTCTGAGTCACAGCTCGGACGCCACGGCAACCAGTCCGTGGATCTGGTCCGTATGTCTCTTAGTGTGTATCATGAGATGACAGGCCACATGGTTAATGTCATTGGAGGCTGCTTGACTCCAGCTCTGTAAGCATCACATTAAAGTCACCACAGCCATTTCAACAATCACTCAACTCTGCCTGTAAATGTATGTGTGTGTGTGTGTGTGTGTGTGTGTGTGTGTGTGTGTGTGTGTGTGTGCGTGCCGGCGCACCGGCTCACCAGCACAGTGTTGATTACCAGACTCCATTAAGACATTCCAGCCCTGGGTCCCAGTGCCCTGAGAAAAAACTCCTGGAATGTGGGAGTGTTGTGTAATCACCTCACGGAGAGGCGAGCGGAGCGGAAGTCCCCTGTATAACGACACCACGGTCCCAGAGCTATGAGCTGTCTAACGACACCAAGGTCCCAGAGCTATGAGCTGTATAACGACACCACGGTCCCAGAGCTATGAGCTGTATAACGACACCACGGTCCCAGAGCTATGAGCTGTATAACGACACCACGGTCCCAGAGCTATGAGCTGTATAACGACACCACGGTCCCAGAGCTCTGAGCTGTGCCGGCCATTAACTGAAAGGATTCACAGAAGTTGGTAAACAGGTTGTGCAGCAACAGCCTTTGTTTAGTCATTAGTATTGACTGTGGTTCAGAACAGACATAGCCACTAGAGAGCAGAGGTTATGAACAACAATCCAATCAATCCTCTCCCTAACAAACTTTATTCCTCCCACAGTCAGTCAGCGTAGTTTGGGCTGACCTTGCTGCTCTATTGAGCTGTTCCAAAATGCCTTTCCATCTCCTGTCCCGCATCTCCCATGGCAACCCAACCTGGAGAGGATGGCGGCCACCTTGAAGCAGTGGTTCAGGGTAAGTTGTTGGGGTAACAGGGAGAACAACATGGATCTCATGAGGCTGTGCCATGCTGCTTCAGAGGTCAGGGGTCACAGTACTAAAACAGACCCCAGGTCTGTCATCCCACAAAGTCTTGTGCTACTGCAGCAAACCAAGAGAAGAGACAGAGCTTTTTCTGAACGGCTAATGAACAGATATCAACAAGCTTATCTCTGCTGGGTTTGTTTTTTAAACGTGTGTTTGAATGGGTGTGTGTGTGTGTGTGTGTGTGTGTGTGTATATGAAAGTGTGTGTGAAAGTGTTTGTGCATGTGCTACTGACAGGGGCTTGTTCAAGACTGAGGTCTCCTGTTGGAACTGGCTGATTGGATGTCAGCCAAGCCCAGAGTGTATTTCTACATTTCTATCCCTTAGGTCCTTATTGTGTGTGTGTGTGTGTGTGTGTGTGAGAGAGAGAGAATGGTGGCATTTTAAAATAATATTTAGCTGTGTATGTGCGTGCGCGCGCGTGTGTGTGTGTGTGAGAGAGGTGGTATTTTAAAACAATATTTAGCTGTGTGTGTGAGAGAGAGAGAGAGAGAGAGAGAGAGAGAGAGAGAGAGAGAGAGAGAGAGAGAGAGACCGTATTTAGCAGTTTCCCTCCTGTCGCTGCCCTCTCTCTCCCCTCCAGCCCCCCTGGCTGGGTCCCTGTCAATCATCTCACTCTGCTGATCAAGTCCCTCTTTAACAGACACACTAAAGGTCCTCCACTGACTTACAGCCACGCCTAGTCTGTCGTACACGCACACGTACACGCACACGCACCGAACGCATGTGTGAACACTAACTCCTGCACACTGGCACACACACACACACAAAATTGTGAAAAGTTATGGCATACGCCACCCTCTCAAAGTCAACAAGATAACTCGCTGTGTGCCGCAATGAGAGGGAGTGGAGGCCGCATCCTTTGGCGTCCTGCTGCCAGTCTAATGGAGAGAGAGGGGGCTGATGGGAGACGGTGTTTCTCTGAGGCTGATCAGTGGCTCTGCTTGTGACAGCCTCACACAGAGAGAGGGGACTGATGGGAGACGGTGTTCCTCTGAGGCTGATCAGAGGCTCTGCTTGTGACAGCCTCACACAGAGAGAGGGGACTGATGGGAGACGGTGTTCCTCTGAGGCTGATCAGAGGCTCTGCCTATGACAGCCTCACACAGAGAGAAGGGGCTGATGGGAGTCGGTGTTCAGAGGCTGATCAGAGGCTCTTCCTAGAGTGAAGGGGTTGATGGGAGACGGTGTTCCTCTGAGTGTGGTAGATGACCCAGAGCCTCATGTCACTGTCTCTGCAGACTCATACACCTGTCACTCAGGATTCCATGACAACAGAGCGTGCACGTGAGGTCTTATAAAACAGACGATTCTAAAAATGTTGCTCTCCTCTCTGTTCCTCTCGCTCCTCTCAAAAGCCCTCCTCCGCATTTATTCTCCAGACTACATCCATGTCTTTGGTCTCACTGTGAGTGTATCAAAATGGCTGTGCAGAGGGGATGAAGGAGAGAGGAGAGGAGAGGAGAGGAGAGGAGAGGAGAGGACAGAGCTTATTTTAATTAACGATCTCTCTCCGTAGTTTGGGTCAAAGATTACAACCGGTTAGGATTGATTCTGGCTCCCTCCCTTATTAGGGCAGTGTTTCCTGCGTGACCCAATAGACAGGGGACGCAGAAAGGAGGAAGAGGAGCATGGCAGCAGATAGAGAGATCAGCGACAGAGAGAGTGAGAGCGAGAGCGAGGAGATCAGAGAGAGCAAGAGAGACAGAGGAGAGGGAAGATGGTGAAGGGTTGAATGAATGAGAGAGAGAATGAAGAATGGGGGAGGGATGAGGGAAAGAGGGAGAAAGGTTTATCCTGGAATCTGATGTTGGAGGGATGGAAAGGTCAAGAAGAGGTCATCTCCCAGCTAACCTCTCAGAGCATGACCCTGCTGTTCACTTCCCAGCTAACCTCTGACCCTGCTGTTCACCTCCCAGCTATCCTCTCAGAGCATGACCCTGCTGTTCACCTCCCAGCTAACCTCTGACCCTGCTGTTCACCTCCCAGCTAACCTCTGACCCTGCTGTTCACCTCCCAGCTAACCTCTGACCCTGCTGTTCACCTCCCAGCTAATCTCTGACCCTGCTGTTCACCTCCCAGCTAACCTCTCAGAGCATGACCCTGCTGTTCACCTCCCAGCTAACCTCTGACCCTGCTGTTCACCTCCCAGCTACCCTCTCAGAGCATGACCCTGCTGTTCACCTCCCAGCTAACCTCTGACCCTGCTGTTCACCTCCCAGCTAACCTCTGACCCTGCTGTTCACCTCCCAGCTAACCTCTGACCCTGCTGTTCACCTCCCAGCTTATCTCTGACCCTGCTGTTCACCTCCCAGCTAACCTCTCAGAGCATGACCCTACTGTTCACCTCCCAGCTAACCTCTGACCCTGCTGTTCACCTCCCAGCTATCCTCTCAGAGCATGACCCTGCTGTTCACCTCCCAGTTAACCTCTGACCCTGCTGTTCACCTCCCAGTTAACCTCTCAGAGCATGACCCTGCTGTTCACCTCCCAGCTAACCTCTCAGAGCATGACCCTGCTGTTCATTGACTGACTGTGACATGGACATCAACACACTCAGAAACCAATGAAATAGAAAGACCACAAACCATCAGAGAGAAAGAGAGGGGGAAAAAAGGAGAGCAATGGGCAGGGGATGGGAGGGGCGGGTGAACGTTAGACTGCTTGTGATTCTGAGGAGCGAGGGAATGGGAGAGGACAGAGAAGGACACGCAGCGAATGACGGAAACCTTTCTAATTCCACTGTCCAAACATCCGCTCAGCTTCAGTGTGAATGTCAAACAGGATCACGGTCGCCATGTTTCCTCTGCCTTAGGACTCACATGACCACGGCTACCTTATAGCCATGCTAAGTATTTGAATATTTCAGCAAGTTATGACTGACAGTTTGAGCCTATGGGGGAAATTGTCTAGGATTTG
Organism: Galaxias olidus; assembly: GCA_026901105.3. Classification (NCBI taxonomy): domain Eukaryota; kingdom Metazoa; phylum Chordata; class Actinopteri; order Galaxiiformes; family Galaxiidae; genus Galaxias; species Galaxias olidus. The sequence goes on from JAPMUY010006621.1 coordinate 8,476, forward strand.
CACAGATGATAAAGCAACGGGGTGGGGGTGAGTCCTAACACTCAAAACACACCTTCACTCCTCTCACTGACCACCACTTCTAATACCAAAGACAAGTATAGACGTTAAACCATCCTCAGAGTTTGATACCAGTGCTCGCTGCTAATCAGGGAGGCAGAGCCAATCAGAGAGGAGAGGCAGAGCCAATCAGGGAAGGGAACACGTGTCCACGATGTCTCCACACATTAGAGAACATGACACATTCATCCACAACGCTCATTACCGCCAGCGGCCATTAAGACCCAGCAGGAGCAGTGGTGATAGCAGCCATCACACTCCTAAGCTGATAGAGGGACAAACTACTTCTGACTGCTTCACATCAAAGACACGGGGCCAGCCAGCATTGTAGCACTGCCTCCTGTGGTTGGTGAATAAACATTGTGGTGATAGAGGTCAGCTAGAGGGCCACCCAGCACTGAAGCACTTCATGGTGTTGGTGAACAGAAAAGCTTCATGTAGCATATCTGTAGCAGAGAGGTTCAGTGTCGTTAGGAGCCTGCCGTCCCTGAGCACAGGTTAATTAGTGAGAGGTCCCTCACATGGAAGGGGCCAAGCAACGGGCGAAGTCTCCCTCTGTGACTGCAATTACCAGCTCTCATGTCTGACAATCACTTAGCAACGCCGCTAGCAGCCAAACCATCACACAATCCCACTGGGATTCTGGGTACGTGAGTTACACTTATCAGGCAGAGCTCCATTGCCTATAATAGCTTGAGCATACAAGTAATAATATTTTTCTCAAAGTACTGTAGATTAGTTTAATTATTCTGTGTGCGTGTGTGTGTGTGTGTGTGTCTGTGTGTGTGTGTGTGTGTGTGTGTGTGTTTAGTGCTGGCTACAGTGTGCGGTGAGTAATCCACTTTCTCTGCCAGACACGAATAACCAATTAATCTGAGAGCTGGACATGATCCTGTGACCCACACGCACACATACATACATACATACATACATTCATATGCACCCACACACCCACCCACCCACACCCCCACACACGGAGGTCTTCTCTGTCCGACTGCCCTATAGGTTTCTCCTGACGGTATAGAACTGGACAGACAGTGACTATAATTCAGATATAATTACCTCAGAGCCTGCATTCTCTAACACACACACACACACACACACACACACACACACACACACACACACACACACGTTAAATTCCATACTATTCAGTGAGCAGGCTTTCCTAATGTGATTTGGAGTGACAGATTCCCTTTTTCTTGATCTAATCAGCTAAACTAAAATGTGTGGATGGTTGAGGCTGAGAGAGAAAGAGAGAGAGAGAGCTCAGAGGAGTGGACAACCTAAGAGAAACTACCAGTGGTGTCCCTGTACACGTATGTGTGTGTGTGTGTGTGTGTGTGTGTGTGTGTGTGTGTGTGTGTGTGTGTGTGTGTGGTGTGATGTGATTCCTCTGGAGCCTGGTATGTGAGGCGGAAGAGGAGATTACTGCACAGCACTTCTATAATTACCTCTCATCTCACAGCCCGCGTTCTGTAACACAACGAGGAACACACACACACACGCACACGGACGCCCTCGGACGCCCACACACACACACAGTTATTTCTAGGGACTCCATTTCACTCAAATCAAAAGCTGTTGGTTGAAAACCACCCACGCTACCTTTAAGCAACACAGGTCAGCTTCACACACACACACACACACAGAAAGTTTGCAGCTAAGAAGACGATGAGTCACCTGTAGCACTGCCTCCCACACACACACACACACACACACACGAGTGCACAAAGGCAATATCTATTCTCTGAGCACAAAATCAGGCCTGCAACAGTTACAACACATTTCACACTGGAACCCTTTCAATGTTAACCAACTCCCTAGCCGGTTTTCTGTGGCTTTGTGTCGTTTCACGCACACACACACACACACACACAATCAGGTTCATAACCCCCCCCCCCCCCCTCCCCCCACACCTTCCCCCACACACACACACATTCTGACCAGCGGAAGCAGCTCCTCTGGTGTAACTCTTGTCTGGAAAAGCTGCCTGCTCCCTTAGCCTTTGTTACAGTCACTCCTATGGACAGCACGGCATCTTAATATCCATGCAAAGTGGCTGTCTACCACTGGCACCCTAAGATGAATACGCCAAGCATTACCCAGGCCTCAAAAAGCAATTAAAAACCAATGCCAGGAAGTAAATTGCTCCCAGCGCTCTGTCACTTGTTCCCCCCAACGGCTGCATACTTTAAAAAGTACAGAGAGAGAGAGAGAGAGAGAGAGAGAGAGAGAGAGAGAGAGAGAGAGAGAGAGAGAGAGAGAGAGAGAGAGAGAGAGAGAGAGAGAGAGAGAGAGGAGCCATCACAAGAGACTGGTCTGAGAGAATTGGACAGGAGACAAGAAGATTAGACAGGTGAAGGAGTAAAAAGTGTGTGAGTGGTTAAAACGTGAGGTTAGGAAACATTCATAAAAATCAGTGTGTGCAAAAACTACAATGACCACTGTGTGTGTATTTTCTCTCCATTTGAGAGGAGGAGCTTCTACCTAACCCTAACCCAAGCCTAAATGTTATGATTATTGAAGCTGTTGCTGATTCTTCACAGAGCAGCGATGGCTGTCACATAAACAGTGAGGAGAGCTGAGCTCATACCACAATGCTGTGAGCCAAGAGCTCATTACTCAGTAATCTCCCTAACCAAGTGTGTGTCTGTGTGTGTACTCTAACCCTAACAGTGAGGAGAGCTGAGCTCATACCACAACGCTGTGAGCCAAGAGCTCATTACTCCGTAATCTCCCTAACCAAGTGTGTGTCTGTGTGTGTACTCTAACCCTAACCCTAACAGTGAGGAGAGCTGAGCTCATACCACAACGCTGTGAACCAAGAGCTCATTACTCAGTACTCTCCCTAACCAAGTGTGTGTCTGTGTGTGTGTGTGTATTCTCGCTAACAGTGAGGAGAGCTAGGCTCATACCACAACGCTGTGAACGGACAGCTACTTACAGTGTGTGTGCACAGGCGTCCATTACACAAGAAAGGACTATGACTCTCCACACAGCTCACTAAAACACTACACACTGGCTGGCACACCAACTCTTTACAACATACCATTCCAACACAACCCTGCAGGGTAAACCCAGACGCACAAGTCCAAACATTTATCAGCCAACACACATAACACGGTGTGGTCTATTCATTATTGAACAATAATATTAGTGTGTAGGTCTGAAGGATGTGATGGGCCAACGAGGAGCCAGCGCGAATTCTTCAGCGAGCGAGCGAGCGAGCGAGCGAGAAAGAGAGAGAGAGAGAGAAGCTCAGTCAGATCTATGAAGATGGCATTTAGCTCAGCCTGAGTGACTTTCTATAATTCTGATGGAAAAACACGCACACACAAACGTTCATATGCTACATGTCAGTACACCTGTACTGTTCGGCACACTCAGACACACAATTTTCTCCCACTCTTTCTCAGAGATTCACCAAAAAAAAAGGAGTTAGGCATGGGTATGCACGTGGCAGTCAGTGATGATGCGCTCATAGCAATACTTGGTCAAAAACAAGGGTTTAATATAAATAAGACAACTTGCATTTCAATACTGGATGGCCACGATGTGTCAGTTGGATTCGAACTATCCAGCACTTTTTAAAGCACTTGTCCAACAAGCGTAGTAACATAAGCATTGGAAACACCACAGGTGATATGGATTCCTCTAGTCAATTCGGCAACAAACAATAGACAGCAGCCCTCAGCGGGTAAGTCAGATCAGCAAAACCGCGACATCATTCTTCACAAAGTCAACAATTACGCACGACATCAAAACCAGAATGCAGACAACATCAATTACATTAAAAGATGCAATATGCTCCCTTTACGTTGAAAAGGCTGTCATTATGAAATTAACAATTTCTAACAAACCATTAATTTAAGAATATACTACACAACAGGTCACTGAAACTAGCATTGCAATATCAACACCTAAAAGTGACTGAAATTTGTATAATTTTGTATCCCCGGATAAAAAATAGCCTAACGATGTTTTGAATTGGCATTTTGAATCTTCCGCTGTCAATCGCCGGGGCATTCGCCCGTTCACTCACCCGTCAGTTGGTCATACGAACCGTCAAGCTCCCTGGAATCAGACAGGCTTTGCTCACGGTTTTTCGTCTTCATTTCTCCGTGCGCTGGAATGTGAAACTATACAGAGTTGTTTCTGTGTGACGGTGGTTTGGTGATTTTAATGGTTTAAATGGATGTCACTCCAACGATGTTTGGTGCAGTTAACAAGTCATGATGGCATTAAAAGTGTGTCAATCTGCAAAGTAATCTTGTTCCCGACTCCAATTCTGTAACTACTGTGCGCTCTCAGCAACCGGCGGCTCTCTGACTTGTAAGCGAGTGAAACACGCGCTCTACTTGCCCAACTGGTGACACACGTGCGCGTGCACACACAAACATACACACAAACACACAAAGAGAATAAATTAGATGGACCTGAGCTTTCAATGAAATAATTAATGCAACCATTTTGCATTATTGCTATTTGCGATTGTTTATCACTTTTTGATGAACAAAAAGGTTTCTTAACGGTTTGCGTAAATCCATTAATCTCTCACTCAATTAGGTGTGTATGTTATATGTATATGATTTATCTATTTTAAATGAGTACTTGCGTTGATTTTATTAATCCTTATACTAATACATTTTATTTAAAAGAACACCCAAAGACACTTCATGTGGTAAAAGATAAAACATCTTGGTTTAACATTTAGTTTGGAAGGGTGTGGCATTTGCAGTTCCCTAATGCGGACAGGTGTCCTTTAGTGAGCCGACTGTTGAGCATTTTAACGCACAGCTCCTGGTGTACAGTAGGTTAGGACAGAGACAGAGAGTAAAGGAAATCACATCAGCATCAGCAACAAGCAGCATACTGCCAGGCACAGCTTGTAACTCCTTCTGATCTATAAACACAACCACCCAGGTCTCTCTCTCTCTTTCTCTCTCTCTCTCGCTCACTATCAGTCTGTCAATTGCTTAATGTCTGTCTGTCTGTCTGTCTGTCTGTCTGTCTGTCTGTCTGTCTCCCCCTGAAGCTTGCGCTCCACTCCTCTCTATTCCTTTTCTGGTAGAGCACCGACCTGGTGTGTGTGTGTGTGTGTGTGTGTGCGTGTGTGTGTGCTCTCCACATCGGCAGGAGGAGGGCTCTGTGTCCGCTGCTCAGCCATGTGTCCGATTCACACACACACACACACTCACAGTTCAGTGTCTGGATGGCTGGGGTTTATCTGCAGACAGAGTACCTCTCTGGTTGTCATGTTTTGATGATGTGTTTGTGTATGCTGCAGCTGTAGCTACCTCACTAGAAAACTTAAACCCTTTAAAAAATAATCCTCTAATGAGTGATCATTTAGGGTTTTGGACACATTTCGTCATTTCAAAGTGAAGGCCCTTGGACCGAACAGAATGTTGAAATCATCCAGCACATTGGGAACCAATAGGAACAATTATGAGACGACTGACATAAGAGGATTTCCTGTCTGCAGCCCCAGGCTCTGTGCAGATCAGTGATTATTCAGCTTTCAGCTCACACAGTACACTAAACAAGCTTCATGCTCCATTTGCTGCCTTCGTTAAAACGATGAAATATAGAGACCGACATATTGTCTGAAAGCTCTGAATCAGTTATAAGAGTATGGTTTTTTGGATCAGTATGACAAATCCTTGTCTAGTGTGTGCTGCTACTGTGTTCAGCTATTAAAAGACATATCATGTGCATTCTGTTTTCTCAAATGCAGACAGGAACTCGTGAAGTCACAAACAGGGTGGCTCAGTTTGATTTCTACAGTAGTGAGAGTGAAGGTGTCTCTCTGGGCCAAGTCTCTACGTAATGTCTCTTCATCTTCATTGGAACCATTGTGTGTGTGGGCTAGTCCACTTATAATACCAAACATTGTCTTGTCTTTCTTCTTCTTCTCTCAAACATCCACCCACAGACACAGATGACTGGAGCGTGATTGGATTTCAGTGTGGGATAACTGAAGAGAGGTGGATCCCAAATGAAATAAAGTGAGGGGGGGTGAGATGAGGGGGTGAGATGAGAGGAGGGGGTGGGCGAGGCAGGGGAATTGATGAAAGGTGAGGCACGTGGGTTTTAGACTGTGAGAATCAAAGGAGAGGAAAATCAGCAGGTTAGCTAAGAAATGTAAGGGGCTGAGGGGAGAGATTGGGAGACATACAGTACACTCACACACAGACACACAGACAGACACACACACACACACACACACACACACACACACACTCACACACACACACACACACACACTCACACACACACTCAGACACACACACTCACACACAGACACTCACACACACACTCAGACACAGACACATACACTCACACAGTCACACACAGACACATATGCCACACACACCACAATACAGTAGGTACAACCATTCGACACCCTCTTTGTCTTGCATGCTGGAGGAGTTGATTTGAGACATTGGGCTTTCTTTGACGAAACATATGGTCTCTTTCATTTCAACACCTGTGGGCTCCCCATTTCCTGAGCACAAAACAAAATCTCCTTTATCAATATCAAGCAAGTGCTAATATAACTTGTGTAACAACTCTGTCCATTTTCTCTCTTCAGACATTACACCAAGAAACCATTTGATCTATCAGGAGTTGGGCTGAGTGCTTTAGTGCTGGCCCCTGGAGTAATGATGACATCGAGCTTCATGTTTGGAGCGTGCACACACACAGAGAAGAACACCGGTCTGACTTCCTGGTTTCATTGCATTGTTGGCCTGCTACATTTAAAGGCAGTATGTAGGTCTGACTTCCTGGTTTCATGGCATTGTTGGCCTGCTGCATTTAAAGGCAGTATGTAGGTCTGACTTCCTGGTTTCATGGCATTGTTGTCCTGCTGTATTTAAAGGCAGTATGCAGGTCTGACCTCCTGGTTTTATGGCATTGTTGGCCTGCTGCATTTAAAGGCAGTATGTAGGTCTGACTTCCTGGTTTCATGGCATTGTTGGCCTGTATTTAAAGGCAGTATGCAGGTCGTTTTGACTCAAAGCATTTGTTAAATGACTCTAATGTAATGACAAAGAAGAACAAGAAGAAGAAGAAGCAGAAGAAGAAGATTTAGATGGAGGAGGAAAGAGGAGACCAAAGAAGGGAAGGGGGGAACAGAAGACAAGGGAGAAGAGAGGGGGAGAGGTGAGGCCACCATTGAGGTAGAGAGTCAATTGTCCTTGACAACAATGTCTGCATCTTTCATGAGCCAACCTGCCCTTTGAATATGGATAGCATTAGGCTGGCATTTCCAGAAATCCTGCATCAGCATCATTGGAAAAGAGAGTTTGCTTTAGTGGATGAGTGTGTGTGTGTGTGTGTGTGTGTGTGTGTGTGTGTGTGTGTGTGTGTGTGTGTGTGTGTGTGTGTGTGTGTGTGTGTGTGTGTGTGTGTGTGTAATAGTCAGGCATTCCGTAGCGACAGCAAACAGAACAATGATCAGCTACTGTGTGATGTCTAAAAGCCTGGTGATAGAGAAATGTGTCTCTTTACGAGCAAAGTGTTTTGACACACTGCAGACACTGACAAATGCTTTCATTGTCTGAGTAACAAGCAAAAACATGCGGTACTGTCTACCAGTCAAGAAGTGCTCACATGATGAAGAACCTGTCCTGTTGTGTGGAGGAAGCCATGCTTACCAACAGGAAGGAAGTTCCAGGACATCAAACAGTGTCCTCTCGCAGACTTCCCTAAACCCTTTTCTTGAAAAGCAGCAGTGACACGCTCTGCAAACGGCTAAGTGACACCTCCTCACATTACTCACCTCAGCCACTGACCTCCACCAGGGACCACAGAGCTGCCAACCGCCTGCACACACTCACTGCCAATACCCACTGAGTGGCTGGTGGACGCTGTCCAACGGGGTGACCCACACACACGCAGACGCGCACTCACACACATGCGCACACACACACACTCACACTCACACTCACACACACACACACACACACGAACACACACACACACGCACACACAAAAGGCTGATTAGGGTTGTCTCTGCCTATTTAAATAGATTTTACTTTTTCTGTCATAGCTCAAAGATGCCCTTTTCCCGACCAAGTAGGGTCCTGACTCAGTAAAGCTTGACCTTCTTTTGATTATAGCAAATTCATGCTGTGTTTTTATCCAGAAATTTATTTTTGAACTAACATAATTTGCTAAAGTACCTGTTTCTGAAAATCTTTTTTTTTATCGTAAATCAAGCAAACATCCCTTTAAAAGGTTGTGGGTCTCAGAGAATTATCGGGATGCGAAGGAAAAAATGCAACCTTCTAAATTTCCACCTGGTGGATGGTGTAGTCTTCCCAAACTACTCCAATCTTCTCTCTGTCCTCCCTCCCTTCTCCACCCAGCTCTACTCCCATCCTGCCTAACCCTAACCCTAACCCTAACCATAACCTATCCCAAACACTAACCCTAACCCTAACCCTGGTCCATTTGGTTAATTCCTTTCAACTCTACTCTGGCTCTGATCCAACTGAGCTGAGTGTCACTGCTTCCAAAGCCAGAGCAGGCACTATGACACGTAACGTTAAGTTTTCCTAATGTTATCGAATCAATCATATAATTTATCTTTACCGTTACCTTGGCAGAAACTGCAGGTTTAAAGCTAGATTTGGATCTCTCACAAGGTTAGGTTAGCTTGTTCAAATTATACTGTAAAGGCCTGGCATTTGCTCAAAATTGCACGGACATACACACAGACTCAGAGCAGGGAACAATAATCATCAAATGAGAAAGATGCATAAAGGCAGTGACAAATTGTTATTCAATTAAATTATGGTTAAAAAAGAAAACAGCCAATGCCTTGAGATGTCAACTTTGATCTAGGTTGTCCGCCAGAACAGAGCCAGCTAATTCGTCTTGTCTTAATTCGTCAGGGCATAATGAACAGAGATTTTATGTACATTTTCGTCGTCAATATTTTTAAATTTACGCTGTTGTTACAATTTTGTCATGAAAAAAAAGGTCGTCAACTAATACTTTTAGTCCAAATTTTTGTTGACAAAATGAACACTGCATCATACGAATCTATCTTTCCGTCCGTCTGCCCGCCCGCCACCCAGCCTGTGTTTGGAAAAGCTGCCTGCTGGGAGGCTGTCACTAGATGTCACCTTTCATCCAAACGGCTTTTTGTGCCTGCACATACACAGGCAGATAGTCAGAGGGAAACACACACACACACACACACACTCATTTGGCAGCACTAGACTTCAAGCAGCACGGTGGCTCAGTGGTTAGCACTGGTGTCTCACAGCAGGAAGGTCCTGGGTTCAAACCCCACCTGACCCAATGGCCTTTCTGTGTGGAGTTTGCATGTTCTCCCTGTGTTTGTGTGGGTTTCCTCCTCCATCAAAAACATGCTCCATTCCCCTACCAGTGCCCTGACAAGTCACTGCCAATTCACCTGGAGTCCTATGTTGGGTGTCGCAAATTGGCTGCCGTGGTATAACACAGACTGAGTGTTGTGTTTGATAGCTGTCAGTCCATTCGTTGTTCGTTCTGTGTAATTAATTGGCGACCAATTTGTGTAAAGTGTTTTGAGTCTCGAGAAAAGCGCAAAATAAAATTTATTATTATTAGAGTTACACATTATTATTCAGACGGCTAGTGTATCTTTAAGTGCATTGGCCTCCAGAGGACCAACCTGTATGAATAACAGAGAACGCTTTCCTTCTCTCAGTCTGCTCATTCTTTCCATTGTTCCTTCTCAATCTTTCAACCCCTCTCTCACTTTCTCACTCTCTACACTCATACTGTTCTTTTTCATTTCACTCTCATCCTTCTTGCTTTTTTGACCTGTCCTTGTGGAAATAGTCCTGGACGTGTCCTGCCCACCCAAACAATAAGATCAAATTAACCCAGAGAGGGCTTTACACACACCCATTCAATCACTCAAGTTGTCTCAATTACCAATCACCACTCAGCACAGTCCTGTAGGTCCCAGTGACGTGTCCAATCATCACGTAGATTCCTGTATATCCATGTAATGTGTCCAATCACCACTCAGCACAGTCCTGTAGGTCCCAGTGACGTGTCCAATCACCATTGTTCATACAGCAGTAATACAGTAGTCAACTCTTAACCAGCTAGTTTGGAAGTTTTGATCGATCTCATTAAAGCTTCCATGACTTTATGGAGAGAGAGAGAGAGAGAGAGAGAGAGAGAGAGAGAGAGAGAAAGAGAGAGCTAGAGAGAGAGAGAGAGAGAGAGAGAGAGAGAGAGAGAGAAGAGGGAGGGTTCAGACCATATGGTTGATTGCTGGGATGGAGGGAGAGATGAAAGAGAGCGGTCTGTCCATCCGTTAGCTAGCCCTGCTGTACCAGAGGTCCTAACGATGTCCCTCTCCTGATGACCTGCTGTCCACTCCAGCTCTCTGCTCAAGGTCCTCAACACACACACACACACACACACACACACACACACACACACACACGCACACACACACACACACACACACGCACACACACACATGCACACTATATCACCCACACACTCATACACACATACACACACACATCCTAATACACACACATACACACACACATACACGCTATATCACACATACACTCATCCACACACACACACGCACACACACACACACACACACACACACACACACACACACACGCGCGCACACACACAAACTAATACACATGCTCCTACACACTATATCACACATACACACTCATACACACACACACACACACACACACACACACACACACACACACACTCACACACAGACACACACACACACACACACATACACACTGGGATCCAGCACAGTAATGAAACGTGTTTCGCAGGGCTGATGGGGTTTGGAGTGTGTGCTGTGAGTCTCATACTACAAATAGATCTCCAACCTGATTTTATTGTTCTGAATTCAATCTTCCCAGATGAAGATCCAAATGAAATTCCAAGCGTGACGTGGAAGAATGAAAAAGGCCTAGCCACGTTGTTTAATTGTCTGGCTGTCGCCACGCTCCTCTGAGAGACCGTCAGAGCGATTGTTCAAACATGTAATATTGACACCAGCTCAGAGATGGATAAGAGAGTTAACATACTTCTACTAGTATTCCCACTGGGAGAGGGTGTGTGTGTGTGTGTGTGTGTGTGTGTGTGTGTGTGTGTGTGTGTGTGTGTGTGTGTGTGTGTGTGTGTGTGTGTGTCTGTGTGTGTGTGTGTGTCACTCACAGCATCCGAGAATAAAAAGTTCCATTGAAGTCATCCACAAGCTTGTGAATTAGAGCAAGTCTTAATTATAGAAAGCTGTCTTTAATTAACGTTCACATTAAAACAGTGAGGAGAGAGCAGTGTGTCCTCTGGATTCAGAGAGAGCCACGAAGGTGAGGGAAATAGAGAAGGAACTACAGACCTGGGTCTGATCAAATGGAGGAGGAACTGCAGACCTGGGTCTGATCAAATGAAGGAAGAACAACAGACATGGGTCTGACCAAATGAAGGAGGAAGAACAGACATAGGTCTGATCAAAGGCCTGAAGGAACTACAGACATGGGTCTGATCAAATGGAGGAAGAACTACAGACATGGGTCTGATCAAATGAAGGAGGAAGAACAGACATAGGTCTGATCAAAGGCCTGAAGGAACTACAGACATGGGTCTGATCAAATGGAGGAAGAACTACAGACATGGGTCTGATCAAATGAAGGAGGAACAACAGACATGGGTCTGATCAAAAACCTAAAGGAACTACAGACATGAGTCTGATCAAATGGATGAAGGAGTGGAAGGAGGTTAAACTACATAACCTCTGCCCATGCACGGTCGTGGCTAACCAGGAAATATTCTGTGGAACGACAAACTCTTCTATTTAGACAATTGTTCTTCATCTCGCGTCGTTCTTTTACTCAATATGCCCCCCCCCCCCCCCCCATTGGTATTATCCCCTCATCTCCCTGCTGTTTTATTGCCATGCTGAATTGTCATAACTTTCCATAAACCAAATTTATTCCCCATCAATCTGCCGTTGCAGCAAGCAGCCATTATGTGTCGGACAAACACTTACAGTAACAAATAGGCCAGGTGTAACTGTGGACAGCTAAGTAGCCATCAGAAGAGGGAAAAGCCTATACAATCAGCCTGATGGACGGCCGGGGGCGCGTTGGACTGCAGAGGGGACGTAAAGGGCAGTAAGAGAGATGGATGGAGAGCAGAGGCAGGCGGGAAGGTGGAGCTGATGGAGAGAGACACACAGAGACAGTGTGGTGCTGACCGGACAGACGGACGCAGGGCTGACCGGACAGACAGACGTGGTGCTGACCGGACAGACGGATGCAGGGCTGGTCCACCGTCCTCACTTTCAGAGATTGCTGAAGTGTCTCTATTCTGTTATTTCGCTACACTGAAAGTGTCTCTATTCTGTTATGTCGCTACACTGGATTTGAAAGTGAAGTCCTCTACAGCTGCTGTCCAAGGTGCTGAATCTCCTCAACCATTGGGTTGGTAGAATGGTAGCCAAAAATGTTTCAATGTCATGTCAAACGCTGTTAGGCTTACATTTCAGAATTTAACTCAAATAATCATGTTGGTTGTCACTTATTTCTTTTTCAGTGATCCAATTTTGATATAATGGCCTTGAGACTGTACTTGATCAAGAATCAAGATTTATGATACTCTCCTTCCTCTTTCTTCTCCTCCTTACAATTTGTGATGTTAATGCCGAGCTGGGTTCACTAATTAAAGCTTTTTTCTATGAGAGTGAATACAGGCCTGTGGATTATATGAAACAATTCCCGTGGGTGTCATTTGTATGTGTGTGTGTGCCTATATACCCACACGTGTGTATTTATATGTGTGTGTGTGTATCTCTGTGTGTGTGTGTGTCTGTCTTTATGTGTGTGTGAGTGTGTGTGTGCGTATGTGTATGTGTATGTGTGTGTGTGTGTGTGTAGCCTGGCTTTATTGAATAAGTAATGCCGAGCCGCTTAATGAAAGATAATGTCGAGTTAATGATCTGTCAAAGTGAAGTGTTTTCTTATTGAAGAATGGATCAGCGCGCATTTTAATTTCCACCCCGTGACTCATTATAAAGGATATTGCTTCTCGTGCACATGCACACACGCTCACGCACACATTTAAACACGGTTGTGTGCTCAGTCTCGACGGCCGTGCCAGTGATAAACTCGTCTTTGTTAGTATAAGCTAACAGACTCGGTGAGCAGCCACTTGGTCTGGCGGTGGATTAGCAGAGAGCAGAGGAGACAAGGCATCTCTGAATGGTGGTTTCCCTCTCTGTCCCCCTGGTGAATTTATAGGAAACATTTCCATAGTTCTGCATCTAAGACGTCCGGGTTAATGTGGGGTTTGATTCTGTAATATACAAAATACATTAGAAAATACATAATGGGCATTCAGTGAAATTTCAGGGGAGCTAGGTGTCTGTATAGAGTGGTTCAGTTAGCTGTATATAGATAGAGTGGTACAGTTAGCTCTGTATAGATAGTGGTACATATACGTAGCTCTAAATGGATAGAGTGTTACAGTTAGCTGTATATAGATAGAGTGGCACTATTAGCTCTGTATAAATAGAGAGGTACAGTTAGCTCTATATAGATAGAGTGGTCCAATGAGCTCTATATAGATAGAGTGGTCCAGTTAGCTCTATATAGATAGAGTGGTACAGTTAGCTCTGTATAGATAGAGTGGTACAGGTAGATCTATATAGAGTGGTATAGTTATCTCTGTATAGATAGAGTGGTACAGTTAGTGCTGTTTAGATATAGTGGTTCAGTTAGCTGTATATAGGTAGTGGTTCAGTTAGCTCTGTATAGATAGAGTGGTTCAGTTAGTTCTGTATAGATAGAGCAGTACAGTTAGCTCTTAGATCGGTGCTATCCTCTGTTAGCGTGTTGGGATGGTTATGGCTAGTGTTAGCCTGTTGAGATTGTTACGGCTAGTACTGTCCTCTGTTAGCGTGTTGGGATGGTTACGGCTAGTGCTATCCTCTGTTAGCTTGTTGGGATGGTTACGGCTAGTGCTATCCACCGTTAGCGTGTTGAGATGGTTACGTCTCAGCCTGTTGAGATGGTTATGGCTAGTGCTACCCTCTGTTAGCCTGTTGAGATGGTTACGGCTGATGCTTTCCTCTAGTGGAGTCCCTGTTAACAGCCCCATAGGAACACAAAGGTCTCCGCCTTCCTCCACTATCAGTCTGGAACACACACACTGCCCGCTGAGCTGAGCTGGGTACTCTGTGTGTGTGTGTGTGTGTGTGTGTGTGTGTGTGTGTGTGTGTGTGTGTGTGTGTGTGTGTGTGTGTGTGTGTGTGTGTGTGTGTGTGTGTGTGTGTGTGTGTGTGTGTGTGTGTGTGTGTGTTTGTGTGTGAGCCTCTCCCAATCCAGAGTTCCTATTAACTGAGGCAAATATTATTCTGTTATTCTAGGTCCTCAAACCACATTCAGGCGCTTGAATCCAATCTATCTCTATAAATTCTGGCAATAATATGAACATCAAACTAATTGTTTTCAGCACAGTGCCTTGTTAGCCTGTCAAATCATACTATGCATTAATTTAAACATATCATATGGATTTCTATTGATCAGTAAAAGAAATGAGCCTGTGTCTTTAAACATGACAGTTACAAACGCTTAAGTTAGCAATAGATTGAAAGATAATCAACTGTTCCCCCACCTCTGTCTCTGTATTTCAGCCACTTAGACTTGTTCTTACTTACCCCGGTCGATTCAATAATAAAAGAATGAAGTGTCATGGTTTCTCAACTGTGTGTGTGTGTGTGTGTGTGTGTGTGTGTGTGTGTGTGTGTGTGTGTGTGCGTGCGTGTGTGTGTGTGTTTGTGTGTTTGTGGTTGAGATGAAAATAGATTTGTCTATCTATTGTGTGAACTCAGGCCAGCTCCAGGCTTCAATCTGCCTACTGCTGCTGTCACCCTGGGTTTGGGGGACTGGCTGGCTGGCTGACTGAATCCCTCACTGACTGGCTGGCTGACTGACTCACTGACTGACTGACTGACTAGCTGACTCACTGACTGGCTGACTGACTGACTGACCGACTAGCTGGCTGGAGGGATGACTGGCTGATTAACTGACTGGCTGGCTGTGACTGACTGGGACTTGGAGGGTGTGTGACTGACTGACTGAATGACTGACTGGCTGACTGACTGGTTGGCTGGCTGACTCTCTAACTGGCTGGTTGGCTGAGTGACTGACTGGCTCTTTAACTGACTTACTGGGTGGCTGGCTCTCTGACTGACTGGGTAGTTGTGTGACTGACTGGCTGACTGACTGGCTGCGTCTTGGAGGGCTGTATGACTGGCTGGCTGGCTCTCTGACTGGCTGGTTGGTTGTGTGACTGACTGGTTGGCTGTGTGACTGAGCGGGTCTTGTAGGGCTGTATGACTGTTTGCTAACAGCTCAGTGCCTCTACCTCCCATCCTGTGTGACACTTCTTACCCAGAGGACAATGAGGGGACATCACACACTATCACAGGCAGCGTCAGTCTCACACACAAATAAACAGACACACACACACACACACACACACACACACACACACACACACACACACACACACACACACACACACACACACCCTCTCCCAGAAGCCATCAGTTGGAGTGTCAGTCTAGACAGCTTGCTCTCCACCCGGCCTTAGACAGACCTGGCAGAGTCATAGCACAGATGGCTTACTATAAAGCCAGATGCATTTAAAAAATCTCTCTCTCTCTCTCTCTCTCTCTCTCTCTCTCTCTCTCTCTCTCTCTCTCTCTCTCTCTCTCTCTCTCTCTCACACACACACACACACACACACACACACACACACACACACACAGACACACACACACTCATAGGGTCAGAATAATGCTCTTCATGACTCAGAGAGAAAAAGGCAATAATAACGTAATTAATGTAATTTCTAAGTAGATCCTAGACCGTTAGAACCACAAACATACCGACTAAGGAGGGAACGAGGACAGGAAAGAGAGAAAGGGAGAGAAAAGGAGAGAGAAGGGTTCTAAGAATATAAACTGGAGTGGTGGGTATTGACAGGTAGTCAGCAGCCTGGTTTGAATTAGTGCTGACAGCGTCAGGAAGGTGTCAAAAGATCAGCTCTCAACCATCGGCCTCTCACACTGACGTGCGGCTTATCCATGTCTATTATCTAGAACATAAGCACTACTGACTGACAGGGCGAAGACGTCTGCCTAGCAATCACTGCTTTAGTCACACAATATTCCTGCTTTTAAGCCCTCTGCTGGGGGATGTGCAGGATTAGGGCTTTGTGTTTCTATATTTAGGGAATATTGATGAGGTGGGATCTCTCACGCTGCATACACGCTGAAATGTTTAAGCTAAGCCTAGCTCTGCCACACTAGGTCCATTCTTGCAGAACTCCCACACACACTTTCAGATGCTCAGGCAAGCACATTCACACTCATGTCCCCATCACAGACACATAGCACACACACGTGCACTCATGTCCCCATCACAGACACACAGCACACAGACATGCACTCATGTCCCGATCACAGACACACAGCACACACATGTGTACTCATGTCCCAATCACAGACACACAGCACACAGACATGCACTCATGTCCCGATCACAGACACAAAGTACACACACACGTGCACTCATGTCCCGATCACAGACACACAGCACACACGTGCCCTCATGTACCCATTACAAACACACAGCACACATACATGCACTCATGTCCCGATCACAGACACACAGCACACACACACATGCACTCATGTCCCCATCACAGACACACAGGACACAGACGTGCACTCATGGAAATTAACCCACTCACATATACAGGACACATATTCATACACACGTTTTATTAGGGAAAGTTGGAACGCCTCAAACATACAGAATTCCCCAAGCTTCCCAGCAGATAAGCCAAACACTAGATACATTTACTCTACAAATAAATCGGGCTTCTCTGGGGAATGAGGTTTGCTGGGGCACACCTGCTGGCGTATACACACACAGACACAGCAGCAGGACTTACGTAATGAAGAGTGAAGGCCTATGTAATTGCGAGGTGATTGAAGTCCCCTCCTTTGTAGGAATGTGGTGCAGGGAGGATGACGAGGATGAAGGAGAGGGGAGGAAAACACAGAGAACAATAATCTGCTCTGCTGGTGTTATAACCTGCCATCAGGGGATGAATGGATTAATCATCCCAGTCAATGGTAGAGCAACTAGGACTGGGGCTAAGGTGCCACCTTGACAGGGGTCAGCTGTCTGTGTCTGTCTGTCTGTCTGTCTGTCTGTCTGTCTGTCTGTCTGTCTGTCTGTCTGTCTGTCTGTCTGTCTGTCTGTCTGTCTGTCTGTGTGTGTCTGTGTGTGTGTGTGTGTGTGTGTGTGTGTGTGTGTGTGTGTGTGTGTGTGTGTGTGTGTGTGTGTGTGTGTGTGTGTGTGTGTGTGTACATCAGATCCTTTCTACACCTCCTTTTCTCCTGTAATGGACCTTGAGATGCAAGGCATATAATCCACAAGGTGACTGAATACAAAGCCAAAGACTGAGGATGAGAATTCAGGCTAGGGAGGAATATCTTACAATACAGCCACATCAAATAGGCTTAGCTTCTTCTGAAGAAGAAGAGGCAGAAAGCAATCCCCTTCAAACAATGACCCCAGCTCATATCTGATTGACAGATAAACAATGAACCCAAGCTCATAGCTGATTGACAGATAAGTAATGACCCTCAGCCCATAGCTGATTGACAGTATAAACAGACATGGGGGAGGAGTCAGAAGAGGACAGCAAGACAATGGATCTAAAACGGAGAGAGAGAGAGAGAGAGAGAGAGAGAAAGAGAGAGCGAGAGAGAGAGAGAGAGAACAAGAAAGAGAGAGACAGAGAGAGAGAGAGAGAGAGAGAGAGAGAAAGCCTCCCGAAATAGCCCAAGCCTCCTTTTGATTCCGTTCTAGGAGGGAAACATTGTGCTCTTTTTAAGTGACACAAGGTTTTCACAACACCGAACATCTGGTAGTCTTCATCATGTGTGCATTTGGAGAAGTGCATCTCTGGGTTGTTTTTGCAAGACCTTTGTTGATTTATTTGGGTTGTAGTAGCCTACCTTCCTCCAATTTGACTATAACTATTTACTACTTACATATTGTAGCTAACAGATAAAAAGAAGAGTGACAGGGAGGAAGAGCAGAGAAAGTTATTCACACTTTATCCCTTTAAAACAAACATATTCCGCTTGTTCAAGAAACATTCTGTATATATTTAACCTGTCAATCCTCGAACTGCCACCTAACCAGCCAATCAGAGAGCCCCGTGAGGGCTTTGAGGAGGTCCGGGCGCATTTGTTTTCCGTGCTGTGGCTGAAAGGGCAGGGGTGGGGTACAGTGGAGTACACAGGGCCACCATTTACAGCGTGGCATTTCCTCCCTGAGCATGCTCAGTGGCCTTTGGCGAGCTCACGGTGAGTGGCCGGCGTTGCCCTTTTCCACAACACCAGAGAAACTCATCCATCACCTCCAGGATTGGTGCACTAAGTAAGCTAGCAGAATAGCAGTCTCTAATACCTGGGAGAGCTTTAACATTTAGTTGTTACTGACTAGAAAAAAAACAGTTTTTTATTATGTTCACTTTTTCACCTTTGACTCGTTTTCTCTTTATTTTTTCTTTTACCTCTCTGTGTTGTATCCCAAGGCAACTTCAGAAAGGTTTTTGTGAGGTTGAACTTTAGCTTGGTATTGAATGGTCCAGCTCGCTGCATGGAAGGACTCATGCTACATAGGTCACTGGAGTGAAGGTGCTGCAAGATAGCCTAGACTAATGCCATTGATTCAATGTGAAAACCCATCCAACAGCCAATTAATTCATTGTACTGTGGCTCTCAGGCACAGGATGAAGATCTAACTAACCCAATTCCAATCAATTTCAATCCCCTCTCTCCCCAGCTGTCTAGTGGAGTTCCGCCACACTCCTGTCTTTGTAGCATCGATTCAAGAGCCCTGCACGTCTTTTCGTGGTAGTCCTCAGAGACTGTGTATGTGTGTGTGTGTGTGTGTGTGTGGGGGGGGGGGGGGTGTTTGAAGACGGGGGAAGTGAGGCACAGGAGCGAGTGGCATTGCTGCCTGGAAACTCTGATGTGTGAGGAATAGACACCAAGAGAACGCTGTTCAAAATGAACGTGGGAACACGAGAGAGATAAGGCAAGAACAGCTCAATAAAGAAAAGAAAAACATTGCAGATGGAATGCCCAGAAGCAAGGAGAAACAATAGTGGTTCTCTGTGGCTTATGCCAACCGATACACAAGTTACAACGCTGGACAGCAGCAGACAAAGCATGGTGGTCCATGCGGACGAGGAGCTCTCTGCAGCCAGCACTGATCTCATTGTGTTCAATGAGCCTGGAACAAAAGAGAGTGTCAGTGGACAATGTAAAGGAGGAGAGTGTGTCGTATCTAATGAGTGTAGTCAGAGCTCTAATACCTACAATCACAGCAGAGCTTAGCCTCAATCATCCCCCTCAGCGCTGACGGGATCAGGTTATCTTTGTTTCATTTCGTTGAGCATGGGGAGGCAGACACACACACATGAACACCAAAACACACACACACACACACACACACACACACACACACACACACACACACACACACACACACACACGTACACACACGTGCATACAGACATGCATTTAAACAGGCATTGTGTGTTAGACTAATAAACAAACACACACACCTGTAGGTACTGTGAGTAGAGCCGGGACACATGACCCAATCCTTCTCTGCACACACACACCACAGCAGCTGGTACCAGAGCCCACTGCAGGATTGGAGGCAGGGACAGCCTACATAGGGCTGGAAACAGAGACAGTCTACGTAGGACTGGAGACAGAGACAGTCTACATAGGACTAGAAACAGGGACAGATTAAGTAGGACTGGAAACAGGGACAGCCTATGTAGGAGAAAAAGGGACAGTCTACGGTAGGAGAAACAGGGACAGCAAACGGTAGGAGAAACAGGGACAGCTTATGTAGGACTGGAAACAGGGACAGCCTATGTAGGAAAACGGTAGGACTGGAAACAGGGAAAACGGACAGGAGAGCACACCTGGTGTCTCTCATGGCGACCTTGAACTCAGCTGAAGTGGTAGGCATTGGCTGAGGAGGAGCTTGAGTTTGTGGAGGTTAGTAAGATTAAAACGGTCTGGGGATGTGACCTTAGTCTCAAACAGAAAGGTCAGAGGTCAAGATTCTGTAATACCCCAGTGACAGCTGACTGGCTCAAAAACAGTAGGACCCAATAGCACAAACTAAAACTAAGGTGGTGCAACAAAATGTAATTCAAGAAAGTACTTGAGACAAAGTTTGTTAGGTGTTAGGTAAGACTTCTTTACTGACACAAAATGCCATGATACAGGGACAACTTTTTGGGGCAATATTGTCCGCAATATTGCCAGCAACTCAAGTTGCCCTAATACAGTAGGGGCAAGTGACAAAGGGCAATGTAACTGGAAAAGAATACCAGCTAGCTAACCTGCTATTGTCTTGACTAGCATTTTGGGGGGGGCAAATACTATGCTTATTCAGGGTACTAGCTATGACTAGTAGGTCATGTAAATTACCTAGGTTCTGTTACGTGGACATATTTCCTTCAAATAATTAATTAAATCCGAATTATCCATACATTTGTGACTGACGGAGCCCGTGTAACCATGGTAACGTACCAAAACTTTAGTTGTAACTTAAGCTAATAAAAAAAGATAGCTGAGAATACAGTTGATGCCAGTTGTTGAATAGCACTTAACAATACACATGTATATTCACATTATCACAACAGTACCAAGTCAGAGAACATTGAAAAAAATCACTTGTTCTCAACGTATTTGCATTACTTGTTTGGCTCTCTCCATCTCGTTCTCTCTGTCTCTCTGTCTTGCTGATATACTTTTAACCCCCTGGCAGAGACTTCTGCTTAACTATCAGCTAACATACAGTACTGTGTGCATTTGGTGATACTTGGAAATACATTCAACACAAAAGTACTGACTTATAAATAAGGTGCAGAATAAATGTGCTGTGAAATCATTGTGATGTAACAGAGTAAAATATGAATGTGCTAAAGTGTACCACTGTGCTTTTTCTATTTTCTGCATCGACTTTGCATAACAAAAACCTTTCAGTGGAAATACTTCACAGTTTGAGATATCTGGAATCAAATAAAACATATAGAGAGAATGTAGTTTATTATCATATAAAACATATAGAGAGAATGTAGTTTATTATTTCATAAAACATTTAGAGAGAGTGTAGTTTATTTCAGATATCTGGAATCACATAAAAGATAGGGAGAATGTCATTTATTTCGAGAGCCTAAAACAATTTTCATATTTTCTTACATTATATTGTGGCAGTGTAATATTGTTCTTTATAAACTCACAACATCACAGCCGTCTTTGGATCATAATGTTGTTTTCTGTACTGTGATAGCTTATTACGTTATATTAGGATTTTTGAGGTAAGCTCAAAGGGCATCAAAAAAGATAAGAAACTCTGAGACCAAGAGAAATATATACATCATATTCAGTGTATATGTGTATATTACCACAGTCCATGTGGGTTTTGAGATCCAATCCATTGTTATACTAGATATAATCACTGTTCTCAAGGCGGCATGTATCTTACTTAACCCTGACAATCCTCTTTGAAGGACTTGATCCTATCTGAGTTCAGACAGTCATCATGTTGATCAAGGCCAAGGGATATAAGCCTCTGCTGGTTGTTCTACCAAAAACGTAATAATCCACATCCACACAGGGCAGTCCTAATGGAGCATAGCTCACTGGTCTAATAAGAATATACGTCTCTGGATGAGGATGAGGAGGAGTCACACACGAGGATGGGTGCCATATTTCCACTGTACTGAAACGGTTTTCCATGATAAATAGAACAACTTTTCTAGGTAGTTTAAACAGTTTTTACATCTCAGCAGTAACTGAACCCATAAAGAAAAGACAGGAAGAACAAGAGAGTAAAAAAGAATGAAGAAGGAGAGAGAGCAAGAGAGTGAGAGGAGTAATGAGCAGAGATGCCTCAGAGGCACCCAGACAGATCTCACAGGGAGACAGCTAATTACTCTCTCAGTGGGATCAGCGCCACAAACTGGTGGTGATGAGAAAGACAGAGGATCACCGCAGAGAGAGAGAGAGAGAGAGAGAGAGAGAGAGAAAGAGAGAGAGAGAGAAAGAGAGAGAGAGAGAGAGCAGACTAAGAGCTGTGACAGACAGACTGGGTTGATGGGAGAAACAGGATGGCTGGATCAGGGAGGCCAGACCTACAGATGTCACACCTATGTAGTATGTTACTATCTCGCTTTGTGAACACACACACACATACACACACACACACACACACACACACACACACACACACAGAGGCTCAAACAAACACACGGACACAAACAAACACACAAGGACACACACACACACACACACACACACACACACACACACACACACACACACAATGTGCAGTGGGGTAGGATCCTGTCTGGCTGTGTTCAGTTATCTGCATCTGTCTTCTCAGAGCCACTGACTCACTAGCCACACACACACATACACACACACACACACACACACACACACGCACGCGCGTCTGCGTTCAACCTGCCGGAGAGAGAAACCTAATCAGCCAACAATAACGGGCGACAGGGAGCAAGCAGTCTATTAATAGAACCTGTTCACTGTGGAGGAGGAGGAGGGGGAGGAGGAGGAGAAGGAGGAGGAGGAGGAGGAGAGCAGATCTAGCCTATCGCTCCTTCTCCAGAATTGGCTCATCAAACACGGGAATGGCTTCCGTTGCTATTCTCCTTCTCTTTCTTCTGGCATTCCTCTACGCTGCAACCCCCTCTCTTTTATTCTCTCTCCTCCACACTGCTCCCCCTTTCTTTTCTTCTCTCTCCTCCACGCTGCTCTCCCTCTCTTTCCTTCTCTCTCCTCCACGCTGCTCTCCCTCTCTTTGATTCTCTCCTCCTCACTGCTCCCTCGCTCTTATTTTCTCTCTCCTTCACACACTGCTCCCCCTCTCTTTTCTTCTCTTTCTTCCACGCTGCTCCCCCTCTCTTTTCTTCTCTTTCTTCCACGCTGCTCCCCCTCTCTTTTCTTCTCTCTCCTCCTGGCTTCTCAGGTTGATGGCGAGGAGCACTAAAGACTCAGAGAGAAACACTCCTCTCCTCTTCCATTTTTCCACACACACACACACACACACACACACACACACACACACACACACACACACACACACACACACAATAAACAAACAAAAACCAAAATGTCTCCCCAACCATGCAGAAGCGTCAAGCCTGCCAGCCACAGGGCAGCAAACCTCCAGGGGCTGCTCTCATAGAGTGGTCCCCAGACTGCCTTTGTGGACACACTACAGTGGAACTGTCACAACACACACACACACACACACACACACACACACACACACACACACACACACACACACACACACACACACACACACAGACACACAGACAGACCCCCGTTAAAACAAAAGCACTCCAACAAAGCGAGGAAGTGGCTCGTACAAGACAGACAGACGGACAGACAGACAGACAGACAGACAGACAGACAGACAGACAGACAGAAGGACAGCTGCTGAAGCCATCGCTCACACAGCCTGGCTGTTAGAATAGCTATCATCAGCAGCTGCTGCTCCGAGCCGGCCTCCCCTCACTCATCAGCTCTGATAGGCTCTCTGTCTCCTGCACACACTCACACACACTCTCTCTCTCTCACACACACACACACACACACACACACACACACACACACACACACACACACGCTCACACACACACACACACACACACACACACACACACACACTTTCACACTCACACACACATAGAGAAGCGCACTCTCACAAAATGGCCCTTATTACCTCCCACTGATTAGACAGACTGTCACCATACACCTTTCCTGATCTCCTGAGACAAACAAAATCACCTGTCATTCCAGGAAATAGAACCATCTCTAAAATAGCAATATCCATGCAGAGCAAACCAATGCACATACCCAAAAACACACACACATTCGTATGAATGTGGGTGTGAGCATGCACACACACACACACACACACACACACACACACACACACACACACACACACACTCAGCCAGAAGCTGCCCAAAGGACACATGAGCATGTTGGTACAAGCCTATTGAGCTAGTTGTCACTTAGGTGCCGAGAGAGGCATCAAAGGTGTATCCATATTCTCATTTTGAATGATGTTATTCATGTATAGTATTTGTTTTTTTGGTTCACCAACTTTCCAGATATAAGATGTCTTCTATGATTTCAGTATGAGACTGATTTCAAGACAGAATGTTGGCATCTGTAAGATTAATTAAAATGCACTTCAGAAAATAGACACTGCTGGCAATAACAAACCTACAAAGGCAGCGTAGAAAGATGAAATTCACCCTTAAAACGCATTATTCTCATAGCTGGTTCTTGATGATAATTATATTGTATAATGCCAACTTCCTAAGCAACACTTGGACATCTTCCCTTATATAAATCAGCTGGCCAGTTGGTAAATGTCACATCATAAGATTACATCAAGCTTACTGCTGTGTTCCTCGTGTGACAGTGGGAGTGGGAGTGAGAATCCTGAGAGAGAGAGAGAGAGAGAGAGAGAGCGAGAGAGAGAGACAAAGAGAGAGAGAGAGAGAGAGAGAGAGAGAGAACATTGATAGCAGACAGAAGAGTGCAGATAGTAACTGTTCAGTGGAAAGCGACATCTCACGTGATCTTTTTGTGCTCACAAAGAGGGAACGGTAAGTTAAATTAAGTGTTAAAATAAAAACACATCAGAGAGAGGGGGGGGGGGGTGAGAGAGAACGAGTGTGTTGAGGTTAAAGGCAGGGAATTCAACGTTTAAACTTGAAGCTGCGAGAGAGACTGTGGACATCAATGTGACACGCTGTAGTTACTTTAGTTAGCGATTCAGAATGCAGCATTGATATGCTAATGAGCGCAGAGAAACCCTTTGTCTTTGTCCTCAGTTGTTTCAGTCCTGAATTGCTTCTACTTATTCTGAACTCCCAAGAGGAACGCTTGAGCTTACTTTTGGTGTTAAAGTTCTCTCCAAGTTTAGTTTTGTGAGTAATGAAGTGATTATTTGTAGACTGTGAGGTCTGTCAGGATATTAATGTGGTCTTCCTGTTATTGTCCGAGTCACTCAGCGGAATGAGTTATCTTTTGCTTTGCATTCTCACTGTGAACTACGGTTCACACTACCCCAGAGAATGCAAAATAGGCTAGGTTTCAGGTATAGACAGTTCTGGAAGACTCTGGAAAAGAACCTGAGCAATTAAAGTATGCACATGGTACTTACCAAACATGGACTGAAATTGCCAGTCTGAAAATGCTTGTCGACGCCGAGCCCGTTTTTATAACGAGACAGAGGCAGATTGTTGTGCATCAAACGTTATAACTTATTTTCACAAAGCCACTATTTCCTGCTTCTCTCCAATTATCCTCTTACATTAACATAAACCAGCTAATGAATTACCTACAATCATATTCATAAACAATACACTCCATGCTGCTAGAAACACAAACACAGCCCTCAGACAGCTAAGCACTGGAAACACAAACACAGCTCTGCTCTCACACCCTCCAGTATAGCTCAGCTCTGCTCTGCTCTGCTCTGCTCTCACACCCTCCAGTATAGCACAGCTCACTTCAGCTCAGCTCTGCTCTGCTCTGCTCTACATCCTCCAGCAGAACATAAAACTCAATCTGTCTCATAAAGCCCCTCATGCCTTCCTGTCGTAAAACACACCTCACACACACACACACACACACACACACACACACACACACACACACACACACACACACACACACACACACACACTTAATCTTCTTGATCTCTTTATCTCCTGATCCATGGTGTGTTATATGAACCCCAGGGTGCCGGGCTGGTCCAGAGATACACCCACTGACCTCTGACCTCTGGGCACAGCTGAATGGAACTCTGCTTCCCTCACTATGTCTCACCTTTTTGTTCAACACATTTCCTTACTAACTTTACAATGTCCACCCTTTACCCTGTGTAGCTTTGCTCTCTGAAGACAGTTTGTCATGGAAACCTCCCTAGAATGAAGAACGACTTTATGAGGGATCACTGGGTTCAGCTTTCCTTTTTAAATGATCTAATATGACTAACTATCCTCATCTCTTTCTTTCCTCTCCACAGACGTCTGTTTTAAACATAGCCGTTATCCTCCTCCTCCAGCCAGTGATCCCCTGTCTGCCTACTGCTCTACTTCCCACACAAAGACTCTGTCCCTCCACTGGCACTGAGAACAAAGTGGACCGCAACACCAGGAGAACGGCACTAAAAAGTCAACTTCAGTCCATTAACCTGCACAGGGCGAAAAAACGAAAGAACAAATAATTCAGGATCACTTTTAATACTCAAAAAGCACACACACACAAACACACACACGCACGCACGCACGCACGCACGCACACGCACGCACACACACACACACACACACACACACACACACACACACACACACACACACACACACACACATAAAAACACACACTCATAAACACACACAGTAAAGCCTTTGGAGAGTTTTCCCTTGCAGATGGCTTTTACCTTCATAAATAAAACCTGTAGGTGTGTAGTCATAGCAACACTTTTTTAGATGGAGCCTACTTTCTTGAGTGTGGCCCGAACACTTCTCTGCGCCTCTTCACTGCACGATGTGACTATTCTAATAGGTCTGTAAATGATCTCCATCCAGATGAACTAACACACCACAAATGGATCTGTGTACTTCTGGTTTGGACAGGACTAAGTGTTGCATTCTCTTTGTCTCTCATAGTTCCAGTTGATTCCGTCACCTCTTCAGTAATGATGACCACAGTCCTCATCTGTCCTTCTTCTAGTCACACCCACCTGTATAAACAGGCCGTCACTATCAACCTTGTGTGTGTGTGTGTGTGTGTGTGTGTGTGTGTGTCTGTGTGTGTGTGTGTGTGTGTGACTGTGTGTGTATGTCTGTGAGTGTTTCATTACCAATGCAAGCACTCTGAACCCAATCCTGAAGATTGATGAGCTCTTTAACCCTGACTTGAATCGTGTGCTACGTTGACATTAGAGCTAAAATTGATGGGGGGGCTTTAAAATGAGACTCAGGAACACAGCTGTCGTAGCAATATTGAATATTTTATTTTCCTAATAACTGCAATCATGAATCAATCAAAAGTTTATTTCCTCAAACACCAGTCTCTATTTGATTCTCATGGATTATGGACAATATGGATGGTGTATACTATGATGTTTTTGAAATATATGTTCAACTAGCATTGCAGTGTCACTTCATCTATTACAGTATACAATTCCAGATAAGACCCTGTGTAAGCCTCTGGACTGTTTAAATGACTGCATATGTTTTTATATTTCATTATCTTGACCATTGAAATGACTATATGTTTTTATATTTCATAATCTTGATCATTTAAATTACTGCATATATGTTTTTATATTTCATAATCTTGACCGTTTAAATGACTGTATATGTTTTTTTATTTCTTTATCTTGATCATTAAATGACTATATGTTTTTATATTTCATAATCTTGACCGTTTAAATGACTTTATATGTTTTTATATTTCCTTAGCTGGACCATTTAACAGAGCAGGTTCTTACATTCTTTGTTAAATGGGGCCAATGGCCACCGGGTGGGAAACCTAATTACACTGCATTTGTTTGTTGTGAACCATTTACCATGGTTAAACACATTATTTTTATTTCTTACTCTAATAACCATTGGTATTATAGGGAAACTTAGTAAAAGGCAAAGAAGACACTTACTTTTAGCCAACAGTATTATACTCTTTTAATTGACCTTTTTCACTGTCGAATCCCACATCCACCCCTTATGTTTGGACAACAGCTTTTTTAAATTTTTCTGTAAAGCCTCTATGGCCTTTCTTAACATTATCCATTTAAATTCTGGCCAAAGAGAGGAAAGTTATTAAAGTTATTTTCTCTCTGACGCAATGAAAGTAATCCATTTGTTTAGTGATGGTCGGTGGCTTCTTCCTCAGAACACGAGGCGTTTGTTCTGCCGACTATCTGCACAGGCACTTAGACTAAGTTTAGAAACAACTTCCTTCCATGTCTTTACTGGATTTCAGAACTGCGTTTAACTCGGTACATGGTTATATTTGCAGCATTTTGTTTCCTTTGGGACATTAAATACATTCCGTGGATCATTTACTGTAATTAACAAAATGTGGTTTTGAGTAGAGAAATTTACTTTTTGGTTAATCATGTGATTGTAATAGGTGTGTTGTTGTTTTAAGAGTTTAGTAAAAGTATCTTGCTAGCAATTGTAAAAACTGTAATTCAAACTATTTTGGGAAAACTATTTCCTACACCTGAGTACTGTATGTGTGTGAATCGTCACTCTCACATGCCTACAATGTATATGATTGTGTTTTCATGCATCTGGCTAGAAAGATGTGCAAGAATGTATCTGGGTATGAGGATGAATTTCTTCACTTAGGTCCTGGGAGCACTGGAGTGGTCATAGAGCACTGAGGAAGTATCTGGGCAGAAAACACACACACACACGCACAACTACACAACTACACAAACACACACAGCATGCTGTTGCCACTGGCAACAGGCCTGTCCAGGTGTTTAGTTGGAGCTGAGAGAATATGACCAAGTGTCCAACGGAATTTAAGCGACTGGCACTGCACAATATATAGTCCATTGTGTGTGTGTGTGTGTGTGTGTGTACGTGTGTGTGTGTGTGTGTGTGTGTGTGTGTGTGTATCTATGTGCCCTTAGTGCTGCACACAGCATGGCGGCTGTGAAGTTCTCCTATATGAGGGAGTCATCACATGTGTCTGGAGCATCATGTGTATTTCATGCCCATATTCCTAACTGTCCATCCAGTGTTCACGTCAAAGTAACACCCCACACTCTCAGCCTCGCTCCGTCTGCTAGTGTGAGTGTCAGTGTGTGTGTGTGTGTGTGTGTGTGTGTGTGTGTGTGTATGTTTGTGTGTGTGTGTGCGTGTGTGTGTGTGTGTGTGTGTGTGTGTGTGTGTGTGTGTGTGTGTGTGTGTGTGTGTGTGTGTGTGTGTGTGTGTGAAATGTTTGCGCTACCATAACAAGTCTCGGTAGGCCAGATGACCGTCCATATCCCCTGCAGCCATCCTTCTCCCCTCAGGCAGCAACATGTCAGCGCTTTCCTCCCTCTTAGACCGCTGACCTTCCTAAATTATCCCTCCCTTCCTCCCTCCCTATCTCCCTCTGCCATAGCACACTCCATCCCTTACCTACAAGGTTTTGTCTCTCCCTCAATCACATTCACTCCCAGTGGCTCTCTAGCTCTCTCTTACACATGTGCATATCGTGTGGGGTTCTACCCAGACTTAAGACATCCTTCCTGGGCGGGATATGTGAGTGCTGAGCCTGTGGCTGGTTCATCCCTGCTCCTCTGGGTTTGTGTGTTTCTATGTCTGTCTGTTTTCCCCCAGAGAGATGAACTGCACACTGTTGTAATCTGTCCTTCTTTTCTTCCTGTCTTCCTCGCTCCTCTTTGACATTTCTCTTACGATCCCTCTAGCCTTCTCTTCCACCACCTAATCCATGTGGCCATGTTAATCAGGACCTCCTTACAAATGACCAGTGCTCCTCAAACCAGCAATTTGCATTTAATTGACTAGTTATTAAAAATGCATGCTGAATAAATAATGTGTTAACCTGAGAGACCTTGACTTGAATACTGAAGGTTTCTCCTTTCCTACACACACTCTGGCATGAATCGGCCGTGCCCTTTCAGAGGTCAGGTAAACTTTGACCTTTGAGAGCAGACTCCAGCTCTGGGCACAGATAATATCCGGAGGCTAGCAACACAGATGGACGGGTCAACAGATGGACAGATGACCCCACGGACTGTCTGCTGCAGACTGGAACGTTACACAAGTTTATCCAAAATGTGTGTGTTTGTGTGTTCATGTGTGTAAGTGTGTGTGTGTGTGTGTGTGTGTGTGTGTGTGTGAGTGTGTGTGTGTGAGAGAGAGAGAGCTTGTGTGTGTGTGTGTGTGTGTGTGTGTGTGTGTGTGTGTGTGTCTCTGTGTGTGTGTGCTTGTGAGCTTGTATGAGCTTGTGTGTGTATGAGTGTGTGTGTGTGTGTGTGTGTGTGTATGAGCTTGAGTGTGTGTGTGTGTGTGTGTGTGTGTGTGTATGTGTGTGTGTGTCTGTGTGTGTGTGTGTGTGTGTGTGTGTGTGTGTGTGTGTGTGTGTGTGTGTGTGTTTGTCTTCCTGTCCTACAGTTCCAGACAGCTCTTCCACCCCTAAGCCTGTCCACATGTGCCCTGGTCTTTGCTACCAGACTATGGGGATTAGCATTCCTTTTGAACAACCACAGACACACACACAAAAACAAGTGTGTACCTACAGTTTCTCCCTCTTTTTCTCCACTGGCCCAGTGTTGGTGTTTGTTAGGCCGGGGGGGGGGGGGGGGCGAGAGGCTGAGAGGTGGGACTCCAGCACAGAGCCTCACATGTCCCCATGGTAACACAGAGCCTACACTTGTCCCCATGGTAACACAGAGCCTTCCCATGTCCCCGTGGTAACACAGAGCCTTCACATGTCCCCGTGGTAACACAGAGCCTTCACACATCCCCGTGGTAACACAGAGCCTTCACATGTCCCCGTGGTAACACAGAGCCTTCACACGTCCCCGTGGTAACACAGAGCCTTCACAGGGAGCCTGGGTACAGCAGCCCAATTAAACAGCCCCGTTCAGAGCAGCCCCATTGGCTGGGCTCTCTGTCAGAGTGGGGTTAGGCATGGTAGAGGAGAACAGGGCTAGCACGGGTCAGCATGGCAGAGGAGAACAGGGCCAGCATGGCAGAGGAGAACAGGGCTAGCATGGCAGAGGAGAACATAGCCAGCGTGGGTCAGCATGGCAGAGGAGAACAGGGCCAGCGCGGGTCAGCATGGCAGAGGAGAACAGGGCCAGCCAAGGTCAGCATGGCAGAGGAGAACAGGGCCAGCCCAGGTCAGCATGGCAGAGGAGAACAGTGCCAGCATCAGCCACAGGGGAGAGGGGGGGTTTAATTGGCTGGCTCTGGCTATGAGATATCAGCCTGTTCATTCAGCGACAGATCAGGGAAGAGTCATTCATCAACTTGATCAGATATGAACAGCAATATACCTGAACAGGGTCTGTGTTGATGCGTGTGCATGTGTGTGTATGTAGCCTGTATGGGTCTTTAGTGTGTTTGGGTTTTCATAGGCCAAGCCAATAATACAAACTCTAAATCCTCACTGTCCGCCCCCAGCAGTTGTGTGGGCTTATGAGCATTGATGGATAACCAGTTGAACGCCCATGTAGGATTTTCATTTAGAGGGATACGAAAGGGATCGATACCTCCCCGACCGAGGAAGAGGAGGAGATGAAGATGTGATAATAAAGCCACTGTTTAACCCTGTAGCAAAACATCACTATTTCCACCCAGTCTTAGCTCCAGCTTTACGCCTGGTGGTGGAGAACTAGCGTGTGCTGCTGAATGAGAAATTAATTCCAAACAATGTTTTAAACGAGTCATTTAGCAGACCCCCTCCACGTTCTGTGGGCCTCCAGAGCTGGCAGGGTGGCCGTTGGGTCGTCTAGTAGACTGACCGAGGCTGGACCAGCCTCCAGTGAAGCACAGGAACCAGACATGTGGACCCGCCTCCAGTGAGACACAGGAACCAGACATGTGGACCAGCATCCAGTGAAACACATGAAGCAGACACATGTCTAGACACATTCATGATGTAAGGACAAAGAAGAGAAAGTCACGACTGAAGAGATGGAGAGGCATTTCCATCCCTCACTCCCTTTGCCTATTCTATATGAAGCTATTATGCTAATCCTGTTCTGATCCGAGTGGAATAAACAGGGCGCTGCGGGCTGCACAGGCAGGGGGCTCTGGCACAATGATGTTTTGGCTCGGCCATTATGTCTAGTGAAATGTATACAGTGTTATTGAAATAAACTGCCAGGGCCATTGCCCTAATATGCCTGCCTGCAGTAACAAGCCATAGCCCTAATATACCTGCCTGCAGTAAGAAATCATAGCCCTAATATACCAGCCTGCAGTAATAGACCATAGCCCTAATATACCTGCCTGCAGTAACAAATCACAGCCCTAATATACCTGCCTGCAGTAACAAGCCATAGCCCTAATATGCCTGCCTGCAGTAATACACCATAGCCCTAATATACCTGCCTGCAGTAACAAGCCATAGCCCTAATATACCTGCCTGCAGTAAGAAATCATAGCCCTAATATACCTGCCTGCAGTAATAGACCATAGCACTAATATTCCTGCCTGCAGTAACAAGCCACAGCCCGAATATACCTGCCTGCAGTAACAAGCCATAGCCCTAATATACCTGCCTGCAGTAACAAGCTTCTCAGCCCACTGGGAAGGGTGGATATTGACATGGATGGTGGGTGGGAGTCACGCACACATACACACACTCACTCACACACACACACACACACACACACACACACAC
Organism: Galaxias olidus; assembly: GCA_026901105.3. Classification (NCBI taxonomy): domain Eukaryota; kingdom Metazoa; phylum Chordata; class Actinopteri; order Galaxiiformes; family Galaxiidae; genus Galaxias; species Galaxias olidus. The sequence goes on from JAPMUY010006621.1 coordinate 41,144, forward strand.
ACACACACACACACACACGCGCACAGACACACACACACACACACACACACACACAAATACACACAGAGTGATGAGTCAATCGGGGCCAGCCTTATCCCCAAAGTGTTTAAATTAATGCAGTGACTGGGGGTCTGTCCTCCCACAACTGTCACATTTACTTTAGTTCAACAAAAGAGTGGGAGGGAGGGAGTGCGAGGGAGGGAGGGAGAGAGAGAGAGAGACAAAGGGGATCAGGAAGGAAGAGAGAGGGAATTACCTTTGCACGGCAGACCTAAAAGACTTCCTCAGACTTTAGAGGAGGAGGTTGGACTGTCAGAACGTAACACACGTCTGGAGTGTTTAAGAGGACAACCAGGAGACACACAGACCCATCTCCTGTCTAATCTGAACTGCTTGATGAGTCACATGTATCTTCCACATTGATTGGTCTTTCCACCTACTGCAACCGTCTTCTGGCTCCTGCTGCATGTGCTCAATATGTGCGTGTGTGTGTTTGAGCTCAAACCGTCTTCTGGCTCCTGCTGCATGTGCTCAATATGTGCGTGTGTGTGTTTGAGCTCAAACACACACACACGCACATATTGAACACATGCAGCAGGAGCCAGAAGACGGTTGCAGTAGGTGGAAAGACCAATCAATGTGGAAGATACATGTGAAAGTGCGCGTGTGTGTGTGTGTGTGTGTGTGTGTGTGTTTGTGCATGTGAAAGTGTGCGTGTGTGTGTGTGGAGGGGGGGGGTTTGTGCATGTCAACGAGGCGTGTGTGTGGGTGTTTGTGCATGTGAACGTGTGTGTGCGTTTGTGTGTAATTGGTTTTTATTGGTGAGTGTGCTGAAATGTGCTGCTCAGTGTCTGTATGACTGGAGGCCTTAGTGAGGAGGTCCTACTGATATGTGCTGCTCAGAGTGTCTGTCTGACTGGAGGCCTTAGTGAAGAGGTCCTACTGATATGTGCTGCTCAGAGTGTCTGTCTGACTGGAGGCCTTAGTGAAGAGGTCTCTGATATGTGCTGCTCAGAGTGTCTGTCTGACTGGAGGCCTTAGTGAAGAGGTCTCTGATATGTGCTGCTCAGAGTGTCTGTCTCACTCAAGGCCTTAGTGAAGAGGTCCTACTGATATGTGCTGCACAGAGTGTCTGTCTGACTGGAGGCCTTAGTGAAGAGGGGGGAGGCTGGGGAGTGTCTGTCAGACTGGAGGCCTTAGTCCCCCCTCTCTCTCTCTCTCTCTCTCTCTCTCTCTCTCTCTCTCTCTCTCTCTCTCTCTCTCTCTCTCTCTCTCTCTCTCTCTCTCTCTCTCTCTCTCTCTCTCTCTCTCTCTCTCTCTCTCTCTCTCTCTCTCTCTCTCTCTCTCTCTCTCTCTCTCTCTCTCTCTCTCTCTCTCTCTCTCTCTCTCTCTCTCTCTCTACATTTACAAACATGAATCCAAATAACAGTCCACAGAATAATCTTGACCTCAGCCTGTCAGTGGATGATGTAGTTTAGCTCTGAGGGCTGTTGTTGGTGAACAGGCTCGTTGCACAGCAGGAAGATTTAGAGGGTTTAATCCGTCAACAAATAGTAGCATCCGGTTTACTCCCATTTTGTTTCAATTGCTTTTTTTTTTTATTCCAGGAGAATAGTCAAGGATTGTAAGGAGTGTGAGTTTAAAATTAGTTAGATTGTGGCCCCAAGTAGGATCAGAATGAATCCCAGAGTGCACATCCCACATCTCACCACACACACACACACACGCACACACACACACACACGGAGAAATTCTGTTTTGGCAAAGCCCTGACCTTCAGTTGACTTAATGAAACACAGACACATCAAATTAAACATCAACGTTCTCCTTCACAGTCTAATATCCTGGTACTCTATATCTGAAACTCAGAGACACTGACCCTCTTCTGAATGGCGGATCTCTTACCATGCTGTCTGTCTCTCAGAGCTGAGCCCATCTACTATGCAGGAGGAGCTGGAGACCATCACACCAACTCTGCATTAACCCACCAATGGGAACAGGCTTCCCCTTATAAGGCTCACCTGACTCCTGTGTGTGTGAGAGACAGAGCCACAGACAGAGACCGCACACACACACACACACACACACACACACACACACACACACACACACACACACACACACACATAAACACAAGATGAGTATGTACAGTATGCACATGCTGTGTGTGTGTGTGTGTGTGTGTGTGTGTGTGTGTGTGTGTGTGTGTGTGTGTGTGTGTTTCCCCCTCTCTCTGATCCTACTCACTGTGTGTTTAAACAGCAGTCCCTCTCTGGGTGTTTTCAGAAAGAAGCTGGGCTCTGCCTGGGGACTTAATTTAGTCAAATGACTGTCATAATTACGCCCAGCCTTTCAATAACAGAGCTGATTAAAGAATATTATAGAGAGCATTGGGGAATATTGTGGATCACACAGAGAGCTGAGTGATTCACAGTGTCCCTGGAGAGAGGGAAGGGTTAGTTTACTCTATAAAGCATACTCTATGATCTGTCTAGGTAGTGTGCTCTATGAAGTATGCTCTATGATCTGTCTAGGTAGTATGCTCTATGATCTGTCTAGGTAGTGTACTTTATGAAGTATGCTCTATGATCTGTCTCAGCAGTGTGCTCTATGAAGTATGTTCTATGATCTGTCTGGGTAGTGTGCTTTATGAAGTATGCTCTATGAAGTATGGTCTATGATTTGTCTTGGTAGTGTGCTCTATGGAGTAGGCTCTATGATCTGTTTTGGTAATGTGTTGCTCTAAGTTGCTGAAAGTGTTCAGGCCTTCTTTGTTGGTTCTTGAATCAATGTGATTCAATAGGCTCTGTGCACTAGGGTAGTGACGAACGTTCGATTTCTCAAAGGTCGGCATATTCCTTTCCGGTTTGGTTTAACGGTTTTCCATAGCCGCGAACAAAAACGTCGTTTTTTTCGAGATGCCTTCAAGATCTGCCTAAAATATACGTAGACGATGTCCACAGTATTGTTGGTGCCTGTTCCTCTACTCCAAGGAGCAAGCGCGAAAAGGGGTTCCAACTTTACAAATCAAGTTATCTGCACAACTACGAGGGTAAGTTGATAAAGTTATCGTAAAACTGACATTTATTTTTTTTATCTAGCCTGCTGTGTTAGTTGCCGACATGTTAAATTAGCGTTGCTTTTGTTCATGTTAGCTTGTCGTCTTTCTTAAATTTGAAACACATTTGTTCGTTGTTAACGGTTTAACTTTGTGTCCCTCTCTCAGTTTCTAATAAAGATCAGGGCACAGGTGAAGTAATTGTCAGGGCGTTGTGCTACAGGTCCATGAAGAAATCGGAGAAGCCTCACAGTTTGAGTGTAGGAATATGATGAAGCTTGGATATAGTATAAGCCAACTGTTACTGTTTGTATTTTTTTAATTGAGACAAAAAAGAATTAGCCTTTATATATATTTTTTAAAAGCATTCTTACTGTAAATAATTTTGTTCACACCTGACCTGCCTAAAACTTTTGCACAGTACTGTACATAATATTTGGTCTGTGATTATAGAATAGTATTAAGACAGAAATAGTTTAAAGACCAAGCTTTTTTACTACAGAAATTATCAAACAATGAAACAAGCCAAGATAAAGATGTATTTACTGTAACATTTTGCTTTTTGCAGGTGGTACTGAAAGATTCGAGTCCTGTGGAGCTGGTGCGCCATTGCTGCACATGTGCGGCTGGAACAGCTCTATGCAACCACGGTGTTGCTTTACTGTTTCAGTCAGCAGATTATTCACAGCTGAAAGTGCCAGTGGTTCCCCCAGTGCTCAGCTGGACCGAGGGAGAACAGCAATGGCATAAGCCCAGAACTTTGGTAAGCCAAGAAGAAAAAATGCATCTTAACGTGATACACTTAAAAGTACACTACCTTTTGGTGATATTTTCTAAACTATATCTTGCCTCACTTAATAGGGTGTGAAGCCAGGCCCTGTGGATAAGATGGCTGTGATATCTGCTAAGCTAAAGTGTAGAGCAACGACAGAGGGTGTAAGGTAAAAGCTGAATATTGTTGATTTATTACAATATGGTACATGAATGTTGGATTGTAAATATGTAGGCCACTTATACTGTATGTTTTATGCTCTACACAGGAGCACACTCTACAAAGGCCTTAGTGGGGACCTGCCTGATTTTTCTGTCCTTCGGGTGACCGAGGTGTACAAGGACTTCCCTGCAGCTGAGGCACCAATGATCTGCAGCATGGGCATCAGCTGTGAAGTTCCTCTGGTTGACTCTGCCCTAGGCAAGGTTCAGGCTGGAAGTCCTTTGTCTTACCAACAACCAGTGACAGCCAAAAGAGTTCTGTCCTTCCATTCTGCCCCACCACCTCCATCTCTGCCTCTTCTGAATTACCGACTGCTACCATCCAGTTGTGTGTTTGTATGCAGTGTGTTTGTATGCAGTGAACCAGAACAACTACACCTCAAGTGTCTTGAGGTCACCTGGGACATGGCGTACAAATTAGAATGTGCTACCCGAGCACAAAGTTCCTGTGCTGACTGGCATCAGCTAATAAGGCCCAGACTGACTGCCTCACGTTTCAGGGAGATCTGCCATGTTAGCCAGAACTCTCAAGTAGGTCTGGCTGACCGGATACTGCAAGGGACCCGTCAGACAGCAGCTATGAAGAGGGGGCTACAAATGGAAGCAGATGCTATCTGGGAGTATTGCCAGATACAGAGGGTCAACCACTACCCCTGTGGATTTGTAATCCACCCAGACGCTTTTTGGTTGGGGGCATCTCCAGATGGGATAATATTTGACTTGTCAGAACCATTTCAGTTTGGTCTGATTGAGATGAAGTGTCCAAACGTTAAGAGCTATGTTGACTGCCTGTATCTTCAAATGAAGTCAGGCAAATTGGAGCTAAAACAAACACACACATACTACTGGCAAGTGCAGGGGCAGATGTTAATAACTGGGATGGATTGGTGTGATTTTGTAGTCTCAGCAGAAGAAGACATACATATTCAAAGAATATATAGGGACATTGATGTGTTGGAGGTGATCAGAGAGAAAGTAGACCACTTTTATTTCCATGTTTACATGCAGAAATGCCTTTCATGTTAGAGGATTGATGGAGAATATTGTATAAAATGTATATGTATGCTGTATGTAAATATGTTATGCAATCATTGCATATAATGCAATAATTTTACCTTTACTGTTACCTAATCGTACACCATCAAGGTTCTAACGCAACACTCAAACACAATCAAAAGACAAATTCTAGTTTAAAAAAATTATTTAATTTACTAAATACAAAATGTTAGGAAATTCATAAGAATTAAGTTGAACATGCTCCAATAAAAACATAATTACATTTCATATCTCTATTTCTTGACCAGAGGTCCATTCTGATAATTGGAGAGGAGACATGCAACTGTGAATAATTGATTAATACTCCCTGAGATAGAGAGAGGGATAGTGGTATCAAAGAGTTTGTTCTCTTTAACTCGTCTGATCATCTTCTCCACATGGACCCTCAAACGGGCAATGGACTGTGTCTTAAGGACATCAACCGTTGGCATTTGGGCCCCTTTGGAGACGAAGGTAGGACAATGAACACTCCCAGGTACAAGGTCATCCACTAAGAATCCCTTGTCGACCATGATGGCCATGTCAGGTGTTAATAGTGATGCAATCCCCGACTGGCGAAACACCTCCTTGTCACTCATGGAGCCCTCAGAGTGCAGACACAAAAGTCAGGGCTCCATGAGGGGACATGCCCACCATGGCCTTGAAGGTGCAGTGGTACTTGTAGGTGGAGAAAACCTCACTCTGAAGGAGAAGGGAGGAAGGTGTTTGACACTAGCTCTGTGCAATCAAGGACTACTTGGGTGTTCTTGTAGCTGCCGTCAAAGTCACGTGGAAGACTGGACATCACAGTTGAAGGAGACATCCATATACAGACCGAGCCCAGCAGACTGTAGAGGAAGTTGGCCCAGGTTACAATTATCCGGCTGACTGTTGCTCGGTGAATGTTAAATCTGTGGCCAAGCTCTCTCTGGGTACATCCGGTGGACAGGTATGACAGGAAAAGGAAAAGCTCATCTATTGGCAGCAGTTTCTGGAGGGAGAAATGTTTAGTGAGTGATGGTTGTATAAAAGCATAATTTTTAAGCTCTATACTTTTAGAGGATGGTGGAGGATCCAATGTACTTACAGTTGGCCTGGTTAGAGGACTAGTGGCAGAGGCTTTCCTTGCACTTGTGACCCTAACAATTTTGGCTGTTGCTGCCTCAATCCGTTTCCAAAATGCCATCAGATGATCGTATGACCGGAATCTTAAACAACAGTAAAAGTCAAGTTTATTGTTATATACATAATTAAACAAAAACATAGGAAATAAACATTAGATACAGTATGCAGGGTCTGGATGGGCACAGCCATTATGCATTAAATTAGCCACAATCAAGTACTAAAATGCTTGGCGGAAGCAATTGAACATAGGCGCTCAACAGTTAATGCCCTGCCAATTGGAGCAGAGGGCGACATGCACCACATTCGCTTTGTCAGGGAGGGAGTTCCGGGAAAGAAGAGTTATAGAGCAAAACAAAGCTCAGGGCATCTGAGGAGAGCATGTGATTGGAAAATGCTTGCTGATGTCGGCCAACAACTGAATTTTAACCAGGTTTAAAATTGCATTTGGTACCTTAAAAAACTCAAATGCAGACCACAAAAGCTTGTGGGGCACAGACCCAAATGC
>JAPMUY010006622.1:0-48439 GCA_026901105.3 Galaxias olidus
ATATTATAACATCTTATCCTGTGTATATTGAAATATCATCATCAGGGTTAAACAAAAATCGAGCACTTCAAGCGCCAAAATGTGATTTTCCATGACGTTTAAACATACCATTTATTTTTACTGGCATCCTAGTTTTAATTTCAAACCTACATTTAAAGTTAGCTACTGCCAAAGGCATGTCATTTTGGAACTTAACTATTTATAGAATAAAATGCATCGTGCAGGGCAGGCTTACAGTAAATATTATATTAACATTTGGTCCAATATTATGATCATAAATAACTAATTTGTCCCGATATGTATAAATTGAAAATTGAATAGCCAAAACGTATTTTTTATCAACGAAGTCTATTTCAGTAGTGTTAGATTAAGTCTATTTCAGTAGTGGTATTGCTATGGAAGTGAAAATATTGGTATCGTGACAACACTTTTCTCGATTGCTTTTTGCTGAATTGTTCCTTCTTAGCAATTGGATTTATCTTATTATAATTGTTTTGATTTCATTATGTTTTATTTTTTGATTGGTATGTTCCTGCTAGTCTTATCTAAAGCCAATTGCCGATTGATATGTACAATACAAATACATTTGACTTGACTTATAAACTTTAAGTAAGGTAAGTAATTAGGTCTATTTATACTTTTGATGGTAATGCAGATGATCAGATGGTGGCAGTGTTGTATCTTGTTCAGTAAATTGAGCATCTGTAGCAATAATCATTAATTTCACGCCCTGCCAATTTTTGGTTGACTTGCAGGTGTCGGCAATACATTTTAGTATTTTATCTTAAGGCATATGGATTAATTTGATGTAAAATTTAAATATGTACTTCAATTCTGTAATCAATCTTTACACAGGATAATGTTCTACAAAATGGCTTTTGCATCAAGCATAAAATAAAGAATATACTCACCTGTATACTGAAGGAAGAGCAGCCAGTCACTTAGCCCGCCAGCCGGAGAGTTGATCAAAGGAATGTAATGCTGTATCTTTTACAGAGCTTACCCTTAGCTGACCCCTGACTCTGATGTCAGCTGATTTAGAAGAACCCGCATGCTTTCTTCTCCAAGCTCTTAGGGTTTAATGTCCGTGGAATACATTATGGATTAGGAGGATGGACGCATTTCCATAGTGAAAGCACTCAAGAACATGCTCGTTATAATGCCACGAAAACTCACAAAGCTGTCGTAAATACCATCAAACAGCGATTCCTTTAAAATGAGCTTTGACAAATATTATTAACCCAAAAACTTTTCTAATTTTCAAATGCATATTTTACAGGTTTTGTAAAGCATCAATCACTTAAGCAATGCATTTGTAGATTTTTTTTTAAAATCAATGGCGGCACGAATCCTTAATAGATCTGTGTTAGTAAACGAAGGGCAGGGGTGGTGGGGATGTGTCAGCAGAAATGTATGTCAGCTAGAAAATAACTTTCACCTCAACATATTTTATGTAATTCTGCAAGTACATCTAACCACAGATCTCTATTATAATATAAAAAAAAAAATGTATACCTCTAATAATAGCCTATATAATATTTGGTTTCTAACCATTAAACAGGTGAAGTTGGATGTTTACATACACTACATTTGCCTATTAAACATTCCCTGTATTAGGTCAATACTGATGTATTTAATGTCAGACTAAAAAGTGGAAATCGCTCAAGTGTGTGTTAACCATATATCTTCTAACAGGCATCTAACAAGAAACCCATTAAATAAAAACAACGTTGACTTCGAGACGAGTGAACTCATTGTGCAAAAAAATGGTCACTCATTTCCGAGTTTTTGGAATCCTTCCTGCCCCACTCCGTAATGTATTTACACAGGCTATAAATTATTAATCATTATTATAATGGACTAGAGAGACAGACTCATATTCAAACAACTGAGATCTGTCTGGACTGACGCTCAGAGAGGTAGAAGCAGAGAGACCTCAGAAAGATGGTAAAAAAAGAGATACAGAGAGAGACAAACAGATAGACATTATACGGGGCAAAGATGCTAAATGCTTTTAGCAGTGGTTGTGTGTGTGTGAGTGAAAGGGATTGCTTGGGTTACAAAAGTGAGAGATCTAAATGGGGTCTAAAGAGAAAGGAGAAATTTAATTAGGTTTCTTGAGAGAGAGACAGAGCGAGAGAGAGATAAAGAGAGAAACAGTGATATAGAGAGAGAGACAGACAGAGATAAAGAGAGATAGAGAAAAAGAGAGAGAGAGAGAGAGAAAGAGAAACAGACAGAGATAAAGAGAGGGAGAGAGAGAGATAAAGAGAGAGAGAGAGATAAAGAGAGAAACAGTGATAAAGAGAGATAGAGAGAGAGACAGACCGAGATAAAGAGAGATAGAGAAAAAGAGAAAGAGAGAGAGAGAAAGAGAAACAGACAGAGATAAAGAGAGGGAGAGAGAGAGATAAAGAGAGAGAGAGAGACTGATTAGTGGGGTCCATAATAACACGTGAAGCGTAAAGGCTCCAGTAGCCTTAAAGTAGCTGTAAACTTTTTCTGTTCGCTTTGTCCTCTTTCACTTTTTTGCCGAGGCTGTGATGGTATAATTGTTCGCTTCTGATTTGAGTATTATCATTAAAATTATTATTATTATTATCATTTTTATTATTTATAGTATTTATACCAGGTCTCTTTTCCAGCAGTGCCCTGTTTAAAGGCAGAATATATAAATTACGACAAAAAATAAATAAATGAAAATAAACAAAACATAAAATGTGTTGCAATATATACTATACAGTACAATATTTAAGTTTGAACCAAAACAAGAACACTCTTCAACGCCCAAATCCTCCAATAAAAGTTGAAATTGTTCAACAGAAACAAACTGCTCTAATTTCAATGCGGTAGCTTACACCCCAGTACAGCAGGAGGGGCCAAACACATTACGGATCGCGACAAAACATTGGGTACTTGTTGTTATAGGTTGTAAATGATTGTGTTCATATTTTTTAACTACTTCAGCTAAGCTGATCTCAAAAGTATTCATAGTTCAAACTGAAATTCCAAGCTTTTCTAAATAAGTCATAATGCAAATCATAATATGGAAATATATGGTTATTTCAACACCAAGATAATAGGAGAAGCCACACGTGATCATTAATACACAAAAGGAGTAGTAGACAGAAAAAAAGGGTTTCCACACATATCAAAGTATTGTATTCCCTTCTCAAAACGTTGGTGAAAGCAACAAACTGTTTTCTTCTTCGGTGGTTCATCCTCCATATCATTTAACTGCACAGAAAACTACACAAAATGATTGCGATAGGACGGAAGTCCATTCATTCCAATGTGAATATTTGCTGCAAAGTGCAGCCAGGTTTGCGCTGAGTTTGTGTTGTGTGCCGTCATCACCAGTGGTGGAATTATTAAAGTTTGGTCTATTAATAATTGAATAAAAATTTGAGATTTTCGGGTTTGAGGATTATAAAGTCACGTTCTCTCTCACTCTCCCCATTATTGATACACTTGTTAATGGAAATACAGAATACAAAAGGTTAAAAGATTATGAAAAGATTGAAGAAGACACGATGATTGTTCAAACTTAAGAACATGTGACTTTTTCAAATGTGAAAGAGGAATTCAAAAAATTGATTGATTGATTGATTGATTGATTTAATTGATTCAATTATATCTTGAATTAAGTTGTCTCTCTATTTGGTAAAGACATGGAGAAGAATATTGGTGCTCTATTCACATTCTCAGATGGATTACCGGCACCTAATACAATTCATACTCTTGAGGATACAAATATTAGGCTTGCTGTGGGTGAAAAAAATCTGTTTGTTAATTTCTTGGGTTCTTAGGTTCCACGACAGGCACCAATGACCGTCTGACCACAAATCCTAGCCACTTCCACAATGGAGGTTTTGAACATGGCTCACTCGGATTCCATGTTCCCAACCTCCAGGATGTCTGAGAAGTTCTTCTGGAGGTGGGAGTTAAAGACGTCCCGGACAGGGTCCTCAGCCAGACGTTCCCAATTCACCCTCACTACATGTTTGGGTTTACCAGGTCTGTCCGGCAGCCTCCCCCGCCATCTGATCCAACTCACCACCGGGTGGTGATCAGTTGACTGCTCAGCTCCTCTCTGTACCTGAGTGTCTAAGACATATGGCCGCAGGTCTGACGATACGACCACAAAGTGGATCATTGATCTACGGCCTAGGGTGTTCTGGTACAAAGTACACTTATAAACATCCCTGTGCTCCAACATGGTGTTTGTTAAGGACAATCCATGACTAGTATAGAAGTCTTTCCTCCCAATCACCCCCCTCCAGGTTTCTCCATCATCACCCATGTTAGTTCTGAAGTCCCCCAGCAGAACTATAGAGTCCCTAGATGGTACCCTTTCCAGGACCCCACCCAGAGATTCCAAGAAGGCCGGATACTCTGAACTGCTGTTTGGTGCATAAACACAAACAACAGTCAGAGCCTTCCCCCCAGCGACTCGCAGTCGCAAAGAGGCGACCCTCTCGTTCTCCGGGGAAAACTCCAATACAGCAGCGCCCAGCCGGGGACTCGTAAGAATCCCCACACCTGCCCGGCGCCTCTCACCCTGGGTGACTCCGGAAAAGAAAAGAGTCCAGCCCCTCTCCAGGACTTGGGTTCCAGAACCAGAGCTATGCATCGAGGTGAGCCCAACTATGTCTAGTTGGTACTGCTCCACCTCCCGCACTAGCTCCGGTTCCTTTCCCACCAGAGAGGTTACATTCCACGTCCCTAGAACGAGTCTACGATGCCAGGGGTCAGCACGCCTAGGTCCTCGCCTATGCCTGCCACCCAGTTGGCATTGCACCCGACCCCAATCCCTGCAGGTGGTGGACCCACAGGGCGGCGGCTCCATGTTGATTTTTCGGGCTGTGCCCAAACTGGTGTCGTTTAAGCAACCGCAAAAAAACAAAACATACCTGTTATGTGTCACATGGTAGAATGACTTTGCATGTTTGTATTAGGGTGTGTTCTTTAACCTAAGGCAACTTAAACAAACATTATTGTTATTTTATTTGTTGTGGGCCATGTTTTCAACCCATCTGTTTCCGAGTTTTAAAGATGGGAATGAGGAACTTGGATCCAAAATGGGCGTTGTGGTAGGAATTCTTCAAGGGTGCAGCTAGATAACGTGATATGCCACTTTACATCCTCCATAGTCAACAGCAGTGAGGATAAAATCTGTTAACACAGGAAGAGATACATGCCTTAAAGTCAGTAGTAGATTTGTTGAAATTGCTGTGAATAAGTCGCTTAGTGTCATTAGTTGGCAAAGGTTCAAAGTTTGTCAACCTGAATGTCCTTTTGATTTGGATGGGATTCCTAATTGGTTGAGCTAGATAATGTGATATGCATGATAGCTTGTCTGAAAGGATTTAATTCTTAATTAATTACTGTAGGTAGGCAGACTGGTTGAATGTCTGAGGTGCGAAGATTCCTTGACCCTGTAGAAAGGTAAGAGATTTCCCTACATTTACACTAACACTGTCATAAATAGGACATTTGTTAAATATCAAGTATATTATATGCCCAATAGCCATATCATTGAGAAAAAAAAAAAAGGTCAAGGTTAGTGTGAAAAGTCAATAAGTATTTTTTTTTGCTTGTAAAAACTTTTCTCTTTCAGTTACTGCCTTTGATATAGAACATTATTCACATGTTTCAATCCTTTCTTTCCCCCTGTACTTGGTGTTAATTCAAAGAGTCCTGATAGTGGGAAACGTTGAGTGTGACATCAAACCAACAGCACTGCAAGCATGTAAGCTGCCTGATATTGTATTTGATTTAATTCATATGCTTCAGTTCAATTCAAACTTGAATCGTCTGACTGACAGAAAGAAGTACACCTTTGATGCCGTTGGGTCTTTGTTTGGCAATGATTTGGAAAACAACATTGTTATCACCTTGACGCACTCACTTGGATTGCCAGCTAACAATGCCATTCAAGCTCTCAAAGATGCAAACGTCACATGTGCCACAGATGAAATGAATGAACCTGTCCATTTCCTTTTCAACAATTGCCAGAATTATGAAATTACAGATGACACAAAAACTACTTTGGAGAACGCATGGAAATGAATAATGCGAGAAATCAATTCATTGGATCAATTGAGGATCAGTTCATAAACCATGTACAAGATGCAGCACCTCAAAAACTAAAAATCCCAGCAGAACGAGTAAGATTTGCAGCTTGCATTGTTAACATACAAGAAAAGACCAAATTGATAGATAGGGTCAATACACACTGCAATCCAACAGATATCCAATCCAACAGAGCCCTACAAAGAGAAGGTCCCGATTGACGGGTGGTGGGACAAGAAAGCTCTTTGCTGCACGGTCTGTGAGGAAACGTGTCACTATCCACTCAAAATATTTGTTGAACCTATTTATTCTAACCTCTGATGGCCAACCAACAAGCCTCAAAACTCACGGCTTACATTCGCAGCTGAAGTTTCACAAAATGGTCAGCAATGAACATTAAGATTAAAGTAAGAATATATTTGCCGTACCGTTTGTGTCCAAGCCACTCTCCAGATCAGCCACGCAGACTGTGCCCATAAAGCCCATTGAAAATTGAACTGTGGTCAAAGTTTTGTTCAAGCTGGTACCGCTGCTGTGACATTGGCTAGGTGATTATTTTGTTCTTCTGAGAAAAAGCATTACTATCTTTTAGACAAGCATTGAGTTATTTCTTTCCTTTACACTTTTACTTTATTGTCAGTGTCCCCTGGTTTTGATAGCAGGTAACTGATACCCTGTCCTGGTCTGTCCCCAGCTCGTCTCCTCATCTCCTCCAGTCTCTGTACCTTGTCTGCTTCTCCTAACTCCCTCAGCTGCTTGATAAGTGTTTCCAGGTGGATGTGAGTGGACAGAGAGTCCTTGTTCAGAGCCATTTCCTCCAGCCTGACAACACACTGATAACAGTCCTGCACCCATTTGGTCTTTTCCCTGGCCAAGTCTTCTAAATCCCTCTCCAGGCCAATTAAGATAGCCTGTTTTTCAATGACATTCTGACTATGCTTTACATACTTGTCTCTCAAGTCTTCGATGGTTCTTGTAACCATTCTATACCTTGTTTCAAAGATGGAGTTTGTCCTAACATGACTGGAGTGATGGCACCTACCAGAACAGACCAGACAATGTCCATTACTCATATACCAACAATGAAGTGGGCTGTGGGTCGTGGTGCAACCTGGGTAGTGACAGTTTTCCTTGCACACGTTGCATGTGGTTGCCATTTTGTGGTAGCCATTTTCCTCCAATCATTTGGGGTAGAGACTCTGTAGTTTGAAAAGTCAAGGAATTGCAACACTAAATCATGTTTGCTTGCAGCTTTCCTTTCGCTTCAAGCCATCATGTGTTCATTCAGTAAACAAATGCACTTCTTCTTTGCGACAGAGAAAATAGTTACACCAAGCAAACACCAGGGGCCGCCAAAATCACCTCCAAAAGAAAGCTACCTATAGTGACTTTAAACCTATAGAACAAAATGTGGAGTAGATTGTAGAATGATGTTTATCATCAGTTTGTTTCCTACAGCCTAAATCAAATTGAATCAAAGCAAGTTTATTGATAGAGCATGTTTAAAACAAGCAGAGCTGACCAAAGGGCTGTACAATACATTCACATACAGTTTATCAAACTATACAGAAAACTGTTGTAACATACAGTATGCATATATAAACATATTCTATGTACAAGCTAAGCGCATAGAAAACCACTAAAATGATTTGAAGGCTCATGAAAAGAAATGCGCTTTGAGCTGAGATTTGATACAATGTTCATAATATGGAGAAGACGCTGTCTTCATCAATATCACACATTTTCATCATCGAGTAAGTTGTAATCAATAAAGTCAAATAAACATGCACTCGTAGTACAAGTAATTTTATTATAGCATATATTAATCTAACACATTATATATGATCTCAATACGTTCAAGAACCCAAAACTTGATAATCCTTACATATCTGATATCACTAAATTAACATCTAGTGGAAAGTGGAATAACATGCTATGTTTGTAAAGTAATTTGCTGTTTAACATATGTATATGCTGGCACAATACAGGATTGAAGTGAAAGTTTAAAATCAAGAACCGGTTTTAGAAGTCTAAAGATTCCGTTTCCATCAAGTTTCAAAACAATATAATCAGTATATGCAGTAAGTAAGCTTCTACCACAGTTATAATTTAGACAAACAAGATAATTGGCATGCATATCAGACAATAGTTATAACAATATTACGGATACTACTGCTGGCCATAGACCAATTGATCCGAGACTTTGACATTTATGTTTCTTTTTTCAGTTTCTTTCCTCATGAAAAAAATATCTTCATCTACTTTACAATTTCATGTAATTGACAACGCTACTCAAATACATCCAGTTTTCATGTCATTTCAGTAAATTTCCCCCAAGTTGACCAATCCAGTCCAAGACGGGTTTTAATTGTCTGTTGAACCCTCTCCACCTCTCCACTATCCGTCAGCTTCCTCTTTTAAATCACTCACTTTTATCTTAAAGCTTTCTCTTAACCGCTTGTATTACCTGATTTTACTGTGTTTTAACTCTATTATTTTACTGTTATTATATTGTAAAGCACCTTGTAACCCTGTGTTTGAAAGATGCTTTATAAATAAAGTTGTTATTGTTATTATTATTATTACTACTATCCGCTATCAGCTTCTTGATGTGAGTTGGTGTTCCAAAGAAATCTCTTCCAGTTTGACAGTGGAAGCATCCCAGCAGGGTTTTTTTCATATGCTTTAACCTTTTTCCCTTAAAACCTTTTCTAACCACTACGGTGTTTTAGTTTTTTAATCGTTGCTCATTCAAAATACAAAATACATTTCAAATTGAGAAAAGGCATAACTTTTTTTATGGTAAAATATATCTCTATAAAGCTAATTATCCAATAATAATAATAAAAAAAATAGCCAGTGTGATTGAACAACACCACAGTCAAATAGGCTTTTTTTCCTAACTTTACTTATATCACAATTGTGATGATATGGCATTGAGACTCCCAGATATGCCCAGAGGAGGACGCCAAAGACATTTTAGAATTTGCACTTCTGCCTTACCTGTGTTGCCGTGGGCTTATTGATGATTTGTGTTTATTGGATTCACCTGTGTTGATCCCTTTATATTGTGTGGAAATGCCTGTTGACTTTGTTCAGTCACTGAATGAATCCGTGTGTGTGTGTGTGTGTGTGTGTGTGTGTGTGTGTGTGTGTGTGTGTGTGTGTGTGTGTGTGTGTGTGTGTGTGTGTGTGTGTGTGTGTGTGTGTGTGTGTGTGTGTGTGTGTGTGTGTGTGTGTGTGTGTGTGCGCGCGCGCGCGTGTGTCTCTCTGCTACCTTTACGGAAGTAAACTGATTTTGATTTCAAGTTCTCATTGTGAGTTATTTCGTATAAGATAAGTAGGAGTTCTTAGTTTAAGTTAGTTTAGTTATTGACCAGTTCAGTTTGCCTGCTCTTGGGTCCTCTGCAACCCGGACGTTACAACAATGACACTTCACAAGTTGAAAGTAATCATAAATACAAGCTTTTTATATTTTCATAAGCAAATTAGGTATTTCCTTGTTAAATATGCGCTACTTTTCATATAACAAAAAACATATTCCAGCATATTGATAAGAGTCAGATGGTATTTTGTTGTTTTATTGTGATTACACACTAAATCGTCAGACATTTACAGGGGAGTTAGTTTTTTATTGGATTATAAAAAAAACAGCACTGGTGTTACAGACCCTCCCCCCCCCAATACATTTACACATAAAATGCGAATGATTAAAGATATTTAAAAAAGCCTCTGTAAAAGTCTAGCTATAAGACCCAAGAATCAGTGGATAAAATTAAGATGATCTACCTGCATTGAAAGGTGAGGAACATGACCTGGCGTACGGGAAACTTATAATTTTGCGAAAACTGCTGTTAAAGATCAGTTAACGCAATAACAGCGCACTTTGCGTATAGATGACTGTTTATATCATATGAACGCATCTGTTGTAGATATTATATATGGACTACCTAACATTATGCTCCAGAAAACAAGCTTTTAAACAATATATTATTCAAGAGACAAGTCAAAATCTTACATGAAAAATCCTTACAAAGATTAAATTTACACGAGCTGCAATTGACGGACTTCATAAGAAATAGAAAAAAATCTTTCGCATTTTATGAAAGTATGATAATTGCAGTATAGTTGCAAAATATCTTGAAATCAGAAAATTTACATTGACGCAAAATCATCACTTTTGATTGTGGCGTCTGGCCTTAGACATTAAATGTGTAGGCAAGGAAGGTAATGCTTTACATTTTTCAACAAAAGATCCAAGCCTATTTGCCATATAACGGATCCCGTCTTTCCTTCCCTCCTCACATCGTTTCTTAATGTCCTCTAGTCTCTGGATCTTCTCCATGTCTTCTGTCTCCTTCATCTTATCGATCAGGAAGTTCAGATAGATGTACGTGGACATAGAGAGTGTGTTTAGAGAAATCTCCTGCAGTTTAACAACATGCTGGTAGGCCTCTTCCACCCATCTGGCTTTGTCTGCCTCAAGACCATTCATTTCTACTGACATATTCCCAAGTATAGACTCTCTCTTCCTGATCTCATTCTCACACATTTTACATTCTGTTTCCAGTTGTGTGATTTGTGTTGATAACTCCTGCTCTTCTTTTGTCATTTCCTGCTTTGATATGTCATGTTCTTTTATCTGTTGCAATTTATTTTCTAACTGATTCTGTGTGTCCTGGATCATTTTCTTATTTTTTTCATACTTCTCTTTCAAATCTTCAAGTGTTTTTTTTACTTTTCTTGTCTTGTTGACATACCTCCATCGTTCTTTGACGTGCATTTTGTGGGAACATTTCCCAGTGCATGAAGTACATCTGCCTAACTTCATGACCTCACACCAACATGGACCTATAGCAAGAGTGCAGCCTGGATAATGGCAAGTCTCCTCACAGACTGTGCAGCAAACGGCTTTGTTGTCCCTCAAGCCACCAAGATGGACTCTTTCTTTGAATGGCTCGTCAACTTCAACAATAAAATTCTGATTTGTTTCCATTTCCTTTTTTTGTTTTTCTATTATCTCTTTATGTTTTTCAATAGCTTCAGCTATAGATTCATGGTTTTTCTGCTCTAATTCTTTGTTTTCCCTTAATGATTTCCATTTCTCTAGAGTTTCATCCACAGACTTCTGCTTGGATTGCATGATAGGCTTTTGTTTCTCCAGAGCATCCTGAGTTTGTCGGATTTCAGTTTGTTTCATTTCTATCAATTCTATTCTGTCGTGTAAGTTTCCAATGCAAGCCATCAGTCTTATACGCTCTGTCAATACTTCTACAGTGGTGTTCAGTTTTGTGGAGCTTGCCTTATCTAGAAAACGAAATAAACCATCCATTCCTTGTTTTGTTATTTTCCATGAACTTTGAGACAAATGAACGTCTTGTTCCGTTATTGAATCTGTTTGGCAGTTATCAAACAAAAAATTTACTGGTTTATTGTTTTTAGTTTTTGCACATTTAACTTTGGCAACCTCAAGTGCCTGGAGGGCATTGGGAGATGACTTTCCATTTGAGTTTGTGAAAAGAGCAACAATAATGTTTTCCAGGTCTTTGCCAAACAGAGATACAACTGAATCAAAGATGTACTTCAGTCTGTCACTCAGTCGATTTTCTGATGCTTTTAACACCAGGCCCACTGTATCAATTTGTTGAATGCCCTTATTAGACCGAAACAAATCATACAATTGATGAGAGATCACCTCATCATGATCGTAACCTTCGGTGGCTCCATATCCAGGCGTATCAATAATGGTGAGAGAGTAAGGAACTTTACCTTTCTCAAACCCAAAGATCTCATAGACAGTCACATCTGCTGTTTGACTCAATGACTGTCTGATTTTACCCTCCTCTATAATCTCAAACCAGACTTTATCCTCCCACTCTACTCCCATAACATAGTTCACCATGGCATTGATCATTGTAGACTTCCCGGCTCCAGTCTCCCCAACCAGCAGAATGGTTTTGTTGGGTTTGGTGGGATCTCTCTCTCCAACAGTCCATATTCTCAGTCTAGACTCTGCTTCATCTTGATCATCTACACTCTCCGTCTTTGTTACCAGTTGATACTGAGCTGGGGGTCCTTCACTGAGTTTACTGACTGGGAGGTTTTTAAATCTGTCTGGCTTTTCCCCAGCATGGTGAAATGAAAGTATTCTGTTCTGAACAGTTCCAATGCAAGGGATCTTAGGGGCTGCACAAACCAGAAACCCAAATAATCCTTCCATCCCTTTATTTGTTAAACCCCAATAAAAATTAGAACTATGCTGGTTTTCATCTGTAATGGTATTATTTTGTACATTTTGGAACAAAAAGTAAACAGGCTTCTTTTTATCATTTTTGGCAAATTTGGTTTTTGCGTCATCAAGAGCTTGCAGAGCATTAGCGGCTGACATCCCATTGGAATGTGTGATCAGGGCTACTAGGTTTTGCTCCACGTCTTTGCCAAATGGAGAGACAACTGAATTAAAGGTGTGCTCCAGTTGGTGACTTATTCTGTTTGTACTTTCCATCAACACTAAGGCCACGGTATCAATTCCTTGAATTTTGTTTTCTGGTTGGAACAAATCATGCAGTTGGTGATTGATCTCAAGACAATGTTTATTAATTTCCCCTGGGATCTCTGTGGCTCCGTATCCATTAGTGTCGATGATGGTAAGAGAGCAGGGGACTCTACGATCTTCAAATCCAAAAATGTCATACACTTTTCCCTCTAATGTGTTTCTCTCTGCTGGGCTAATTTCGCTAACCTCTACAATCTCAAACCAGACTTTGTCCTCCCACTCTAATCCCATAACATAGTTCACCATGGCGTTGATCAGAGTGGACTTCCCTGCTCCTGTCTCCCCTAACAGCAGGATGGTTTTGTGTGGCCTTGCTTGTGAGGGTGCCTGGCTTACACACATCTATTCACAGGGTTGTACAGACAACATAAAAGCCCTGTATCACAGCGACCTAAAGAAGGTCCTGGCATGAAAAGAGGAAGTGGAAAAAGAGATTAAGTTACTTGATAAGCAGCTGGTATGCGTTCTTGTTAAGAATCTCTGTCCATTGTAATTGTGAACGAAACTATAGTATATATAAAAACAAATTGTTACTTTTTGTCTGGACGAATACAATAATAGAGACATTTATTTAACCCATCTGCCTTTGTGATTCTTTGAAAATATGAACTCAGCACCACATAACGTGAGTTAGAATAACCAAAATAGTGGGCATCAATGTTTTTCCCTTGCAGCTCTTCCTCTAGAAAACAGATACAATTGCAAAAGACTAAAATATGTATTCACATATCTGCCAATTAAAAAATTAAATAATCTTAGTAATTCATTATATTTTCGGGTGCCTTTCAAGACACTCAAGGTCACTCAAGGTAAAAAAAAAAAAGACTGACACAGAGGAAATGGAGGTATCAACCACTATCTCCAAACTTCTTCCCCCTTTCAAGTCAGCTGACCATTTATCATGTGATCTCGCCTTAAGTCATATGACCTAGTCTGCTTAAAATCAGATTTTTGCGTAGTACTATGATTTTCATCATACACATTTAACCTGTAAGTAAGTTTGTAAGTACATTTTAATGATAAAGTACCTCTCAAAACCAGAGTTAAAAGGTGCTGTACTTAAACATAACTGTGAAAAACATAATATAACAATCAAATGACATTTAACTACACAGAAGGGAAAAGGTCAAAAGAAGACATTAGAGATCTCCGTGATCTCACTGAGGCCAGGGGACACAATGATTCTGGGATAGAGAGTGGGGTGAGCCCATGTAAGGCTTTATAAGTGATTAGAAGAATTTTAAAATCAATCCTGCAGTCAATGGGTAACCAGTGAAGAGAGGCCAACACTGGTGTAATGTGTGACCTATTTCGTGTCTTTGTTCAAAGTCTGACTCAGGGTAGTGAACAGAGCATTACAATAGTCAAGACCGGAGGAGACAAAAACATTAAAGATTTTTTCCACATCTTGGAAAGGCAATACAGATTTGATTTTGGCAAAGTTTCTTAGTTGAAAGAAACATAATTGGACCACTTTATGCCATTCAAAGTTCATGTTGTGGTCATAAAAAGTTTATTGTTTCCATGTATTTTATCACTTTGGAGGTGAAGTTCATATGTCCGTAGTACTAGCTTTGGTGAGGGTAGTAGTACTAGCTTTGGTGAGGGTAGTAGTACTAGCTTTGGTGAGGGTAGTAGTACTAGCTTTGGTGAGGGTAGTAGTTCTAGCTTTGGTGAAGGTAGTAGTACTAGCTTTGGTGAGGGTAGTAGCACTAGCTTTGGTGAGGGTAGTAGTACTAGCTTTGGTGAGGGTAGTAGTACTAGCTTTGGTGAGGGTAGTAGTACTAGCTTTGGTGAGGGTAGTAGTACTAGCTTTGGTGAGGGTAGTAGTACTAGCTTTGGTGAGGGTAGTAGTACTAGCTTTGGTGAGGGTAGTAGTACTAGCTTTGGTGAGGGTAGTAGTTCTAGCTTTGGTGAGGGTAGTAGTACTAGCTTTGGTGAGGGTAGTAGTACTAGCTTTGGTGAGGGTAGTAGTACTAGCTTTGGTGAGGGTAGTAGTACTAGCTTTGGTGAGGGTAGTAGTAGTAGTAGTAGTACTAGCTTTGGTGAGGGTAGTAGTAGTAGTTCTAGCTTTGGTGAGGGTAGTAGTAGTAGTTCTAGCTTTGGTGAGGGTAGTAGTAGTAGTGCTAGCTTTGGTGAGGGTAGTAGTAGTAGTTCTAGCTTTGGTGAGGGTAGTAGTAGTAGTTCTAGCTTTGGTGAGGGTAGTAGTAGTAGTTCTAGCTTTGGTGAGGGTAGTAGTTCTAGCTTTGGTGAGGGTAGTAGTACTAGCTTTGGTGAGGGTAGTAGTTCTAGCTTTGGTGAGGGTAGTAGTACTAGCTTTGGTGAGGGTAGTAGTACTAGCTTTGGTGAAGGTAGTAGCACTAGCTTTGGTGAGGGTAGTAGTACTAGCTTTGGTGAGGGTAGTAGTACTAGCTTTGGTGAAGGTACTAGCTTTGGTGAGGGTAGTAGTACTAGCTTTGGTGAGGGTAGTAGTACTAGCTTTGGTGAGGTTAGTAGTACTAGTACTAGCTTTGGTGAGGGTAGTAGTACTAGCTTTGGTGAAGGTAGTAGCACTAGCTTTGGTGAGGGTAGTAGTTCTAGCTTTGGTGAGGGTAGTAGTACTAGCTTTGGTGAGGGTAGTACTAGCTTTGGTGAGGGTAGTAGTACTAGCAGTAGCTTTGGTGAGGGTATTCAGATATTGTGCTACACCACACAGAGCTATAATGACACATACCCTATCAGTGGGCTACCCTCAGGCCATTAAGGAACTGCACAAAGGTAACTTCCATCCAGGTCCAGAGCTGCATTGAAGTGAGCTTGAGGCCCAGGGGTGGGGTCAGGTTAAGCCTATAGAACAAAATGTGTAGAAGATTGTAGAATGATGTTTATCATCAGTTTGTTTCCTACAGCCTAAATCAAATCGAATCAAAGCAAGTTTATTGATAGAGCATGTTTAAAACAAGCAGAGCTGACCAAAGTGCTGTACAATATATTCACATACAGTTTATCAAACCGTAACCCTAATATTTTGGTCTCTCACCAGTCTAGGAAGGCTGTGGGTTTAGGCGGGTTACAGTTCAGTTTATGAGGATTCATATTTTTGTTGTCCTCCTTGCTAAAATGACCACAACGGCAGGACAGTCTTTTGACTCGACTTTATTCAGGCTCAACTACCCATGCGCTACCTCGCGCTACCCTGCAGTCCTCACCAGCCAGAAACAATAACCAGGTAGGAACCAAAATAAGCAACTAAGGTGAGGGAATGTATAAATGGAATAATTACTAAACATAACAAATTGACTAATATAAAATAATAACTCATGTGGTCCCAAAATAATAATAAATAATAATCACTGCATAACATAAATAACTTCTTATACACAATACGAAATATGATCAAACAAATTAAAGGTTACAAAAATATACAGAAAACAGTTGTAACATACAGTATGCCTATATATACAAATTCAATGTACAAGCTAAGCGCATAGAAAACCACTAAAATGATTTGAAGGCTCATGAAAAGAAATGTATTGAGCTGAGATTTGATACAATGTTCATAATATGGAGAAGACGCTGTCATCGTCAATATCACAGATACTTTCATCATAGAATAAGTTGTAATGAATAAAGTCAAATAAACATGCACTCGTAGTAAAAGTAATTTTATTATAGCATATATTAATCTAACACATTATATATTATCTCAATACCGTTTAAGAACCCAAAACTTGATAATCCTAACATACCTGATATCACTAAATTAACATCTAGTGGAAAGTGGAATAACATGCTATGTTTGTAAAGTAATTTGCTGTTTAACATATGTATATGCTGGCACAATACAGGATTGAAGTGAAAGTTTAAAATCAAACAGGTTTTAGAAGTCTAAAGATTCAGTTTCCATCAAGTTTCAATACAATATAATCAGTATATGCGAAGTAAGCTTCTACCACAGTTGAAATTTAGAAGAACAAGATAATTGGCATGCATGTCAGCCAATAGTCATAACAATATTACGGATACTACTGCTGGACAAAGACCAATTGTTCTGAGACTTTGACATGTATGTTTCTTTTTTCATTTTCTTTCCTCATGAAAAAAATATCTTCATCTACTTTACAATTTCATGTAATTGACAACTCTACTCAAATACATCCAGAGTTTTTATTTAATTTCAGTAAATTTCCTCCAAGTTGACCAATCCAGTCCAAGACAGGTTTTAATTGTCTGTTGAACCCTCTCCAGCTCTCCGCTATCCATCAGCTTCCTCTTTGAAATCACTCACTTTTATCTTAAAGCTTTCTCTTAACCGCTTTGTATTACCTGATTTTACTGTGTTTTAACTATACTCTTTTGTTTTACTGTTATTTCTATTGTAAAGCACCTTGTAACCCTGTTTTGAAAGGTGCTTTATAAATAAAGTTCTTATTATTATTCTTATTATTATTACCACTATCCGCTATCAGCTTCTTGATGTGAGTTGGTGTTCCAAAGAAATATCTTCCAGTTTGACAGTGGAAGCATCCCAGCAGGGTTTTTTTCATATGCTTTAGCCTTATTCCCTTAAAACCTTTTCTAACCACTACGGTGTTTTAGTTTTTGAATCGTTGCTCATTCAAAATAGAATAGACATTTCAAATTGAGAAAAGGCATTACTTATTTTATGGTATGAGCTTAAAACATATCTCTATAAAGCTAATCATCCAATAATAATAATAATAAAAATAGCCAGTGTGATTAAACAACACCACAGTCAAATAGTTTTTTTTCCCCCTAACTTTACTCATTTCACAATTGTGATGATATCGCATTGAGACTCCCAGATATGCCCAGAGGTGGGCGCTAAAACATTTTAGAATTTGCACTTCTGCCTTACCTGTGTTGCCGTAGGCTTATTGATGATTTGTGTTTATTGGATTCACCTGTGTGGATGCCTTTATATTGTGTGGAAATGCCTGTTGACTTTGTTCAGTCATTGAATGAATCCATGTGTGTCTCTGCTACCTTTACGAAAGTAAATTGATTTTGATTTGAAGTTATTCTCATTGTGAGTAATTTTGTCTAAGATTAGTAGGAGTTCTTAGTTTAAGTTAGTTTAGTAATTGACCAGTTCAGTTAGCCTGCTCTTGGGTCCTCTGCAACCCGGACGTTACAACAATGACACTTCACAAGTTGAAAGTAATCGTAAATACAAGCTTTTTATATTTGCATATGCAAATTTGGTATTTCGATGTGCGTTAATTTGCGTATCACAAAAACCATATTCCAGCGTATTGATAAGAGTCAGATGGTATTTTGTTGTTTATTGTGATTACACACTAAATCGTCAGACCTTTACAGGGGGGTTAGTTTTTTATTGGATTTATTAAAAAAACACCACTGGTGTGACAGACCCTTCCCCCCCCCCCAATACATTTACACATAAAATGCGAATGATTAAAGATATTTTAAAAAGCCTCTGTAAAAGTCTAGCTATAAGACCCAAGAATCAGTGGATAAAATTAAGATGATCTACCTGCATTGAAAGGTGAGGAACATGACCTGGCGTACGGTAAACTTATAATTTTGCGAAAACTGCTGTTAAAGATCAGCTAACGCATTAACAGCACACTTTGCAAATAAATGACTGTTTATATCACATGAACCCATCTCCTGTAGATATTATATATGGACTAACTAACATTGTGCTCCAGAAAACAAGCTTTCAAACAATATATGATTCAACAGACAAGTCAAAATCAAAAGATTACATTTACGCGAGCTGCTGTTGACGGACTTCATAAGAAATAGAAAAAATTATTTGCATTTTATGAAAGTATGGTAATTACAGTATAGTTGCAAAATATCTTGAAATCAGAAAATTGACGCAAAATCATCACTTCTGATTGCGGTGTTTGGCCTTAGACTTTAAATGTGCAGGCAAAGAAGGTAATGCTTTACATTTTTCAACAAGAGATCCAAATCTATGAGCCATATAACGGATCCCGTCTTTCCTTTTCTCCTCACATCGTTTCTTGATGTCCTCCAGTCTCTGGACCTTCTCCATGTCTCCTGTCTCCGTCATCTTATCAATCAGGAAGTCCAGATAGATGTACGTGGACATAGAGAGTGTGTTTAGAGAAATCTCCTGCAGTTTAACAACATGCTGGTAGGTCTCTTCCACCCACCTGGCTTTGTCTGCCTCAAGGCCTTCCATTTCTTCTGACATACTCCCCAGTATAGACTCACTCTCCCTGATCCCGTCCTTGTACGCTTCACAGTCTGTTTCCACTTGTGTGATTTGTGTTGATAACTCTTGCTCTTCTTTTGTAATTTCCTGCTTTGATATGTCATGTTCTTTTATCTGTTGAAATGTATTTTCTAACTGATTCTGTGCGTCCTGGATCATTTTCTTATTTTTTTCATACTTCTCTTTCAAATCTTCAAGTGTTTTTTTTACTTTTCTTGTACTGTTGACATACCTCCATCGTTCTTTGACGTGCATTCTGTGGGAACATTTCCCAGTGCATGAAGTACATCTGCCTAACTTCATGACCTCACACCAACATGGACCTATAGCAAGAGTGCAGCCTGGATAATGGCAAGTCTCCTCACAGACTGTGCAGCAAATGGCTTTGTTGTCCCTTAAGCCACCAAGAAGGACTCTTTCTTTGTAGGGCTCGTCAACTTCAACAATAAAATTCTGGTTCGCTTCCATTTCCTTTTTTTGTTTCTCTATTATCTCTTTATGTTTTTCAATAGCTTCAGCTATAGATTCATGGTTTTTCTGCTCTGATTCTTTGTTTTCCCTTAATGATTTCCATTTCTCTAGAGTTTGATCTATAGACTTCTGTTGGGTTTGCATGATAGTCTTTTGTTTCTCCAGAGCATCCTGAGTTTGTCGGATTTCAGTCTGCTTCATTTCTATCAGCTCTATTCTGTCGTGTAAGTTTCCAATGCAAGCCTTCAGTCTTATACGCTCTGCCAATACTTCTACAGGGGTGTTCAGTTTTCTGGAACTTGCCTTACGAAGAAACCTAAAAAAAGCATCCATCCCTTTCTTTGTTATTTTCCATGAACCCTGAGACAAATTAAGGTATTGTTTCGCTGTAATTGAATCTTTTTGGAAGTTATCAAACAAAAAATAAACCGTCTCATCGTTTTTAGTTGTTGCACATTTAACCTCTGCGTCCTCAAGTGCTTGGAGGGCATTAGGGACTGACTTTCCATTTGAGTTTGTGAGAAGAGCAACAATGTTGCTTTCCAGGTCTTTGCCAAACAGAGATACAACTGAATCAAGGATTGACTTCAGTCTGTCACTCAGTTGATTTTCTGATGCTTTGAACACCAGGCCCACTGTATCAATTTCTTTGATGCCCTTATCACACCGAAACAAATCATACAATGTTTGAGAGATCAGCACATCATGATCGTTTCCGTCGGTGGCTCCATATCCAGGGGTATCAATAATGGTGACAGAGTAAGGGACTTTACCTTCCTCAAACCCAAAGATCTCATAGACAGTCACATCTGCTGTTTGACTCGATGTCTGTTTGTTTTTCCCGTCCTCTATAATCTCAAACCAGATCATTTCCTCCCACTCTACTCCCATAACATAGTTCACCATGGCATTGATGAGAGTAGGCTTCCCTGCTCCAGTCTCTCCTATCAGCAGGATGGTTTTATTGGGCTTGGTGGGATCTTTTTCTCCTAAAGTCCATCTTCTTAGTCTAGAATCTGCTTCATCTTTTCCATCTAAACTCTCCTTCTTTGGTAGCAGTTGATACCGAGTTGGGGGTCCTTCACTAAGTTTACTGACTGGGATATCTGTAAATCTGAGTGGTATTTCCCCAGCAATGTGAAATGAACGCGTTCTGTTCTGAGCGATTCCAATGTAAGGTTTTTTAGGGTCTGCTTTTACAAGAAAACCAAAGAATCCTTCCATCCCTTCTTTCGTTAAACCCCAATAAAAGAGTAATTTGCTCTGAGTTTTATCTGTTATTACAGTATGTTGTACGTTTTGGAACATAAAGTGAATTGGCTCATTGTTCTCATTTTTTACGCATTTTATTTGCGCTTCTTCAAGAGCCTGGAGAGCATTAGCGGCTGAGATCCCATTGGATTCTGTGATCAAGGCTATGATGTTTTTCTTCATGTCTTTGCCAAATAGAGAGACCACTGAATGAAAGATGTACTTCAGTTGGTCACTAAGTATCTTTGTACTTTCAGTCATCACAATGCCTACTGTATGAATCTCTTGGATTTCTTTTTCAGATATGAACAAATCATGCAGTTGCTGAGCGATGCTATGTTGTTTATCCTTTGCACCTGGGTTTTCTGTGTCTGCGTGTCCAGAAGTGTCTATGATGGTTAGAGAGTAAGGGACTCTACGATCTTCAAATCCAAAGATCTCATACACGTTTACATCTGATGTGTGTCTCTTTGCTGGAAGTTGTTTACTCTGCTCAACAATCTCAAACCAGACTTTATCCTCCCACTCTACTCCCATAACATAGTTAACCATGGCATTGATGAGAGTAGACTTCCCTGTTCCAGTCTCTCCTATCAGCAGGATGGTTTTGTTTGGCTTGGTGGGATCTTTTTCTCCTAACGTCCATCTTTTGAGTTTAGACGCTGCTTCCTCATCCTCACCATCTAAACTCTCCGTCTTTGTTACCAGTTGATACCGAGCTGGGGGTCCTTCACTAAGTTTACTGACTGGGAGGTCTTTAAATCTGTGTGGTATTTCACCTTCGCTCTGAAACAAAAACATTCTGTCCTTTAAGTTCCCAATGCAAGGTTTTCTAGGGTCTGTCATTTCAAGAAAACCAAAGAATCCTTCCAGCCTTTCCTCTGTCATACCCCAACACCTCTGGGATTGTTTCAGATTTTTAGCTGATATGACAGTATGTTGTACGTTTTGGAACATAAAGTGAACTGGCTCATTGTGTTCATCTTTGGCACATTTTATTTCTGCGTCCTCAAGAGCCTGGAGAGCATTAGCGGCTGACATCCCATTGGAATCTATGATCAGGGATACTATGTTTTTCTCCATGTCTTTTCCAAACAGAGAGACAACTGAATTAAAGATGTACTTCAATTGTTCACTAAGTATTTTTGTACTTTCTGTGAACACAATGCCTACTGCATCAATCTCTTGGATTGCTTTATCTGTTATGACTAAATCATGCAGTTGCTGAGCAATGTTATGTTGTTTATCCATTGCACCTGGGTTTTCTGTGTCTGCGTGTCCAGAAGTGTCTATGATGGTTAGAGAGTAAGGGACTCTACAATCTTCAAATCCAAATATCTCATACACGTTTATATCTGATGTTAGTCTGTCTGCTGGAAGCCGTTCGTGCTGTACAATCTCAAACCAGATTTTATCCTCCCACTCTACTCCCATAACATAGTTAACCATGGCATTGATGAGAGTAGACTTCCCTGTTCCTGTCTCTCCTACCAGCAGGATGGTTTTGCTGGGCTTGGTGGAATCTTTTTCTCCTAACGTCCATCTTTTGAGTTTAGACGCTGCTGCTTCATCTTTACCATCTAAACTCTCCTTTTTTGTTACCAGTTGATACTGAGCTGGGGGTCCTTCACTAAGTTTACTGACTGGGAGGTCTTTAGATCGGTTTGGCATTTCACCAGCCCTGTAAAACACAAACAAATGATTGACACTTTGGTGGAAAGTTTAAACTCTATAGTTTAAAAAACAATGAAAATGTATTTGATAGAGTTTGAGCCCTCAGACCTCAGTGCTCATATCAATAACAACCAATTAGTGAAAACTCACATGTTCACTGTTATGTTCTTTGATTGGACATACAGCTGTTGGGCGTAACTGCTGGCTCTGGAAATTGCAAGGAAAGTGAAAAAAGGAAAGTAAATAAATAGGGAATTTGATACAAAGGAAAATACAGTCTATGGCATTTTATTTATTTAAGAGTCATTTATTGATTTATATATTTAATATGGGCAGCTTTGGTCCTCCACAGAAATTTTCAGACCCGTATAAAATATTCCCAATTTTTTAGCAAATCTATTGACTACCTTTTAAAATATAAAACAATCTGACAAATAAAAAAAGTATACAATTTAACCAACTATGTGCAACTGAATAGCAAAAATGAAATGAAATACTTTATTACACAAATAACATTTTTGAAAAGCTGCATCATATTCAGCTTTATATTGAGCCTAAAACTCCCTTCTGCAGTTTGAAAATGTGAAAGACAAAGTCCTCGGACACACAAAACTAAGCTGTAATGGGAATGTAATCCTTTGAGCACACTTTGCTCTCTCCACTCATCAACAATGCCATCTCCTCACTCAAACACAGGTTCCTCATTTGTTGACCTGGAATTTAGCCAAGCTTTCTTTCGAATGTTTATATTCAAAGGCAAGCATATCTTGCTTATGTGTTGTACTTTACACCTAATATGGTGTATGAAGAGAGCATTTAATAGCAACATAAACACTGATAAGATCAAATGAGTCAAAAGGTTTTAAAATTACTGTTGGATATAAAATGTAACAAAACATTTAATTGCTTTGGCATGTCACTAAAAATCAAAGTAAAACAGACCTTTACCTTATCAAGCATATATCAGATACACTTGGTTCTTTACTTTTACTTATATAAACATATTGAATATAAATATAACATAATATTTGTTGTTTAAATAGTTTTTTTTTTTTTTACTATTTCAATGAGGAACCCTTCCCATTTACAATGATGTACTAAACCATATGTAAAGTCCTCTATCAATTTCGTTGATATGATTGAGATAGATAAATAACAAAGTTAAACAAAGGGGTTTTCAAATGAGTCACACATAATAATAATAATAAAAAAAGATCTCACCTGTATTTCTAAGGGAAGATGAAGCTCAGCACAGGATCCAGTCACTCACTCAGAGAGGAATGGTGAGAGAGAACACTGCTGGATCTATTACAGTGTTTACCTGAACGCCTCAAAACCACACCTTCATCATCCTCTTCAAGGTCTACCGATTTAGGAGAAACTGTGTTTGAGAGGTAATGTTTATTTAAGGCGGTGCTTTGTGCACCAAACCACATAAGCATTTAACCACACGTTTGTCAGTGCTCTGACAGATTCTAGTGTTTCTTGTTTGGCAACCTATTTAAATATTTGGTTTACATTTTTGGTGGTGCAGTTATCATGTCTGAAGGCAAAACTTTCTGTGCTGCAACAGGAACTATGCCGTGATGTTTTGACCGAAGATTAACATCATGATATTGTTTTCCACGTGCCATTAGAATCCAACTAAAATAACAAGTAAAATCAACTTAACATTTAAAAGCCATGTATGGTGTTTGTAAGTCCATAAGTCCTCCATTTTGTATTTGCAACATTAGCACATGTTGCTTCTTGTGTCATTCTGGAGAGTGACAGGCCAGTGCTGCTGCTTTATAGGGCTTTGTGTGCATCATTGCAGGGGAGAGGTTGTAGTTGTAAACTAGCCTGGATGAACGTCACCTAGCCAACGTCACAGCAGCGGTACCAGCTTGAACAAAACTTTGACCACAGTCTGCGTGGCTGATCTGGAGAGTGGCTTGGACACAAACGGTACGGCAAATATATTCTTACTTTAATCTTAATGTTCATTGCTGACCATTTTGTGAAACTTCAGCTGCGAATGTATGCCATGAGTTTTGAGGCTTGTTGGTTGGCCATCAGAGGTTAGAATAAATAAGTTCAACAAATATTTTGAGTTTTACGCATTAATAATAATAATTCATTTTATTTATATTGCGCTTTTCTAAAACCCAAAGTCGCTTTACAGCATCAACATAGATAACATGACAAAAATAAACAATTAGACAGAAATAGTTAACCAGACAGACAACAACCGCAGCATTGATTAGTAGACAATTTATGGTTTATTAGAATAGTATTTGTGTCACTGTTTAAAATATATTTCTATAAAGGGACCTATTGGCTAATACAAAGTACCACCCAACAATCACAAGTTAGCAGCGTGAGATAAAACAATGAAGCCTAAACTTCAAAAAGTTTGAGTAAATTCGGAAACTCAAAAATTACTAACCCTCATAATGCATTACTTTTTGAAGGGAGTAATCAGTAAAGCAACTTATTTACTTTTTAAAGAGGTAACGTGTAACTGTAACTAAATGCGCATAGAGAGATAATATAGACGTGTCAACTATGAACACTAAACTAGCGAATATGACATTGCTGTTAATTTAACATAATTTATTATATTATTTTTGTTTGGTCTAGCTGCTGGCCTGACAGTGTAACAACCCTCCAAAGTCCCAACGCCAAGAACTGTACATGCATGCATTCACGCCAGCAGGGGCAGCAGTGAGCTTTACAGCCATTAAAAGCAGCTACTGTTAAAATCACCACTGTGCATGTCTGAAGAAACCACTTACTGATGATTTCTAGTCACACTGAGATTGTTGCAGAATCATCACATCAATCAATTATTATCATTTGTCTCATAAGACCTATATCAGGGGCTCCATTTAAAAGAAATACAACAGGTGTGTGATTACTAACTACTTGAAAAAAAACCTCAATCAATTAATCAATCAATCAATTTACTAATTACAACTGTACATGTCTGAAGAAACCAGTTATTGAGGATTTGTAGTCACACTGAGATTGATCCAGAAGGTCAACATCGTAATTGTTACTCTTTACTTTTAGGCCACTTGAGAGGCGGGGCTTATCAGGAAAAGCAGTGCGATCCATAGTAACGTAAATGCTACTCTCTCTTATGGGCCATGCTCTTA
Source organism: Galaxias olidus (assembly GCA_026901105.3). Lineage (NCBI taxonomy): Eukaryota > Metazoa > Chordata > Actinopteri > Galaxiiformes > Galaxiidae > Galaxias > Galaxias olidus. Next base: position 25,379 of record JAPMUY010006622.1, read on the forward strand.
CTTCTGGCAACGTGGTTTTCCCAAAATGTGGGATTGCATAATTTATGGTAGTGGGGGACTGCGTTCGCGCTCTCCCCTGATTTAATTTGTGAAAATAAAATATGTTACCCATACCCATGCACAAAATATTGGGAATAAATTTGATTAAAATTAGATGTTCAGTTAGGACTGAAGAAAACGCAATGGCTACTGGTCAGTTTAGCGGTTGTGCTGCATTTATGCAAATGAAGAGAGTGGTGACATCATCTGTTTGTATTCTATACCTGTAATATAGTCAATCTTTGATTTTCAGTTTAAAACCGTCTCTTTATCATCCATTGAAGAACAATACAATCTCTAGTGTATAAATGTAAGCAAATGCTACATAATTCACATGATTTATTGTCTAGAGGTTGTTTGAAGTACACCAGTTTGGGCACAGCCCGAAAAATCAACATGGAGCCGCCGCCTGCAGGGTTTGGGGGGGAATATTTGTATTTGGAATATTTGTATCCTCAAGAGTATGGATTGCATTAGGTGCAGGTAATCCATCTGAGAATATGAATAGAGCACCAATATTCTTCTCCATGTCTTTACCAAATAAAGAGACAACTGACTTTAAGATATAATTTAGTCGGTCACTCAATCTGTTTTCTGTTGCTTTTACCACCAAGCCCACTGCATCAATTTGCTGAATTCCTCTTTCACATCGACACAAGTCACACATTCTTAAATTTGAACAATCATCATGTCTTCTTCAATCTTTTCATAATCTTTTAACCTTTTGTATAATGTATTTCCATTAACAGGTGTATGAATAATGGGGAGAGTGAGAGTGAACGAGACTTTATAATCCTCAAACTCGAAAATCTCACATATTTATTGGATTATTAATAGACCAAACTTTAATAATTCCACCACATGTGATGACGGCACACAACACAAACTCAGCAAATATTCACATTGTGAAAGCAACACTGTTTTCTTCTTCGGTGGTTCATCATCCTCCATATAATCCTCCACAGAAAACTACACAAAATGTTGTGGTACAACGGAAGTCCATTCATTCCAATGTGCAAACCTTTGCAGCAAATATTCACATTGGAATGAATGGAGTTCCGTTGTACCGCAATCCTTTTGTGTAGTTTTCTGTGCAGTTAAATTATATGGAGGATGATGAACCACCGAAGAAGAAAACAGTGTTGCTTTCACAAACGTTTTGAGAAGGGAATATAATAATTTAATGTGCATGGAAAACCTTTTTTTCTGTCTACTAAGACACAAGTTACACCATGTATAAATACAATAAATAATAATAATGATAATAATAATAATGATAATACTCAAATCAGAAGCGAACAAGTAAACCATCACAGCCTCGGCGAAAAAGTGAAAGAGGGCAAAGTGAACAGGAAAAGTTTACAGCTACTTTAAGGCTACTGGAGCCTTTCACGCTTCACGTGTTATTATGGACCCCACTGATCAGTCTCTCTCTCTCTCTTTATCTCTGTCTGTTTCTCTCTCTCTCTCTTTTTCTCTATCTCTCTTTATCTCTGTCTGTCTCTCTCTCTCTCTCTCTCTCTTTATCACTGTTTCTCTCTTTATCTCTCTCTCGCTCTGTCTCTCTCTCAAGAAACCAAATTACATTTCTCCTTTCTCTTTAGACCCCATTTAGATCTCACTTTTGTAACCCAAGCAATCCCTTTCACACACACACCCTACCACTGCTAAAAGCACATAGCATCTTTGCCCCGTAATGTCTATCTGTTTGTCTCTCTCTGTGCCTCTTTTTTAACAATCTTTCTGAGGTCTCTCTGCTTCTGCCTCGCTGAGCGTCAGTCCAGACAGATCTCAGTTTTTTTTAATGAGTCTGTCTCTCTAGTCCATTATAATAATGATTAATAATTTGATTAATTATTTATAGACTGTGTAAATACATTACGGAGTGGGGCAGGAAGGATTCCCAAACCCCGGAAATGAGTGACCATTTTTTGCACTATGAGTTCCCTCGTCTCGAAGTCAATGTTGTTGTTTTTTAATAGGTTTCTGGTTAGATGCCCGTTAGAAAACATATGGTTAACACACACTTGAGAGATTTCCACTTTTTAGTCTAAGACATAAAATACATCAGTATTGACCTAATACAGGGAATGCTTAATAGGTGAATGTAGTGTATGTAAACATCCAACTTCACCTGTCTAATGGTTAGAAACCAAATATTATATAGGCTATTATTAGAGGTATAAAATAATAAAGTTTATATTTCATAAATTGTTTTTATAATATTATAATAGAGATCTGTGGTGAGGCCTACTTGCAGAATTACAAACAATATGCTGAGGTGGAAGTTAATTTCTAGCTAACATACATTTCTGCTGACACATCCCCACCACCCCTGCCCTTCGTTTACTAACACAGATCTATTAAGGATTCGTGCCACCATTGATTTTTTTTTTTCTACGTATACATTGCTTAAGTGATTGATGCTTCACAAAACATCTATAAAAAATTATTTGTAAATTAGAATGGTTTGTAGGTTCATAAAATTCCTCAAAGCTCATTTTAAATATATCCCTGTTCGATGGTATTTACTACAGCTTTGTGAGTTTTCATAGCATACACTCACTACATAGTACAGTCACTATGGAAACTCGTCCATCCTCCTAATCCATAATGTGTTCCACGGACATTATACCCCAGGAGCTTGGAGTAGAAAGCATGCGGGTTCTTCTAAATCAGCTGACATCAGAGTCAGGGGTGAGCTAAGGGTAAGCACTACTGAAGACACAGCATTACGTTCCTTTGACTGACTCTCCGGCTGGCTGGCTGAGTGACTGGCTGCTCTTCCTTCAGTATACAGGTGAGAATATTCTCTAATTTACGCTTGATGCAAAAGCCATTATGTAAATTATGTTAAGATTGATTATAGAACTGCAAGCAAATATTTTAACTTTACTTCCATTCAAAATCTATACAGTGCCTTTTCTGCATCAAATTAATCAATGTCAAATTACAGCTGGCAAAAGTATCTGCCTAAAGATTTGAAAAAGGTCTTTAAAACTAAATGTTAATGGCAATATATAGTATGTTACTTTTTCCCTCTATATTATTTTCTGCTTCATAATGGGTCTGCAAAATCTGACGAACACATTTTTATCAGCTATCCCACAAGACGTTATTAATATTTGTATTCTTCCACTGTTCTATGTCTAAAAGAAGCAATCATCGACAACTGTGTGTAACGCCATCAATTAAAACATGTGAGTACGGTGATCATGTTTCATTTGACCAGTTTATAATTTTATATAATTTTAAGCTTAAATGAAAATGAGGCTTATTCTTCCCTGTTAAATCTTTGTTTATACGTTGTATACTGCTCCGTCACGTATCTCACGTCGTGATTGTGTTTGATCTTTACAGGGGCAATGCAGGTTTAGATAAATTTGCAGGCCTCGATTACACACTAAATAGTCCAGGGCCACCAATACGTTATCAACTGATACCAAAGAAGGAGAGTCTAGATGGAGAACCGGAAACAGAGTCTAAACTAAGAAGATGGACCATTGGAGAGAGAGATCACAACAAGCCAAACAAAACCATTCTGTTAGTGGGAGGAACTGGAGCGGGGAAATCCACTCTGATCAATGCCATGTTTAACTATGTCATAGGAGTAGAGTGGGAGGACAAGGTTTGGTTTGAGATTGTAGAGGAGAGTAAGAATAGACAAACAAAGAGCATAACATCTGAGGTGACTGTCTATGAGATTTTTGGGTTTGAGGATCGTAAAGTCCCCTTCTCTCTCACCATCATTGATACACGAGGTTATGGAAATACAGATGATGGAAAATTAACAGATGATCAAGAGATTGAAGGAGACATGATGCTGACAAAAAAATTGCAAGACTTGTTCCGGTCTAAAAGAGGTATTCAGGAAATTAATGTAGCTTGCCTGGTGGTGAAAGCATCTGACAACAGATTAAGTGACCGACTGAAGTACGTCTTTAATTCAGTTATATCTCTGTTTGGAAAAAACATGGAGAAAAATACTGTGGCACTGTTCACTCACTCAGATGGATTGCCAGCCACTAGTGCAATCCATATGCTTGAGGATGCAAAGATTAAGTGTGCCAAAGGTGACAAAGATCAGCCTATTCACTTTATGTTCAATAACCATCCTGGAACCGTCATAACAGAGGAAACTGAAGAGGCTTTAGAGTATGCGTGGAAAACAACAAGAAATCAGATGGATCAATTCTCAACGTTCCTGAAGAACTCAAAGAAACAAAAGTTAAAAACTCAAAATGTTTTGACAGAGCGATTGAACGCCTGCATCGGCGACTTACAGGAACGAATTCAAACGATGGAAATGAATCAGAAAAAGAACAAACAAATTGAGGACTGTCTTCAAAAAAACAAAGAAGATTTGAAAACAGCCATGGAATCCGAAGGTGAAGTTGATGAACCTTACACGAGTGAAGAGGTCCCACAATGTATGGAGACCTGTGATCCAGACTGCACATCCGCTATGAACCAGTGTTGCTGTGGCGTCATGAAAGATACAGTGGAAAGTGTCCTGGCTGACTAGGAAAGTTAAAGACCTTAACTCTTAAAGATTGTTCAGGTGCTGAAAGAGATTGAGACCAAAAGAACTGGTGAACATGTAGATTAAAAGGCTAAATTGGCCTATCAGCATGTTATGAAACTGAACTCACTGAACAGCAGGAACTGAACAGAAACTCAAGTTCTATTCATTCCTATCTGATATTCTCGATTGACAAGCAGAGTGACACAGAAAACAAAGGAATGTGAAGAGATTTAAGAGTCTGGTTGAGGAGGGACAAGGGGATGCTCTCCGTTATTATCTTTTTCAAAAAAGCAGAGGTTTACTTCTGATAATGAAAAACACCATCATGAGGAAATCATTCAATTCATTAAATTTAAATCGACTATGATTGACACATTTGCTGAAATGTACTGCATGTAGAAACTAAGGAAAAACATCAATGGAGATGTAAGCCAACACACGTTAATTATGTTTGAAGTGACTAAGAGGTTATGTAAATTTGAGGACCAGGGATAATATGTGAAAAGATGAGACAACGCTGGCGCTATAAGGGGATAGAGGAAAATGAGGAAGAGATAGATTTCACAAATTTGAGGACCAGGGATAATTTATCCATCCATCTATCCATCTATCCATCCATCGATCTATATATATATAGCTGTAGCATATATGTATTGATGTAGTATCTACATATAATCTAAACCTACAGAGTAAGAATTTACTGGACTAACTGTATGTTATTTGTGGGTTTCGTTTTTGTTGTGTAATTGCTTAGCAAAATAGTCTAAAGCCTTCCAATTTGAAAAGATTTACAAATCAAAACGACCACCATTGTCTCAGCATATTCTGACCACTAGGTGAAGACACCAGCTTTTGATTGGAGGTTTCATACTATACCTCTGTGCTGTATAGCTTAATGAGAGTGTAGTCACTTTGGAGCAGGGGAGGGGAACCTCACACCTTTCAAACTTTTGTTTGTATGAACGGAATTGTTGCATGTGATTTTGCCAGAATATGATAATTATACTAGATTGTTATCTAATAAGTATAGATTTGTGAATTATATTGTATAATTAGAATGAGATCATATATCTATTGTAAATCTGTTTATACGTTTAAATCGATTCTGTAGAGAGCCACTGATTAACTTTTTATCTAATAATTGTTGCACCCTGGCGTCCTCAACTTTAGGTTGTAAGCAAGCGATAAAAGCAAATATATTTGTTTGTCTTTTAGTGTGGCCCCCTATGGATGTTGTAAATACGCCAATGGCCCTTTATAGAAAAAGGTTCCCCACCCTGCCTTAGAGGAACAAGCTAAATATGTGTCTTGTTTACAAATTAATTAATAAATCCAACAATGCTTGTGTGGATCACATAAAGTAAATAAAATGAACAAGTCTTATTTGAATGAACTCTTCCTGAACTCATCGCTATATTGTGGACAGAAAATGCGTGATGTTTACGGTCAATATTTGAGAGCATTATTATAATAGCATTCACAGCATTTCTTTTAGCAGGTTGACAAGTGCCACAAGTATAACATATTTCAGGATTATGGAACAGAATAAATGTATAGAATAATAGTAGGTTTGGTCACATTGTTAACCAAACAGCTAACGATTGTTATTGTTTGATTCCTAGTACTAATACTGTTGAAGAGAATCCTGTCAACTAGTGTGTTTTCTTTGTGTTTGTTTTCATATCCAGCTCAAGTTTAAACACACCTTTTCAGCAAAACATACTGAAACACTAAAATGTATGTTAGGATCACACATACAGTTTGCTAAATGTTGAAGGTATGTCGAACTGTCAAAATGGACAATCTCTTTCTGAAAGATAAACTTCCAATCACACTAATAGTTTTTTTGTGCAAGGCTGTTTCTAATGTTGCTGTACTATTGAACTCAAACATTTTTTGTATGTATGTAGAGGTGGAGCTACAGTAAAAAGGAGTGATTCAGTCTTCCAGTCATCTCTCTCTCTCTCTCTCACACACACACACACACACACTCTCTCTCTCTATCTCTCTCTCTCTTAACTATCTCACACTCTCGCTCTCTCGTACAGGCACTAGGTGACCTTTAAATGCATACTTGAGAGTAATGAGAGCTTCGTAAATTGAATCCCTGTATTCCCCCTACATTTGTAACATCAGAATCAGAATCCCAGCATTCCCCCTGCAAGAGGGCGGTAATGTTCATTTAAAGACTTCCACAGCATAAACATGCAGGTACCACTGCACTAATATCCTGAGCAATAGTGCAATGTATCAATGGTGGTGCAGAGAATAGTGTGGCTGACTGTAAGGTCTGCCGGTGGGAAACGCATAGCCATGATGTAAATTGAGTCCACGTCTCATCACCAATGCTCTCTCTCTCTCTCTCCCTCCCCCTCTCTCTCTCCCTCCCTATCTCTCTCTGCCACTGACTTTCTCTCTCTCTCTCTCTCTCCCCCTCTTTCTCTCTCTCTCCTCTCGGGAATCTCCCGGGAATTCAACTCGTGCAGCAAGTTTGGGTATGGTAACAAAAATGCATAGTAGGCTTATATGGGAAAAGCATTATTTCTAACCTTGTCAATAACTTGACCATCCATCCATCCATCCATCCGTTAGCTATACCGCTTATCCTTTGCAGGGTCGCAGGTGTCATAGTACTATCCTGACTATATATTCTATTAATTTTGCAACTCATTTGATGAATAAAAGTGAGTTTTCATGGAAAAACTCATACTTTTATATATAGTATATGTGAAAACATGTGGCCTAACATACATTCATGATTTACAGAATGCAATTCCACAGGTCATTATGATATCATCCCGCTGTGAACGCTACCACTCTGCTACTCTGCGTCTGCATGTCCTTCTTCATGACCCCTTAACCCCACCCCTAACCCTAACCCTAAACCTGACCCTAACTATAACCCTTAACCTGACCCCTAACCCTAACCCTAACCCTTAACCTGACCCCACCCCTGGGCCTCAAGCTCACTTCAATGCAGCTCTGGACCTGGATGGAAGTTACCTTTGTGCAGTTCCTTAATGGCCTGAGGGTAGCCCACTGATAGGGTATGTGTCATTATAGCTCTGTGTGGTGTAGCACAATATCTGAACATTTAGCAAAAAGATTCCACCTGTCCGGTAGCAACCTAATTAAGAGACTGAGCCTCTATAACTGGAGCAGCCTAGAGGCAGACTAGAGGCGGACCAGAGGAGGACCAGAGGCAGACTAGAGGCAGAGCTGCAAGGGAAATAATTGATGCCCACTATTTTGGTTATTCTAACTCATGTTGTGGGGTGCTGAGTTCAGTTTTTCAAAGAACAACAAAGACAAATTATGTAAATAAAGGTCTATAGTTTTCTTTGTCCAGAAAACAACAACTTCTTGTAATGTATACTATAGTTTCGTGCACAATTACAATGGACTTTGGAGATTCTTAACAAGAACGCATACCAGCTGCTTATCAAGTAACTTATTTTCCACTTCCTCTTTTTCCCACTTCCTGTTTTCATGCCAGCACCTTCTTTAGGTATCTGTGATAGAGGGCTTTTATGTGTTCTGTACAACCCTGATGCGTGTAAGCCAGGCACTAGAGTAGGCCATAGCCCTCACCAATGCTAGTACTACCCTCACCAAAGCTAGTACTAGTACTACTAACCTCACCAAAGCTAGTACTAGTACTACTACCCTCACCAAAGCTAGTACTACTACCTTCACCAAAGCTAGTACTACTACCCTCACCAAAGCTAGTACTAGTACTACTACCCTCACCAAAGCTAGTACTACTACCCTCACCAAAGCTAGTACTAGTACTACTACCCTCACCAAAGCTAGTACTACTACCTTCACCAAAGCTAGAACTACTACCCTCACCAAAGCTAGTACTACTACTCACAAGCTACTACTACCCTCACCAAAGCTAGTACTACTACCCTCACCAAAGCTAGAACTACTACCCTCACCAAAGCTAGTACTACTACCTTCACCAAAGCTAGTACTACTACCCTCACCAAAGCTAGTACTACTACCCTCACCAAAGCTAGTACTACTACCCTCACCAAAGCTAGTACTACTACCCTCACCAAAGCTAGTACTACTACCTTCACCAAAGCTAGTACTACTACCCTCACCAAAGCTAGTACTACTACCTTCACCAAAGCTAGAACTACTACCCTCACCAAAGCTAGTACTACTACCTCCAAAGTGATAAAATACATGGAAACAATAAACTTTTTATGACCACAACATGAACTTTGAATAGCATAAAGTGGTCCAATTATGTTTCTTTCAACTAAGAAACTTTGCCAAAATCAAATCTGTATTGCCTTTCCAAGATGTGGAAAAAATCTTTAATGTTTTTTTCTCCTCCGGTCTTGACTATTGTAATGCTCTGTTCACTACCCTGAGTCAGACTTTGAACAAAGACACGAAATAGGTCACACATTACACCAGTGTTGGCCTCTCTTCACTGGTTACCCATTGACTGCAGGATTGATTTTAAAATTCTTCTAATCACTTATAAAGCCTTACATGGGCTCACCCCACTCTCTATCCCAGAATCATTGCGTTCCCTGGCCTCAGTGAGATCACGGAGATCTCTAATGTCTTCTTTTGACCTTTTCCCTTCTGTGTAGTTAAATGTCATTTGATTGTTATATTATGTTTTTCACAGTTATGTTTAAGTACAGCACCTTTTAACTCTGGTTTTGAGAGGTACTTTATCATTAAAATGTACTTACAAACTTACTCACAGATTAAATGTGTATGATGAAAATCATCGTACTACGCAAAAATCTGATTTTAAGCAGACTAGGTCATATGACTTAAGGCGAGATCACATGATAAATGGTCAGCTGACTTGAAAGGGGGAAGAAGTTTGGAGATAGTGGTTGATACTTCCATTTCCTCTGTGTCAGTCTTTTTTTTTTTTACCTTGAGTGACCTTGAGTGTCTTGAAAGGCACCCGAAAATATAATGAATTACTAAGATTATTTAATTTTTTAATTGGCAGATATGTGAATACATATTTTAGTCTTTTGCAATTGTATCAGTTTTCTAGAGGAAGAGCTGCAAGGGAAAAACATTGATGCCCACTATTTTGGTTATTCTAACTCACGTTATGTGGTGCTGAGTTCATATTTTCAAAGAACCACAAAGGCAGATGGGTTAAATAAATGTCTCTATTATTGTATTCGTCCAGAAAAAAAGTAACAATTTGTTTTTATACATACTATAGTTTCTTGCACAATTACGATGAACACAGATTCTTGACATGGACGCATACCAGCTGCTTATCAAGTAATTTAAATCTCTTTTCCCACTTCCTCTTTTTCCCACTTCCTCTTTTCATGCCAGGACCTTCTTTAGGTGGTAGCCTTGATACAGGGCTTTTATGTCGTCTATACAACCCTGTGAAAAGATGTGTGTAGGCCAGGCACTAGAGTAGGCAGTAGCCCTCACCAATGCTAGTACGACCCTCACCAAAGCTAGTACTAGTACTAATACCCTCACCAAACCTAGTACTAGTACCCTCACCAAACCTAGAAGGCCTCCTAGTACTACTACCCTCACCAAAGATAGTACTACCCTCACCAAAGCTAGTACCAAGTACACTCAAGATGGCCATGGCCCACCAAAGCTAGTATCACGGACACATGAACTTCACCTCCAAAGTCCTGTAAAAAAAAAAATCCATGGAAACACAAACATTCTGTCTGTTTAGCCAATGTTATAGGCTGTGAGGGTACATCAGAAAACCTAATAGTCTTTATTGGCCACAACATGAGCTTGTGTGACTTTTGGAATGGCATAAGTGGTCCAATTATGTTTCTTTCAACTAAGAAACTTTGCCAAAATCAAATCTGTATTGCCTTTCCAAGATGTGGAAAAAATCTTTAATGTTTTTGTCTCCTCCGGTCTTGACTATTGTAATGCTCTGTTCACTACCCTGAGTCAGACTTTGAACAAAGACACGAAATAGGTCACACATTACACCAGTGTTGGCCTCTCTTCACTGGTTACCCATTGACTGCAGGATTGATTTTAAAATTCTTCTAATCACTTATAAAGCCTTACATGGGCTCACCCCACTCTCTATCCCAGAATCATTGCGTTCCCTGGCCTCAGTGAGATCACGGAGATCTCTAATGTCTTCTTTTGACCTTTTCCCTTCTGTGTAGTTAAATGTCATTTGATTGTTATATTATGTTTTTCACAGTTATGTTTAAGTACAGCACCTTTTAACTCTGGTTTTGAGAGGTACTTTATAATTAAAATGCACTTACAAACTAACTCACAGATTAAATGTGTATGATGAAAATCATCGTACTACGCAAAAATCTGATTTTAAGCTGACTAGGTCATATGACTGAAGGATAGATCACATGATATATGCTCAGCTGACTTGAAAGTGGGAAGAGGTGTTGAAGTAATGGTTTATACTTCTATTTCCTCTGTTTCAGCCTTTTTTTTCTTACCTTGAGTGACCCCGAGTGTCTTGAAAGGCGCCCTAAAATATTATGAATGACTAATATTATTTAATTATTTTAAATCGGCAGATATGCGAATACATCCTTTGGTATTTTGCAATTATATCCGTTTTATAAAATCTTGGTCATATTTTTACCTTTAGTCTTGACATCAAGTAAAACTGAGTAACTATGCTTTTGATGTTCAGAGAAATATTCCCAATATTACATTTAATGTGTAAAATGATTACAATGTTATTTTAAACCCTTTGTAGCTTTTATATGCATCAGCAAGACAAACATTTTAGAGGAAACCACAGTGGATTCTACAGCACGATTTGAGAACAAGACAGAAGCACATGAAACGTGGGTTTCACATGCAAGACAAGAGCTAGTGAGACACTTTTGAGCACCGCTATTTAAATATTATGGTCAGTATCTTAGCTTACAACCTCACTATGTTTTTGAGTAAAATGAGACTCAGAGACCAGCAAGTTACATGTAAACGACTCAAGAATGACTTTGCTATGATATAAACTTTCTGTTGGATCCTGTTATGATGTTGATCATAACTCACGATGTGGACCTACAACATACATTTATATCAAAGTTTGTGTGCAGAGGATGAATATCTACAGTTTGATAAATGGAATAATAATCAATACAATGTTTTCTTCTCTGTTGTTGAATAATCCATCAAACTGAATAATTTCTTCCTGCCGTGTTGCAAAGTTGTTAAGCAAGTTGTTCATCATTGTCTGCTTTTCCAGCTTGGTTTGTGTAACTTAGGTGTTAAAAGTACACAGATAAATAAATAAATAAATGGTATATAGTAACAGTAAGAAAACACTAATGGACAACCCAGAAGTATTTAGCTGTGTTTTATTTAAAGTCCCTGCTGACCTTATTTAAACTTTACCAACTGCAAATCAGCTGACCTGAAAGTATAAAGGAAGTGTTTGGAGGGATGGGTCCACTGTAATGTATCCAGAAGACTCTTTCACCGTCAGACTGTGCTGTGATAAATCTGTCTTCTGAGCACAGGTGAGATCCTTTTGGAAATGTTGTTGGAATCTAACACAAGTGCTTGTAAATAATTTGAGTTTACAGTAGATATGACTGGTGATTGGTTGTTTGTTTTGTAGGATCCTTCCTACCTGAGCGTTGTACGTCTTCTTGTCCAGGGTAAAGGTCAAACAAGTTAATGTTTGATTTAAACCTACATTTTAAGAGAATACAGTTTCATTTGCAATTTTACCTCTCCAAATCATACTTATTTTTCTTCAAATTTCAACATTTAATACTAATGCCATCGGGTACAATCTCCCGTGAAACTGTGTCAAATTGTTTTTATGGCACAAAGAAGTGCGTAACTTAATCAGGAAGAGATGCCTATACTTGGGAGTACAGTCGTTGATCATACTAGCGATATGCAGAGACAGCAAGCATCCTGCACATCTTCTTTGCGATGGTTAGGCAAAAAAATAACACCAAGCAAATGATAGGGGTTGACAAAATCACTACCTACCTACAGTAACTTTTAGAGCACATCCTAATTATGAATAGAATTACTTCCTGATTCGCAACCCTGTGCTGGTGTAAAAAGATAAATCATATTGGTGAAAGTAGAGAAATAGAGGTGTAGTACTGTATATTACAGTATTAGAGTAAAGGTTATCCAAAGGAAATACACACATTGAAAACTGATATGGCAGATGAAAATATTTACACAATGTTTGTTTCCAAGAAAAAAGAAAATAAATAGGTTTGGTCACCGGAGGTGTTTTTTATATATACCTGTCAAAACCGGTAAGAACATTCTATGGCTTCATAAAACATCAATCTGCTATATTATACAGTTCAATTTCCTGAATAAGTGTCACTATTGTGTCTGGACTCTGGAACATAAATAGCATATCAAACAGGTGCACACCATAATATAATCACAAGCAAATTCCCTTTGTCTGGCAAGCTGACCAATCTGATCAAACTGAGCTCGTCGGGAGGGGGAGGGGGGGCCTTAAAGAGACAGGAGTGTTTCAGACAGAGTGAATAGAGGTGCTGCAGATCCATGCAGTTTGGGAAAAATAAATTGTTAATTGAACAATAAAACACTTCACCCCTATTCTAGTAGAACTCCTAAATAAAGGTATGAACCTGAAAATGTGCATAATATGGCCCCTTTAAACTCAGTTAATATTCAAACGTAACCTGCCGTCACAGCCACTTATTCAGTATTTGGGCTAAACTGAATGACAGACAAAAATCCAGTTAAAAAAATATGGTTTGAAGTTCAGGATTTGATAAGCTCCGTTGTTAAGTTGACAGGTTTGAAGCTTGAAAAATCTAATAGTGTAACTGAACATTGTTGAACAATTTAACATGTTTAATAATAATTGCTACTTTAAAACAGAAAACATACAGAAGAATGATCTTTGACTTTTATTTAAACTAATGTATGGGCTTTCAAATATATTGTTATGTCCACATTTACCAATTTTAACGGGTAGAAATAACAAAGAGATCCCACAAAGTATTTTAAAAATAATGTATGGTATGGGATAGTGGGATACTGGAAATGGTATTTCTTGGTAATGAAGGGGAAATCTGTGGTATCATCCATCCCTTAATTCTATGCCAGGGGGATTGTATTATTAACAAAGGTACACCCCCTGACTCCGCACTCGAAATATTTTGAGAAATTCCATGTGTATATATATATATATATACAGTGAAGAAAAGAAGTATTTGAACACCCTGCTATTTTGCTATTTCTCCCACTTAGAAATCATGGAGGGGTCTGAAATTTTCATCGTAGGTGCATGTCCACTGTGAGAGAGAGAAACTAAAAAGAAAAATCCAGAAATCACAATGCATGATTTTTGAACAATTTATTTGTGTGATACAGCTGCAAATAAGTATTTGAACACCTGTGTATCATCTAGAATTCTGACCCTGAAAGACCTGTTAGTCTGCCATTAGAAGTCCACCTGCATTAATTAATTATTAATTAATCATTGTTGTAACGTCCGGGTTGCAGAGGACCCAAGAGCAGGCTAACTGAACTGGTCAATTACTAAACTAACTTAAACTAAGAACTCCTACTTATCTTAGACGAAATAACTCACAATGAGAACTTGAAATCAAAATCAGTTTACTTTCGTAAAGGTAGCAGAGACACACATGGATTCATTCAATGACTGAACAAAGTCAACAGGCATTTCCACACAATATAAAGACATCCACACAGGTGAATCCAATAAACACAAATCATCAGTAAGCCTACGGCAACACAGGCAAGGCAGAAGTGCAAACTCTAAAATGTCTTTGGCGCCCTCCTCTGGGCATATCCGGGAGTCTCAATGCCATATCATCACAATTGTGATATGAGTAAAGTTAGGAAAAAAAGTCTATTTGACTGTGGTGTTGTTCAATCACACTGGCTATTTTTTTATTATTATTATTGGATGATTAGCTTTATAGAGATATTTTTTAAGCTCAAACCATAAAATAAGTAATGCCTTTGCTCAATTTGAAATGTATATTGTATTTTGAATGAGCAACTGTTCAAAAACTAAAACACCGTAGTGGTTAGAAAAGGTTTTAAGGGAATAAGGCTAAAGCATATGAAAAAAACCCTGCTGGGATGCTTTCACTGTCAAACTGGAAGAGATTTCTTTGGAACACCAACTCACATCAAGAAGCTGATAGCGGAGAGCAGTAATAATAATAATAACTAGATAGGGCTACAATTTCTGTTGAAATTATGATGTGTGCTTGCAGTAACTGCGGTTACACTTGTAACCCTAGCGTGCTAATGTTTATCCATGTAACCACAGCAACCTGTGCAATGTCCATCAAGTAGCATAAGAAGTGGTGTCATTCAAACGGTTCTTCGAGGAAAAGTATAAATCCCACAGCTTAGATAATTACACCATATGTGAGATTATAGTGGTGTGGCTTGCCTAAAGCAAGAACACTAATAACTTGAATAATAATAATATATATGTGAGATTATAGTAGTGTGGCTTGCCTAAAGCAAGCACACTAATAATAACAACTTTATTTATAAAGTACCTTTCAAAACAGGGTTACAAGGTGATTTACAATAGAAATAACAGTAAAATAATAGAGTATAGTTAAAATAAAAATAAAATCAGGTAATACAAGCAGTGAAGAGAAAGCTTTAAGATTAAAGTGAGTGATTTAAAAGAGGAAGCTGATGGATAGTGGAGAGCTGGCGTTTTTCATTCTCTTCCACCATCTCAAACCAAACCTTGTCCTCCCACTCTACTCCCATGACATAGTTAAACATGGCATTGATCAGAGTGGATTTCCCCGCTCCAGTTCCTCCCACTAACAGAATGGTTTTGTTTGGCTTACTGTAATCTCTGTCTCCAATGGTCCATCTTTTTAGTTTAGACTCTGCTTCAGGTTCTCCATCTAGACTCTCCTAATTTGGTATCAGTTGATAATGTATTGGTTGCCCTGGACTATTTAGTCTGTATTTGAGGTCTTTACATTTATCTAAACTTGCCTTAGCCCTGTAGAAATCAACCACAATCACAACAAAGACTCTCCTTATGTGGCAGCAGCTGATACCGAGCTGGAGGTTGTGAGAAAAAGGTAAACAAAATTAGCTGAAGGCCCAGTGGGGTAACAAGGTTGAGATGGTCAAGCACAACTGATACCGGAAACAGGAAACACCTAAAAGGCATACAGATCAGGTTGTCTTAGAACTACAGTCTCTACACAGGAGATAGAGGGGGGGTGAGCCAGATCAGCTGGCTGCACGAGATAAGGTGCAGGGTGCAGCTTAGTATAAAGAGAGGAGAACAAGGAAGAATAATCAGAATTCATGCTACAAGCGGCCGCTTTGCTCAATTCCCAGATATTCCACACTTTGTGTCATATAGGCTAAGGTAATTATTGTGCTTTGATATTAGCTAGGGCGTATATTCATAATTAATCTTTGTACTCATCATATATGAAAGCATCATTAAAAATAGTTAATTAATGTCTCTGTGTCCGAGTGGTCTTCCTTGACACCACGATCTCAGGCAGAAGTTTGCAGGAAAACTTCATCAAGGTCCAGAACTGATTATTTGTGAACATTGTGTAAGATTTGAATATTTATCTAACATTTCACAAGCCCTGTGAAAAACAAAAACATTCAATATGAGCGACACATTGTAAAACAAACACAAAAAAAAAGATGGCCTTTCTATTTATTTAACAAAGATGTATTAGAGTAGACACATATTGCTTGAACATGCTACATGTTTAGAGTTAACTCAGAAAACAAATTGAGCACTCACATGTTGTAAACTCTGTGCGAAGATTTCCGCAAAACCCTTCTGTTCGCTGTTTTGAGCACAGAAAAGGGCATAGGGAATTATACAAATACTATAAGGGCACACAATTTGGGATTATTGCTTTGAAATATATGTTCTTGCTAAGTTTTCAAGCCTTATTTTAAATTGTACAGTAAAAAAATAAGTATGTTACAAGTAGGTGAACTGTAGGCCTACAGGCATAAAATATGCAGATTATATAGTATGAAAAACCATCCTAGTTGCAGTGGTGGGGGGAACGATTCTTACATGTATCGCGATTCTTTCTTGAATGACTCCACATCAATGCAGTGAACTCGAGCAGCGATTCTTTCTTGAATGACTCCACATCAATGCAGTGAACTCGAGCAGCGATTCTTTCTTGAATAAATCCACATCCATGCAGTGAACTCGAGCAGCGATTCTTTCTTGAATGACTCCACATCCATGCAGTGAACTCGAGCAGCGATTCTTTCTTGAATGACTCCACATCAATGCAGTGAACTCGAGCAGCGATTCTTTCTTGAATAAATCCACATCCATGCAGTGAACTCGAGCAGCGATTCTTTCTTGAATGACTCCACATCCATGCAGTGAACTCGAGCAGCGATTCTTTCTTGAATGACTCCACATCCATGCAGTGAACTCGAGCAGCGATTCTTTCTTGAATGACTCCACATCCATGCAGTGAACTCGAGCAGCGATTCTTTCTTGAATGACTCCACATCAATGCAGTGAACTCGAGCAGCGATTCTTTCTTGAATGACTCCACATCCATGCAGTGAACTCGAGCAGCGATTCTTTCTTGAATGACTCCACATCAATGCAGTGAACTCGAGCAGCGATTCTTTTAATTCTGAATAGTTTCACAAAAACAAACAAGACGTGTAGGCCTATAGTGCTACATGATGAGATCGGTCCAAGTTCCAGTACTTGCATTCTTCATATGAGCGGCTCATTGTGAAAAAAAAATTCTAAATAAAATTATAACCTTTTTTTTTTATTTAGCAAAGATGCATTAGAGTAGACTAGTGAACTAATGATGGACTAATGTCAATGTTGCTTTAAAATTCTACATGTTTACAGATAAGTCAGAAAACAATTATTAGCGATTATCAGATTTATTGTGATTCTCTCTTGAATGACTCCACATGGATGTAAAAAACTCAAGCAGCGATTATTTTAATTCTGAATAGTTTTTAGAAAAACAAACAAAACGTGTAGGACTACAGTGCTACATGATGAGCCCAGTCCAAGTTCCTGTTCTTGCATTATAAAAGTTGATGATTACATTTTCTTGCTGATGTGATGTTAGGCCCAAAAAACGTCGAATTGCACCGCTCGTGAGCTTTTGAACATCCCCTCAGATATAACGTGAGTCCATCAAACACAGACACGTCTGCAGAAATTTCCTTTTCACACTCTCTCTCGACTCATACTAGATGACTTTGCAGCTGAGAAACTCAAGATGACAGTAAGTCAATGGAAATACAAATGACTAAACCTTGATATAAGAGAATGTGACCCATCCATCCACACCCAACACCCAAAAGGGGCAGCAAGGTGGCTCGGTGGTTAGCACTGTTGCCTCACAGCAAGAAGGTCCTGGGTTCAATCCCCACCCAAGGACTTTTCTGTGTGGAGTTTGCATGTTCTCCCCGTGTTTGCGTGGGTTTCCTCCGGGTACTCCGGTTTCCTCCCACAGTCCAAAACATGCAGGTTAATTAGTGACTCTAAATTAGGGACTACAGATGGAAACTAGCTATTTAGCTATAATCTGGTGCAGTACATCTCTGTCTCTATGAGCTTAATGTCTCTGTACATTGTCCCTTCAAATAAAATAAATACAAATACAAGTGGGCATAACATACATCTTAATCTCGGTTGTAGTACCGTTTAACACCCATTTGGATAATCAGAGGTTGTCAACTCTGACATACATGTAACTTGAAAACCCTGAGTTAGATCGGAATAGTTTAACCTCCCTTCGTAAAACAGGTCCCTAGTCTCACTCGGTAACTCTTGTAAATAAAAACATAAAACATTAATTATTAATAACAATAATAATAAAAATAATAATAATGATGAAAATTATTGTTTTCATCAATGTAATTTGCTTATTTTACTGAAGCAACACTGTATACAGCATATGTAGGCCTCTATGCTAATTTATACAATGCGTAAAGCTTACAGATTTTTAATGCAGTTACAAAAATTACAGACATAAGTAAACATTTTCCTTTTGAGAAATATAATTATCAACCATCACAGAAACATATAAGTGCTTTGCTTTGGTGACAAAAACACGTTTGTTAAGATCTTGTGTCACGTGCCTTAACCCCTGCAAAGGAACTTACCCCACCCAGAGAGGGAGAGGGAGACGCAAACCCCATAAGAGATTTATGTATAGCCCCTTGATGAGACCCTTTCCACAGACACAGTTTGATGAAGTGTTCGTCCAAACGACAGGTCCAATCTAGAATACCTTACAAGTCAGTGTTTCCATGTAATTTTTTTACAGGACTTTGGAAGTGAAGTTCATGTGTCCATAGTACTAGCTTTGGTGAGGGTAGCAGTACTAGTACTAGCTTTGGTGAGGGTAGTACTTTCTTTGGTGAGGTTAGTAGTACTAGTACTAGGTTTGGTGAGGCTAGTACTATCTTTGGTGAAGGTATTAGTACTAGTGCTAGCTTTGGTGAGGGCTATTGCCTACTCTAGTGCCTGGCTTACACACATCTTTTCACAGGGTTGTACAGACAACATAAAAGCCCTGTATCACAGCGACCTAAAGAAGGTCCTGGCATGAAACGAGGAACGACACTGAAGAGTGACTCAGGGTAGTGAACAGAGCATTACTGTAGTCAAGACCAGAGGAGACAAAAACATGAATGATTTTTTTTATCTTGGAAAGGCAACACAGATTTGATTTTGGCCATGTTTCTTAGTTGAAAGAAAGAATAATTAGTTGAATTAGTTGAAAGAATAATTGGACCACTTTATGACATTCAAAGTTCATGTTGTAGTCTTCAAATTTTTTCTTAAAGTACCCCCAAGGCCTATAACACTGGCTAAGCAGACAGAATTTTAGTTTTTCCATGTATTTTTTCACTTCAGAGGTGAAGTTCCATGTTCATAGTACTAGCTGTGGTGAGGGCCATGGTCGTCTTGAGTGTCTAGTATTTTTTAAATGTTCAAATTATGACCTAATTTTGCAGGGGGAAATGTGGATTAGATATGAAAATATGAAAGACAAAGGCCTCAGTTACCAAACTAATCTGTAGTGTAATAGGAATTTAATCCTTTGCGAACCGTGAGCACACTTAATTTCTCCACCCATCAACAATACCATCTCTTCACAGAAGTTACTCATTTGTTAACTTGGAATTTAGCCAAGTTTTATTTTCAAATGTCTATATTCAAAGGCAAGCATATCGTGCTTACCTGTTGTACTTTACATCTGATATGTTGTATGAAGACACCATTTAATAAACACTAATTAGATCAAATAAGTAAAAATGTTTGAAAATTATTGTATAAAATGAAACGAAACATTTAATTGCTTTGGCATGCCACTAAAAATAAAAGTAAAACAGAGCTTTTCCTCAGGGCAAGTTATCAAGCATATAGTCAGTTTTATCATCAAATACACTTGGTTCTTTACTTTTACTGAAATAAACATATTACATATAAAATTTGAATATTTGTTGTTTAAATATGTTTTTTTACTATTTTAATGAGAACCCCTTCCTATTTACAATCAGGTACTAAATCGTAAATACATTTCTATATCAATCAATTTCCTTGATATGATTGAGATTTATAAATCCATCCATCCATCCATTTTCCGCCGCTTATCCGGGGCCGGGTCGCGGTGGCAGCAGGCTCAGCAGGGAATTCCATCTGTCCCTATCCCCAGCAACGCTTTCCAGATCCTCCTGGAGGATCCCGAGGCGTTCCCAGGCCAGACGAGATATATAATATCGCCAGCGTGTTCTGGGTCTACCCCGGGGTCTCCTACCAGTAGGGCGTGCCCGGAAAACCTCCAACGGGAGGCGCCCAGGAGGCATCCTAATTAGATGCCCGTACCACCTCATCTGGCTCCTTTCGACGCGAAGGAGCAGCGGCTCTACTCCAAGCTCCCTCCGGATGACCGAGCTCTTTACCCTATCCCTAAGGCTGAGCCCAGCCACCCTACGGAGGAAACACATTTCAGCCGCTTGTACTCGCGATCTTATTCTTTCGCTCACTACCCAAAGCTCGACCATAGGTGAGGGTTGGAACGTAGACAGACTGGTAAATCGCGAGCTTCGCCTTTCGGCTCAGCTCCTTCTTCACCACGACGGTCCGGTACAACGCCCGCATTACTGCTGATGCTGCACCAATCCGCCTGTCAATCTCACAGATTTATAAATAATAAAGTTAAACAAAGACGTTTTCAAATGAGTCAAGCATAATAAAAAAAGAGAGGTCTCCTTTATTTCTAAGGGAAGATGAAGCTCAGCACAAGATCCAGTCACAGTCACTCAGTCAGAGAAATGGTGAGAGAAAACACTGCTGTATCAGGGCAATATTGTCCTATACGGACGCTCCGGATTTGTCTGGAGCACTTTTCCCACACCCCAATCCATTTCTTTTTTTTTTTTTATGGAGTTGGACCATTAAAAATTCTGTCTGCCGTTTTGGCCGTTACTAGCGTTGCTATCATAGACTGTACTGTTGATATGGGTTATTTCGAGTCTCGCGAGGTAACATGCGACATCAGAGCTGCGTTTCTGACAGCATGACATGAGCGCAAAGATTCAAAAATCATCTTTCTCTGTGCTGGATCTACTATAATGAAGAGAGCTAAATTAACCGGCAACCCCAGCAAATCGTGTCGGAAAATATATAGTTTCTTCAGGTAGGTTGTGCTGTGCATACGACTTAAGGCCACAGTCAGTCAGTTATCACTGACTAGTCACCAGGATCCTGACTCCTGAGTTTAGTAGACTTGACATTGGGATAAGAAGATTTTAGCGGGGTAAAATCCTGACACTGAAGCTGAAACCAGACTAACGTTACACACACTCTTAAAAATGCTGGGTTGTCTTTTTAACTCAATTCCAGAAACCATATTATAAGTAAAGAGTAGGCTTTACTTTCAGATTTTGTGCTGTGCTTTAAGATTTGCCGCAACATTAAATATGTGATGTGGATGTCCGCCTGTCAAATCGCCCTCACCCCTGGAGTGAGCTGCTTTTTGGTTAAATGACGTTAATCTTTTTTCAACCATACATAACATACAAAAAAAAATGTGACGAATATGTTATGGATAGCCAATTTAAACCAATGCTGACAACATTAGCCTACTCAGTTAGTTCAAATGGGGTGTATGATCCAAAAATATTAGCCAAACCACAACAGATTATAACGTTACGTCATTAGGCGGTTAAATCTTGATAAAATGTGAAAGGCCTTTGTGAATTTTAAATGGGCATAATGATGAATGCTGACATTATTCGGAAACCAACATTGCAATCAGATCTACAAAATTATGAGAACGTGTGCTTGTTTAGGAGAAACCTATTTGTTTTAGTAACGTAGGATCTTAACTTCTTAGCCAAAGCAGACCTTCGCGCAGCGGATCCGGATATGTTCACTCAAATTACTAATTGAAGTAATAAAACAGATCGAATTTGCAAAAAATTAAACAACTTAATATTGAGTGCAGCAACAGATGACTTGACTTTTGATTGTGTCTCAAACATACACTGTATTATATAAGGTCTCAAAACAGATTATTTAATTGAATTTAGATGTCATGACATTACACACTCCGGTGCAGTAGGTGGTGGAATGCAGTAGGCTAATGCCCCATAGTGCAAGCTACCGGTTAGTTATCCGCATAGAAGAAGAGTGGTGTCTCAGATTCCACACTTTGTGTCATATCTGCTAAGGTAATTATTGTGCTCTGATATCAGCTTGTTCGTATATTCATAATTAATAGATGTACTCATGATATATGAAATAATCATTAAAAGTGTTAATTAGTATCTCTGTGTCCGAGTGGTCTTCCTTGCCATTCCGTTCTCAGGAAGAAGTTTGCAGAAAACTTCAACAATAACCAACATAGGGCCTTTCTTACCCTACGAAAATGAGATTTTGAAAACCTAGTACATGCAACGTTATCCTCATTTGATGCCAGTAAACTCTCTCCCTATATAGCTGTGCCCCCACCCCCCTCTAGTCCCTGTATGGGGGCTGTAGGTCCTGAGACAACTTTATCTGTTATGTCCTTTTTAGGTGTTTCCTGTTTACGTTATCAGCTGAGTTTGACCATCTCAACCTTGTTACCCCACTGGGCCTTCAGCTAGTTTGGTTTACCTTTTTCTCACAATTCCCCCTTTTGATCTCTGCTACCAGAGATCATCACTCGGCCTCGTCTTCACTGGACTCTTGTTCTATGCCCCCGAGGAGGGGCTTCTGATGGGCTGCTAGAGGAGGGGACGGCTTTTCCAAAGTGGCAGTAATTAGCCTGACTATAAGGGCTCTAATACAGGGTACACAGCAATAGATACTAGCATAGACAATATGAGGTTCTTCCACTAACCAAACATCCTGCTCATCCAGCCACCTATGGGGTCCTCTATTCCTGAGTGCTCGTGCATAATGAAGGTGCAACCGAGATCACCAAACATGGCACATAACAGGTGCTGCCTGGGTAAGAGACTCGTTTTAA
>JAPMUY010006626.1:0-197500 GCA_026901105.3 Galaxias olidus
TAGGTATAGGGGTAGCTCTCAGTTTAATAAACAGCTTCTTTTATTTTTCTTTTTTTATCTGGCCGTGCCGAGAGCGGATATAATGGGGGGTGGCTCTGAGACGTCATTGCTCACCGTTAAGCCTTCTGGAGGTGTCGTGGGCTCAAATTAACGAAACATCTGGGATGGAGAGTGCCCACTTGAAAACCCCAATGACATATCTGCTCTCAACCCAAGTCCATTCTAAAATATTGTCTTTTGAAGTGCTCATTTTGGAATATGGCATAATGGATATTATAACATCCTATCCTGTGTATATTGAAATGTTACACCCCTAATATACTGTACATCATTATGAACAGCATAACACAATATTTTTTTATTTTATGTGTCAAAAATTTTAAAGGGGACCTATTATGCTTTTTGGGTTTCCCCTTTCCTTTAGTATGTTATATAACTTTTGGGCATGTAAAAGGTCTAAGCCCATAGTCCACGACAAAGGGAGCTACTCTCTCTCACAGAAAACGCTGCTCCTGAACTGCCTGAAAAGCCTCGTTTGTAGTCCGCGTTTTCTTCCATAACTCATCTACGTCACTAAGTCACACATTTGAATAATGTTTGGCACGCCCTCAACCAGAGCCAGTCAGAGCGGAGGCCGGGTGGTTTTGCCTCATCAGCACTAAGGCAAATTCCCTTTGTTTGGCCAGCTGACCAATCCGAGCAGACTGGGCTCGTCGGGAGGGGGGGGGGGCCTTAAAGGGACAGGAGCTTAAACGGTGTGATTCAGACAGAGGGTGAATAGAGGTGCTGCAGATCCAGGCAGTTTGGAAAAAATAAATTGTTTATTGAACATTAAAACGCGTAAACCTATTCTAGTAGAACTCCTAAATGTATGAACCTGAAACTTTGCATAATAGGGCCCCTTTAAAAGCCACACAAAACACAAGTAAACCTTTAGATGTAAGTACTTAAATGTAACTATATGGGTTTTGCAAAAGTCAATTTCAGTATAAAGAAGTTGGATGGGCTAGTGATAATATAAGTGATATTTTCTGGAGGATTTTGACCATGGAGATAATTTTTTCTAAATCATTCATTCTCAGTCCCATGCGTCACGGGAATTGTTCTTCCTCTAATCTTATGATATAAGGCAGTCCAAGTCTCTCTTTGTGACTCTGGATTAATTATTAATTAATAAAAAATATATAATAATTCTAGAAAATGCATTTCCATAAGAAAATGCGGATGTGATACGTCCAGTGATTGGACTGACTGCCTTACCGCACCACAAGTGGACTGTACTACAGACCCCGTTTGTTGACAGGGGTTTTTAAAACGTTTCTTAGGTGAGCGGCTCACCTACCCGGTGTTAAACATTTAGTGAGTAATTGTAAAGGAGAGTAAGGCTTCTAGTACGTTTTTTCTGTGACTTTTTCTTGACCATGATAGACAAGGCAAGAGGTAATTCTAAAACTATCTGGAACCAGTTAAAAAATTTACTGGAAATCACTATGAGGAAAGGAAACTGCTAGAACTTAAAGTAAATGGAAAGCTTACGGACAATCTGGCTGAAGTTGCGGAAGTTTTCAACCACTACTTTATCGATTCTGTTGTCACCATTGCACAGTGTTTTTCACCTGACTACACAAATGTTTGTCCAGCTAATACAATGGAGCCAGCTTTCAGCATTGGAAATATCACTGAATCAGATGTTACAAGAGTGATTCGATCTCTTAAACCATCCAGAACAAAGGACATATTTGGAATGGATGTGGTTATGCTCAAGGATCTCAGTACAACACTAACAAATCCTGTTACCAAAATTATTAACCTCTTGATCACTCAGGGAATGTTTCCAAATGTTTGGAAGCTGGCTGTTGTTGTTCCAATATTTAAAAGTGGAGAGCCCCTATCAACCTGTAATTACAGGCCTATTAGCATCCTTCCTACAGTGTCAAAGGTTGCTGAGAAACTGGTAGCTGAGCAAATTATTTGCCATCTAAATACTAGCTCCTTTTCTCTGCACCAAATGCAATTTGCCAAATACTCAACTGAGACAGCAAACTGTTTTCTCACTGAAAGAATCAAATCCCAAATGGATAGAGGTGGTGTTGTCGGAGCTGTGTTTTTAGACTTAAAAAAGGCATTTGACACTGTAAATCATTATTTACTCATATCTAAGCTATCCAGTTTAAATTTTTCTACACTAACACTGAATTGGATAGAATCGTAGTTGCAAAAACGGACTCAGTATGTCAGAGTACAGAATCAACATTAAGCTGACTTCCGTCTGTCCACAGGTGTCCCACAAGGATCAATCCTGGGACCATTGCTATTTTCATTATATAGTAATGATTTACCCTCTGTTTGTCCTGATACAAACATCCAAATGTATGCGGATGACACTGTGATATATGTACATGGAAGCAGTGTGACACAAGTTGCCAATGAACTCACAAACATCATGGTTCATGTAACAGCTTGGTTGAAGCAATGCTGCTTGCAACTAAATGTATCTAAAACAGTCTGCATGTTTTTCACAAAACAAAATGTCTGTGTTAGAGCCAGATGTTTTTGTATCAGGGGAGAGGTTACAGGTTGGATCACACACAAGTACATCGGAATCATCATAGATCCTAAACTAAATTTTAAAGGTGAAAAGGTCTGTAACTGGGTCAAATTCAGTCTCTCAAACTTCAGGTTCACTAGAGATTACATGTCAACAGAGGCAGCCAGATGTACATGTATTCTATGGTCCTCTCTCACATCACTTACTGTCTAACAACTCATGACAGGCCAGTACCACTACACTTCAACTGCTAGAGTCTTTGTATAAACAAGCACTTAAAGTACTTGATAAGAAATCCGTTCGTTCTCATCACTGCCCAATACTTTCAAATTACAACTTGTTGAGCTGGGAGAACACCATTAAACATGTAAATGCTTGTCTCATGTACAAGATTACACATGGTCTCACCTCACCTCCGCTCAGACAGTTTGTCACCATCAGAACAACTGCATATAGGGTTACAAGAGGTGCAGCAAGAGAGGATTGCATTATCCCGCTCAGGAAAAGTGCGTTCAGTCAATCTGCATTCTCTGTTAAAGCTGCACTAGAATGGAACTCCATCCCAGCAACAATTAGAGAACAAGCCACATCCAGTTTATTTAGGACTCATTTAAAGACTTGGTTAGTTAGTACTCAGATCTGTCAACACTAAAAATCATTTGCACTACACTTTCCTCGGTCTGTACTGCTGGTTGTAACCTGTCGCTATCTTGTTGCTATGTAATATGTATGTTTTTGTTTTCTGTTTTTATTGGCATGTCCTGTATTGTGAGCCTTTATGATGCATGTGTTTAATGATTTTTAATTAGTTATTTTCTTAAATATTTATTTTTTAGGGTGACTTTGTAACATCTGTCCAGGGACTACAGATGAAAAATATCCTTTTGGCTAACTCTGCACATTAATAAACATTGCTGAAATGTACCAATGTCCCTGTTAAATAAATAAAAAAATAAAAATAAAAAAAAAATAGAACTATTAGTAGCCTATTAGTATTCGAAAGCACACCAATTCCTGACTGATCATTAGTTTTGTAATTAAGAATCATTAGACCTTATTTACTCGTTTTTGTTTATTTATTGACACCTTCACTTTTTAAAGGTTTATCAAGCCCTTAAATTAATCAAATAAACCTATGCCAATTTTGGCTGATCATCAATCTCCGAATGAATCCATTCCGCTTTCATTTCAGCCAACTCTTAACAAAGAATATTACTGTCAGATAGCATTCCCTCTGCGATTTGTTTCTGTAGAACATTGTTTTCTAAAAGTGACCGGTGTCACTGTCAAGTTTTATTTTTAAATGGGGAAACGGAACCTGTTTGTTCGTCTTTATTGACACAACCAACTACTGTTATTTCTGTCAATAAAAAATATTATATTTGTGAGAGATTTCAGTTTGATAGTAGGACAGCTCTGTTACTATAGCCTATAAAACAGCGGAGAATTTTACTGTCAGATAGTGTTCCCTTCGCGAGTTCTATTTGTAAAACGTTGTATTCTAGAATTGATCGGCATCGTTATATTTTTAAAATAGGGAAACAGAACCTATGTTTGTTGCGTCTTTATTGACACAACCAGCAACTGTTATTGGTTGCAACCTAACTGTTTTTTTCTGTCAATAAATAATATTATTTTTGTGAGAGATTTCATTTTGAAAGTAGGAGAGCTCTGTTACTATATAAAACAGCAGAGAATGTTACTGTCAAATAGCGTTTCCTTTACGAGTTTATCTGTAGGAAGTTGTATTCTAGAAGTGCTTGGCCTTCGTCATATTTTTTAAATAAACAGAACCATTTTGTTGTGGAAACAGAACCTGTTTGTTGCGTCTTTATTAACACAACCAACTACTGTTATTTCAGTCAATAAATAATATTATATTTGTGAGAGCGATTTCATTTTGAATGTAGGAGAGCTCTGTTACTAGGCTACACAAGACAGCAGAGAATGTTATAGCGTTCCCCGACAATGAGAAAGAAAGCTCACACATCTGTCAAATTCATACTGCTGACTTGTTTCTCCAAAACCTGTAAGTTATGTTATTTTCAGCCTGATATCCCTACACTTGGCCATAATAACAGGAGGAACACATCCTGACACAGGAGACAGAGTCATTGATGCAGCCTGCAGGTGTTCGGCGTAATGGCCAAGACAGTCGGTATACAAACGTAACAGCATGCAAATACATAACATCAACGCTAGATGGCGGTACATGACCATGAAATAACTCTTCCCATTGATTCCATTAATTTCAATAGGGGCAAAAAATAACAAAATAAATAAAAATAAAAATATAACTTGAACCGATCACTTAGCTGTACATAAGCGCACTAGGCTGCATTTCCCAAGACATGTGGGCACTGGAATGGAATCGATTGGGTCAAAACTGCAGGCGTAGTTAAGGCGCCATAAATAGGCCTAATAATAACTAGAAATGCATTTCCACCAGAAAATGCGAATGTGATTGCATTTCCACCACCAGCGACAAGGCAGTGCGGGTGGCCAGCCCCTTTAAATAACCGTTGCAACACGACTACGTCCTCGTATGTTGGTGGACAGTGCTGAACTGAACACAAGTTTAAACGCCCACTTGGGGCCAGTTGCAACATCTGACTTCTTCCATTCATATAAATATTGTGAACTATATGCCCTTAGTCATCTCTAAATTGTATGGGTAATTAGAAGATAGATATAAGTTTAATATATTCAAGTAGACAGGACAAACGTGTTTTCAGTTTTTTTTTTAAATCAACTGATTAAACAGTGAATGCTCCAAATTTGTGTTACTTACAAACGTTTATTAATAAAAACAAATTTATAATTTTTCAGTTGATATAAACAGTTTAGGTGTCGAAAAAAGGTTTTAAATTTTACTGAGTTGATGCTTCGGTGTAGCCAAGCGGTGTCTTCAGAAAGCTCAAACCTCCTATGGCCAACTTTGACATTAGTTTTCTTCTTTGTCTGGGAAAAATAATGTATATGTTGCAACAGATACTTTGAAAAACTCACTGCCTTTACAGTTACATGGTCGTTTACCTAAATTAAGGCTAAAATATTAAAAACGTGTATGCAGAAAACAGCGAACGTGTCAAACAACTTAGCTTTTTTATGACGCGGTCCTAGCCTAGGCAACAAAAATTCCACAGCTCCGAAACAGATGGCCAAGGTACTGCTTGCAATTGCGTTTGTACACGCATTATCAGTGCCAGATAATCACCGGATCGAAAACACATTTCATAACATCTCAGTAAAAGTAGGTCCCATTGCAAGATCATCTGATCGTAATAAACAGGCATATTCTCTTGTTTAAATAGGCTTATTGCCTCTCGCCCAAAGCAAAAGGCTCTCTGCCCAACAAAATATTAACTATATATGGCATATTTTTCTCTTGTTTAATTTCTGCATGCAAAGGCGATTGTCAGTCTCAGCCCTATTTATACACGGGTGAGGACTGAGGTGGGGCCCACATCCACTGGATTACAAGTTTCAGTTCCCGTGCCTCCCCCCACATGGTTTACTTCTGTGTGAGGCAGCACGTAAACAGCTCTGTATTGTATTAATCGGCTACTTGTAGACAGCTAAAAATACAAGATCAACACAATACAAGATCATCATCGTCATTATGAATCATATATAGGCTATAATATAGGAGTTTGTTGGGCAGAGAGCTTTGACTTTTGCAAGATCGATTGGGCGAGAACTGTGGGGGGAGGCAGGGAAAACAATAGTAGCCTATTTAAACAAGAGAATATGCCTGTTTATTACCGCTTTAGAGGCTAAATAAGCAGATATGTAACGATTAACGATCTTGCAATGGGACCTACATTTTACTGAGATGTTATGAAATGTGTTTTCGATCCGGTGTGGCATTTAATGCGTGTACAAACGCAATTGCAAGCAGTACCTTGGCCATCTGTTTCGGAGCTGTGGAATTTTTGTTGCCTAGGCTAGGACCGCGTCATAAAAAAGCTAAGTTGTTTGACACGTTCGCTGTTTTCTGCATACACGTTTTTAATATTTTAGCCTTAATTTAGGTAAACGACCATGTAACTGTAAAGGCAGTGAGTTTTTCAAAGTATCTGTTGCAACATATACATTATTTTTTATTGCCTTAAGGCAATAAACCATTTGACTAATAAATAGGTTTTCTTGTTTTCTTAATGCACTGATTTTTCAGGCACGCATCCGTGGTCACAAATAGTGGACATGCCACTCAACGCAATCTTTAAGGAAACCAATGCTTTGGTGGACATAGAGGAAAACAAAAGATGAAAGGAACGGTCCAGCTTTTCTCACGGCAATTTATAGGCTACCCAAAACTCGTATGGTGCATGTTAAGTTCTAAATTATATATTAAAAGTATTTGAATAGAAAGTGTCTGAAATCCGCAATATTAATGGCCTTGCCCTGATAATTAAAACGAGACTGCTGCAACATTTTTACTAGATCCCGGCTGTTAACGTTAGCTTGGTATTGATTTGATAACGTTACCAATGTATTTCAGTTAGATTCACATTGGGAATCACAATCAACATGGCCAAAGTTTACATTTAATGTGTTAGGTAATAGCCAAACTGACTGACATAACTATACATCTAGAACAATTAAAATATGTTTCACTTTATGGATTTCAACCAACGCGACTGAACTCTAAACCAAAACAAACTTGCTAGGAAGCTAGTGGAGAATGACTTACCGCTGTCCTCGGGGTCCTGAACAAGTGAAGGCACGGTACATTTTGAGGGGCAGATAATTTTTTACCTTCGATCGATTTTCTTTTTTTTTGGCGAATATTTCCCAGAGGCCTTGGTCTAGTCAGAGTTGAAAGGCCACGGTGGAACTTTTTGAATAAAGCTAATAGCGATTCAAGTAAAGTATATAACACGTATTTTTAAATACATATTTGTTTACTGATTGCTTAGTCCCCGTAAGGTCATGTCCGGACAGGGGTTTACTTAAAAATTAATCAAAGTTTGACTTTCAAAAATGATGGGAACAACGAGGTGATTTACCTCGAAGACAAGGAGCGCTGGACTATTTCGTGCCCGTTTGAGAAAGAAAACAGAGCATTGCTACAAAGTTTTGCATCGGCTACCACCAGAGGCGAGTTTTGAAATGACAAAATTATGTTATTAACAGTAGAACTATGGAAAGCTGGAATTATCAGTGATTTATTAATATATTCTTAAACCAGTCAATCAATCGTTTGATATTAAATAAACATGTCTTTTTTTATTTAACTGCTCAAAGTTGAGGATTTTTTCGTGTAACAACAAAACACACGCTCTTTGGAAGCTAACTGCAAATTGGCAGGAGATCTATAGATATAAACACTTCTATTTTGTGAAGCTAAGTATTACTCAGTAATGACTTAAAAGACTCAGATCAACAAAAACGTTATATTTGTGTTGATTTAAACAGTTTCAAAACGGTACACAGCGCGGTTTTCTTCACCGCGGCGTGAATACAGCTGCCGTCGACTACACTGTAGCTGTTGGTTTTGTACTGCCTAGTATATGAATATATTGTACAGCACTTTGGTGAGCTCTGCTTGTTTTAAACTTTTTCTATGCATAAACTTGATTTGATATAAGAAAATATGAAAAGCAGTGAGCAACCTTCGGTCTCTTTGTACATTCGCGGGACATGAACGGGAGTTTCCGTGTCTGTGCTTCTTCTACGGTTTTGTATTCTGGATTACTGAATGCTGCCACCTAGTGGGCCCGTTAAACTTACGTTTGAAGTATGTAGGCAAACTACTGTGTGGATGAAAGCGCCAAATGAATGTTTACATTTGCTAACGCGATCACGCAGAAGTGTAAACCAGGCTTTAGAAAGCCTATACGAAATAGAACGAGGTTATTTACCAAGCCGTTGTATGCACTAGCCTTTTGAACCTGTAATTGTTCTACTAGACAAGTTCGCAAACTAGCATGAAGGCTAAAAAAGATTTGAACTTAATTCTTATTAATTCTAGGGGTGCTGAGAGGGAATGTAGGGGTGCCGAGGCTCTAAAATCGCCTATAAGACAGCCATTAAGTTATTATGTATGTTTTCCTATTGCCTCACTGTCTGCTATCCAGCTTGTGTCCGCTTCCCTTTATTTTTCATGAGTATATTTGCTGCACAGAAACTCAGGTCGGGTTGGGGTCGAAATTCGGTCCGTGCTATAGTTAATTGGTCCTCTAGTTGGCTGGGCTGGTCCGCCCTCTAATGTGCTTAAAGCCTGGTTTATGCTTCTGCGTGAGCGCGCTAGCAAATGTAAACGTTCATTTGGCGCTTACCTTCGCACAGCAGTTTGCCTACATACTTCAACGTATGTTTAACGGGCCCACAAGGTGGCAGTCGTATTCAGTAAAACAGAATGTACAGAAAACCATAGAAGAAGCACAGACACGGAATCTCCCGTTCATGTCCCCCGAAAGTATAAACAAAGAGACCGAAGGTTGCTCACAGCTTTTCCTATTTTCTTATATCAAATCAAATCAAGTTTATTTATTGAGCACGTTTAAACAAGCAGAGCTGACCAATGTGCTGTATTACATTCACATACAGTTTATCATGCTCTACAGAAAACAGTCGTAACAGGCTAGCCTATGTACATGCTAAGTGCATAGAAAACCACTTAATATGTTTTGAACGCTACTGAAAATAAGCCTGTTGTACACGGACCCTGCTCCATTTCATTGTGTCATCTGCGTTTTCATTTGTTTGGGATATATCCAAAATATTACCGAATATCTACTTGCTTCCTACCCTGCTTAACCAATCAGCGATTGTTTGACGCACTGTGAAGACGCTTCGCGCAACGTGCCGTTAGGATTTGGGAGAACTCCCCGTTAACACGTCGGCGGGCCTCTGTGAGCTATGCTTTCCCAGAAACCTCCTCTCTGCGAAGCTAGGCAGAAACGTTTTTGATGTAACTTGATGTTAACACTCAAGACAAATCGCTACACACGCACAGATCTCTGCCACGGCAGAAGTGTAGCAAAAGTCACGTGTAAATACACATCCAATTGAGAGGCCCGTGTGAGTTGTAATTTATGCTTGTCTGTATTTTCAGCTCTTGCAGCAAAATACTTAGACTTTTAGTCATTAATATCCACGTACGTATTTACAGATTTGTTTACCCATTTACAGATCTATGCACGCATTCTCAGATTTGTCTACACATATACAACTCTCAATACACTTGCAAATCTGAATACAGACGGATATTTGTTATGCACTTACAAACCTGATTACGCACGCACGGATTGAGATACAGATACACAACTCTCCACACGCATTTGCAATTAGTTTTGCAACAATAATGACCCCATAGTTTTTGGCTTCAACGCCTTGGCATTGAATCCGAGAGGCTTGCGGCTTCCAGTTTTTTTTTTTGTTGGATTGAGTTGAGACTCACAGGCCGCGCATTTTGAGCTTGTAGTCTTGTTATCTGCCAGGGGTAGCGCTGTTTCTCCACAGTGGACAAGAAGCCAAACGACGAAATGCCAAACGGAGGTGGAGTCTGAGGTGGGGAGGGAGAAGAAAGAACCCGAAGAGGAAAGGGGAGAAAAAAAGGCAGACACAACAGAAACGGGGGGAGGACGGCGGAGCAATTACTTTAATAGATATAGCATTTTAAACAATACAGGTGTTCTGGCAAGAAGAGGAATACTTCAAGATGATAACACCCTACTTCCTAGAGAATTTCTGGGTACGTGTGCTATTGTTTTTATCCTGAGCCGGGGAAGTATTCCTTATTGTTTTCCTGATATCCCCTTCCTTTCCGTGTAGGTTTCCAGAGAGAATATAGAATGGTTTATGGTTATTAGCCTGTAGCAACTGCCCACTAACGAGCAAAATCTGTTGACGTAATTTAGCTCAGTCTACTCTTAAGACTTAGCTACTTTCTCTGGGGCTGTGATAATGTTGCCACCCCGGGATTGGGCCTATACTCTGTAAATGCTATCTAACATGAATTTTCTCGTTATCCACCTCAACTTCCGTCAAGGCTGTCACGGGGTGTCTTGGAATGTTTATGATACATTCATTGAAAACGATTGGACGTTTTCTCTGCCATTTAAAGCCCTGGCCGTCTGCGTCATCCCGTTCCGTAGCTAAGTTTCAGTGAGAGTCCAGATGTGTGATGTAGCTTCATTATAAAATAATAGTTACTAAATACAGTTTACACGGCAAGTTAGAGGCCTGGGTTACAGTTATAGTTTTTAAGTTAGTGTTAGGGTAATACAAATAATAGAATTGCCACAATTTCTCGATTTCTACGCGAAGTATTTGCCCAACTAGTTAACAAAATCATGTGTAATCTTTACTTACAATATAAGTGTAAGTAGTTACTATGTATGTATTCAATACATGAGTGAGTTGGCTTGTGTGAACATCATAGCAGTATGCCACATAGCTAGTCAAGAGGGCAGTCAAAACGTAATTACATTAATTCATAAGGAAGTGAATTCAGTGTCTGGTATCCTTGTTCTGTATTTATTTCGCAAATACTATATCCCGGACTGCGAATTTCACATGGCTAGGAAGCAAAGCATGAAGCATAAGCAAATATGTGAATAATTATTTTCTATTTCAATAGCATAAAATAGGAAGGTTGGGAGTGCTGTAGTTTGGCACTGCATTTTGTCTAAGACTATGTTTTACCTCATGTAAGAGTTTCAGACTTTTGGTGGATATTAAAGGTTATGAAATTAGAGAAACAGCAATGACCTTCCTGCTCCGCCACATAGTGTCTGGATTACCTGTTTAACTACAGGCTGAGCTTTACATACTTAAAGGGCCATACCCGCAATAAGACCCTAAACAAGTATAGTTGCTATTTTGTACTGCTAGAGTATGCAATCTAGGGCAATTATTAAAAAGCCAAATGTTTGTTCTCTTATTAATATAGGATTTTGATCAAAGTACAAAAAAAAGTTCAAGCTGTTTGTTTCCAGTTGTTATGGGTCTCTAAGATTTTAATTTGTGTAATAGTTCGACATGATATCTTAACAACAAAATATGTCAAGAAAAATCGCTAAAATACAATCCTAATATTCTTTTAGAAAAATATCTTCTTTAAATGTTAAGTTTCTGGTAATGAAACGGTTAAGCTAGATATATATTCACCTACTGGGGAATATATCAGAATATTTTGCACCTGCAATTGACTCAAACGTAATTTCTCTTTCTTTACTCCATTGCTGGATCTAATGTATTTGCCTCTTCTATCCCACAAACTACCCGGTAACAGGGATGGGCCACCAGAGGACAGTGGCAGCACAGATCCGCTGTGCGTTTAATATGCATGGCACACTTACTAACCCCCAGGCCGTTATAACCTTTGAAATATAACACACAATCCAACTGCAGTTGCGGTTGCAGGCTGTCCTTTAGGTGCTGTTATTTTTACTTTTACGGGTGGAAAGACGGGCAAACAAATGTACAACTTGCACATACAGCTGCAATGAGCAGAAGTCTTAGAAAATGTCCCTATATAGCCCTTTCTGTCTTGGATACAGTAACCCCTGGATGCCTGATGTGGACAGCAGGGTCTTCGTTCAGCCAAGCAAATAAGTTGTTGAGGATGGAGGGCAGGCATAGAGAAGGAGACAGGCTTTGCTGTGTCTCTTTTGGTCTTGTGTCACATGCTGGGTCATTGCATTATTTCTCCTGGGTAGAGTGGATTTAAATCAAAATATGTTTTCCCGTCAAATGGCTTGTTCTTAACCTTTTCTCTTATGTTGTGCAACCAGTGATGGTACTGAACCTTTTATGACTTTGACTCTCTATTTTACTGTGCTATATTTGTTTGCATCATGTAAGTCCCCTTGTTTTTAAAGTCCCAGTCAAACAGGAGTATAGGAAGCCTGAATCCCTACTTTGCACTACTATACCTAGATTGGGCCTAGGCCTGGCTAATCACAGAATATAAATTATTAGGTGTAGATAAAGCAGGCTGCTCGTACAGAGCCAGTGAGTCTGGTACTGTGTGAACATGTGTGCTTTACAATCCACAGGCCATCTTCTACCCCCCCCCCCCCCCCCCCCCGAGCTCATGGGAAAATAAGATGACATTGTGATAAGCAAACAATGTAGATGCAGCCAAGAGCCCAAAGGCAGCTTTTCTGCCCCTGGTGAGTGTGATCGTGTGTGAGGTCTAATCATTTGTCTCTCAGTGTGAAAATGGCTTCACACACAGACAGTCAAACAGACAGCTATTTCTGGAAAATGACTGTCCTGGTGGTAAAATAATTATTATAATGTGGGTCGCTACATCCCCCCCAAAAAAGCAAACTTGAATAGACTGTTGCCTAAATAATGGCTCTGTTTCAGTGACGCTAGGCTTCAGTTTTTTTCTCATGACTTAGATATGAGGTCATTAAGACAACCCATTCAGTCTTGATTCTGGATTTTGGCCATGGGAAGTGTCATAGATTTTGTAAGAAGTTGCAATTTGAGCTAGTGAAATATTAGACGTCTGGTAAGAGTTTCCAATAGTAACATAGTGGGTTGTTCCAAAGGGCTTGCACACACAGATTGAGATTTTATCTATTTTATCTACCTCAGACATCATCGATCAAATAATGTCTAGATCAGTATTTGAGCAATGTCCTCGTCCAGGACTACTAACCTTAGTTTGGCTGGACAGTTACGTACTTGAGACATCACTTGGGCCTCCATGTTATGACATTTTACTGTGTTGTGTAGGGCATTCTGCGAGCAAACGTTATGGGTGTAAAAGCTCCATTAGGATGACCCAATTGTTGTTGTCTGAAGCCTGCCATTAGCATTGTTTATGTGTGCTTATTGGAGATACAAATATATTTATATATATATTGACGATGTGATTACTTGTGAGAGTTAATCCTCCTACCTCGTGAACAAGCCTGTTAACCAAGCACGGCGCAAGTAGGCGGTACAGGCGTGCTCGGTGATGGTCAGGTGTTTGATTAGCACGTGATGTCATGGCGTCGTAATGCATTTCCATTGGTTAGTTTTTCTTTCCTCAAACAAGCACGTCGTCTCAGCAAATACTGTCAATGTTCAAGTTCGTTGGTGGTAGGAAATTGAACAGTGGTACTGTTGCAAAAGTGTAACACAAAAGTGTACTGTTTTACATATTTTAAAACATATATATTGCATATTGCCTGCAAGAACAAATTAGCCTATGTAATACAATTGGCATACAGTAAGTGAATGTTTTTAACATCTGAACATAATAATACAGTAGGTTACTGTTAAAATGTACTCGTCTTGGAGTATGGCCTAATGGATATTATAACATCATATCCTGTATATTTAGAAATTGTATTTTACTGTATACATCTAGCCATATTATTCTATATTGTAGACATTTAAAAACAAAATCTGGAACATAGTTTTCAGTAGACCTAGTCTGCATACAGGATGGCCAATCCTAACCCTCTACATGTCGATGCCATTTAAACTGTCCTCCCATATTTTATGAAATTGGAAACAAAAAATTTGTGTATCACAACATAGTTAAATATGTTATTACGATACTTGCTTTTTTCTGGCTGATTTGAAGAGCAAATTTGGTTTTAACCAATGAAATACCAGATATTTATTTGACACAGCTTTAAGCCACTAATTTGTTAGACCACACAAGTTGTAAGGGAGTACATGTACGTTTTGTATGGAATAGTCTACTATGCATCCTTAATATACTATTAGTATGAACTCATTCTACTATGCATCCTTAATATACTATTAGTATGAACTCATTTTACTATGCATCCTTAATATACTATTAGTATGAACTCATTCTATTACACGCCGTTTCAAAACCAGACTGTCCGGCCTAAAGCTCTAATACTATATTGCACCTTATATTACTGATTGGTACACTTCCCTTTCTATGTTTGTAGATATCACACATAAAGTTCTGTTTAATAATTGCACAAACACTTAAAATTATGTAATCATGAACACTGAAAAAATCCTTATTGTCCAAACTACAAAATCGTCCCCTGCCCTGTCCAAAACCCTGCCATTCCCACTGACAATTATGGCACTGCCCTAGTGGAAACTCAGGATAGTAAATTCTAAGGCACTCCCCCTCTTTCCTTTTCCACGATGCCAAATTTTTTTTGAAAGACTGTCGCATCTTGAACACCTCCTTCAGGCTTGCTGGCATCTTTTTACAGTCTACCATGCCTGTTCAAATAAAAAAAAAAGGCGGTAATACATAATTAAAAAATGTGCTTGTATTGGTAGAACTATCGTACACACGTTCTACTCTGATTTAAAATGACTTTGAATGATTCAGATACATAGAAAAATGTATGTATGTATGTACTGTAATTACTTCAATCTGTTGCAATGTCCAAAATAACAAGTGTTTAATGTAGCGTTCCAACCTAAAAGGCGGTTCCACTGCTAACTACTAGGGTAAGGACTTGCCAGGCAGCACAGATCTATAAAGTTATGGGAAGATGGAAAAATAGTAACGCTAAAGACATAGCATCTTAGGATAAACAATTGAACAATAGAACAATTGTAACATTTGTCATATAAGAAGCATTCATGTATTTTTTAAAGGGGAAATATTATGCTCATTTTCAGGTTCTTGCTTTTTTTTGAGGAATTTTACTAGAATAGGTTTACGCGTTTTAATGGTCAATAAACAATAAAAATTTTTCAAACTGCCTGGGTCTGCAGCACCTCTATTCACCCTCTGTCTGAAACGCTCTGTTTTAGCTCCTATCTCTTTAAGGCCCCCCTCCCGACGAGTCCAGTCTGCTCTGATTGGTCAGCTGGCCCACTCTGTTGTGATTGGTCAACCGCTTAAGGCCGGTTCAGACCAATGATTCCCAACGCAACAAAATGGTTTTAGAAAATTGCAGACAAATGTTGCAGTGGTGTGATCTAGTAGCTGCAGGGCAGCTGAAGCCGTTGCATGTCGTCGCAAAAGACTTCGCTTGTCAAATTGCCAAGTGCAGTTTTAGAACGTTAAGAAGTATAGCGCCAGATTTATGTCAAAAAGGTATTATTCATAGTGCGTTTAAAAATGTATTATCATTTAAATAAGCTATTGTTTATTAAAATTATATACTCTGTAACATATAGTCGCTACGGTGCCAATTGCAGCTAAACTAAAACGATTGTCATGCACTAGCTCATACTAATGGGGAAATAAAATCATGAAATTGTTTTTGTTAACATTAGCTAACTGTAGTGGGCTATGCCGTTACTGTTGATACGGTCATTTGTGTCTGTGTTCATTGCTTTGGTGTGAACCACTCAGTTTTAGAGCGTTTACGATCAGACATTCGGGATTTTTTTGCGAGTTGCATCCAGTTGCGTCTCGAATCATTGGTCTGAACTGGCCTTTTACAGTGTGTGTTGGAAATGTCATGACCCCTTAGATTTCAGCTTTGGAGGCTGGCTGAGCAACTGAAAAAAACGCTGTAACTCCGGGAACAATGGCTTCAGTTTAGTGAACTGTCTTTCAAGTGAACTGTGCCTGGTTCAGGAAGCGGTCCTCGGTAAAATGAAGCGAGCACAATAAAAGGTTGGGGTACTGCTGAGGAATAGCGGTAAAAATACATTTTAACCACTTATTCCTCATTCTTCCTTTGGAAATCCAAACAAAGGGATTTTGCCTTCGCACTGACGCAAACAGCGTTTTCTCGACATGGTGAAACCACTATCCAAACTTCCGCTCTGACTGGCTCTTTTTGAAGACGTGCCAAACTAGCCGTTAGGTGGGCATTATACAAATGTGTGACTTAGTGACGTTGATAAGTTGCGGAAGAAAACGCTACTCGTACTACGAACGAGGCGTTTCAGGCAGTTCAGTGTTTTCTGGGAGAGAGTAGCTCCCTTTGGCATGGACTATGGGCTTTGTAACTGTTCAGACCTTTTACATGCACACAAAGCTATATAACATTCTAAAGGAAAGGGAAATACAGTAGAATGTAAAACGAGTCAGGAAAATGACCCCCTATTGTGTCATAGGGGGTCGTTTTTTTTAAATTTTGAAAACTACAGCTGTTTCCAGCCAGGAGTAGGTCCTTTTCTGGTTCTCTGATTGATGTACAACCAAAGGTGGGCAATTCAAACTAGGGGGAATGTGCCATGTAAATTAGTCGATACCTGTGTTGTGATGTTATAGTGATAGCATTACACCTAGATAGCTACTCATCTACGTTATCTGTGATCATGGCCGACGAGGTTACTGATTCCACTGCAGAATTAGATGACAACTTTATGGATATTTTGTTAGACACTGAAATTCAGCTGTATTTATTTGAACCGGAATTTAGCGGACAGCGGAGTGCTGGAGACCTATTTTAGAATACCGAGTGCCGAGACCTGCTAGGCCAAGGGGGCATTTAGGGCTGGGACGATGGATGATGCGTCAATGCATCAATCCTATATACAAACATCATTGCACAAAATAAAAATCGATTTTTAACAATAGATATTGACTGACTTGAAAAAATAGCGCTAAAAAAATCCCCAACAATCGAAACAGAGTTTTGGAATAAACAATCTCCTATATTTACCTGTATTTCATACAATTGCAATAGGCCTACTTCCTTATTAATACAAGATTTAAAGACACACGTGTTTTTTTTTACCCCCAAGCAGCTGCGAAGTGCGGCCGGCGGCGAGGTTTTACAAATCTAGAAACACATCTTATTTGACCTCTAGTATGTGTTGATAGATGTAGTCCATGTTTTACAAGTTTAGCTGCAATGGATGTCCCTCTAGACCAGGCCTTGTGTAGGCCTACTCCTAATAGGAAAAACAAGTATCTTTCTACTTTGTGTTTCACAAATAATGTAGAGGTTTTACAAATCTAAAAACACATATTATTTGACCTCTAGTATGTGCTGATAGATGTAGTCCATGTTTTACAAGTTTAGCTGAAATGGATGTCCATCTAGACCAGGCCTTGTGCAGACCTACTCCTAATAGGAAAATTGACTTTTTCTATTTTGTTTCACAAATAATCTAGGGGTTTCACAAATCTAGAAACACATCTCATTTGACCTCTAATTTATGTTGACAGATGAAGTACAGATTTTACTGGCCTAGTTGCTATGGTTGTCTGGCTAGACCTGGCTTTGTGTACTCCTAATAGTAAAAACATGCTTTTTCCTACTTTGATTTGTTTCACAAATCTAAAAACACAACTTATGTAACCTCTAGTATGTGTTGATAAATTAACAAATCCAGCTGTTGTTATAGTTGTCTAGCTAGACCAGGTAGGACCCCCCCACACACACACACACACACACACTCACACACACGCGCGCGCACACGCACAGCTACACACACGTACACCCCCCGCCCTTATTTGTGAAAAAAATTACAAATCTTTCTGAATAAGATACATTTGGTCTGATATCTTTACAGTAAATTGTCAATCTAATGCGTTTTAAAATACAAAGCATCGATTTTGGAGGAAAAGTAAGTTATGACGAAAACACTGTAGAATACAATTTCACAAATCAGGATAAGTCAAACGTAGGCAAACATAAAAATCTTAAAGGGGACCTATTATGCTTTTTTGGGTTTGTCCCTTTACTTTAGTATGTTATATAGCTATTTGTGCATGTAAAAGGTCAGAGACAGGAGCTAAAACGGAGTGTTCAGACAGAGGGTGAGTAGAGGTGCTGCTGATCCTTGCAGTTTGGAAAAAATAAATTGTTTATTGAACGCAAAAGCCTATTCTAGTAGAACCCTTAAGTAAAGGCATGAACGTGAACATTTGCATAATAGGGCCCCTGTAAAATAGATCCTAAAACGTATAGGAAGCCAGTGAAGGGAGGCCAATATGGGGGAAATATGCACTCGTTTACGTGTTCCTGTTAACATGCGAGCAGCAGTTGAGAGGGAGGCCTGGCTAACACCAACATAAAGTGCATTACAGTAATCAAGTCGAGTAGAGATAAAAGCATGTATAACCCTTTCAAAGTCACTGTGGTATCTGGCACCAAGATGTTAGCAACAGATCCTTTAAGACCTGTCAGTTGCAAGGTGGGGTCTCTATAGATCTGATTTGCCACCTTCTTCCATTTCTCCATGGTCCAGTTCTGGTGCTCATGTGCCCATTGTGGGTGCTTTAGGTGGTGGACAGAGGGCACTCTGACCCAGTTGTCTAGCCATCACAATTTTTTCTGCTTCCAACACATCAGTATGAATTATGTGATGCGTCAGTGATGACGCACACATCTTGTTATCGCAAAGTTATATTCTTATTATTATTATGTGATGCGTCAGTATGACGCACACATCTTGTTATTGCAAAGTCATATTCTTCATCTTAGGCCGGTTTCTGGCGCCCTAACTACGCCTGCTGTTGTGACCCTATCGATTAAATTCCCGTGCCAACAAGTATTGGGTTATGGTGTGCAGTGCGCTTGCATTTTGCTAAGTCATCGGTTCACGGGTTAAATTTTTTATTGGTTTTTGCCCCTATTGAAATGAAAGGGAACAGTTTTTCACGGTCATGTACCGCCATATAGTGTTGATGTTATGTATTTGCATGTTGTTACGTTTGTATACCGACTGTCTTGGCCATTACGCAGAACACCTTAACTGCATCTATGATTCCGTCTCTTGTGTCAGGATGTGTTCCCCCTGTTATGATGGGCAAATGCAGGGATAGCAGGCTGAAAATCACAGAACTTACAGGTTTTGGGGAAACAAGTCAGCAGTACAAATTTGACAGATGTTTGAGCTTTCTATCTTATTGACGGCGGAACGCTATACAGTAACATTCTCCGC
This sequence comes from Galaxias olidus, assembly GCA_026901105.3. Classification (NCBI taxonomy): domain Eukaryota; kingdom Metazoa; phylum Chordata; class Actinopteri; order Galaxiiformes; family Galaxiidae; genus Galaxias; species Galaxias olidus. The sequence continues at coordinate 19,304 of JAPMUY010006626.1, forward strand.
TGTCTCATAAAGCCAATAGTAAAAGAGCTCTCCTACTTTAAAAAATTAAATCTCTCTCACGAATATAATATTATTTAATGACTGAAAAAACAGTAGTTCGGTTTGTTAATAAAGATGCAACAAACAGGTTCTGTTTCCCCATTTAAAAAATATAACTAGACAGTGATGAAATTCGCCGATCACGTCTACCATATTCTACATATAAAACTCGCGAATGGAACGCTGACAGCAACATTCTCCGCTGTTTTATATAGTAACAGAGCTTTCCTACCTAGAAAATGAAATCTTTCTCAAAAATATATTATTCATTGACAGAAATAACAGTTGTTGATTGTGTCAATAAAGACGCCTCAAACATAGGTTCTGTTTCTCCATTTTAAAAATATAAAGACAATGATGAAATGTGCCGATAATCTAGAACGTTGTACAAATAAAACTCGCTAAGGGAACGCTATCTGACAGTAACATTCTCCACTAAGAGCAATGAAAAGCGGAATGGATTCATTTGAAGATTGATGATAGGTTTATTTTATTAATTTAAGGGCTTGATAAACCTTTATAAAGTGAAGGTGTCAATAAATAAACCAAAAATTATAAATAAGGTCTAATTATTCTTAATCACAAAACTAAATACTAATAGTTCTTCACAGAAAAAACACACAAGAAGCCTAACTCTTCTTTACAATCACTCACTAAATGTTTACAACTGGGTAGGTGTGCCACTCGCCTAAGACGTTTTAAAGACCCTTGTCAACAAACGGGGTCTGCAGCCAGTCCACTTGTGCTGCAGTAAGACGGTCAGTCCAATCACTGGACACATCACATCCGCATTTGCTCATGGAAATGCATTTTTTTAGTTACTCACTTGCTGCCTAAGATGTTTATCCCACCCCTTGATAGGTACCATTGTAACGAGCTGATGTTGATGTTATTCAATGTTCTTCACCTGTCAGTGGTTTCAATGTTGTGTATATTTTTACTCAGGCTTATAAATAGCTGTTTATTGTGTGGTCTACTTGGGGTGATTATTTTACTGGTCGACCTTCCTTGACTGACCTTATTGGTCAACTGCCTACTGTTATTAGTTTATTGAGTTTTGACCGGGCATATTTATTCATCATCAATATCATATAGAAAGGCTAGTGAAAGCCATTTTACTCCTTGCCTTGTTGATGTTCTATGGTATAAAAAGCCCAGAATACTTGTCACTAATGTTTGTGTTACACCTGTCAAGGCCCTGAGCTGGGGACTCCAGGCCCTTTGGAGCTTTGGAACCTCACCACCATACCTTGACCTCTAAGTAACGAGGGTTCTCGTGGAGGCTCAGTGTCCTGCCCTGTATTGCTTTTTGTTAAGAGCCACTAACTCCGCCAAGCCACTAACAACCATTCAGGTCACAGCCACTGACCTCAGGACTCTTTTGGTAGAGAAAGGGCACCGTGTACAAAGACTGCTGCCATTGCCGTGGCTTGCATAATCAGTAGTGCTGCCGTAAACAACGGTCTCTTTCCAAGATTTGAAAAGTTGTACCGTTCCAAGCCATTGAGAAACAGATTGAAGCAGCTCATCCGCTAGAAAAGCCAACATCACACCATTAAGAGCAGCGCTGTATGTTTGCTCCACTCCTTCAAAGCATGGCTTGTATTGGAATAGCTGCTATATGTGGACACAGGACATTTGATAACTTGGCTTGGGTGTTTGTTGCCAGCTTTATGGTGCACGTCATGAGATAGTCAATATTGAAAGAATTTATTTCTAGGTGTTGCATTTGGGATAATCCAAAAGCATGCAAATGAGGGATTGAAGGAATTTGTCTTTCAGGTATTTTTAAGCTCCATGATTTGGTTGTCAGTTGTGACAGGTTTTTGGGTTAGGGGTTTTAAATTATTACTTTGAAATTTTTTCCATGGATCTAGTGAGTAGGCCTATGTCTAACTGATGCACGTCTACTCTTTTCCTTATTGTGAAGGTTGAGTAATTGTGAATTTGGACCACAGGAGTGTGTGTGTGAGAATAACACAGAGGCCGAGTGTAGGAGGTAATTACCATTGGAGTGAGGTCACTGCCATTGCCTCTGCAGCTGGCGGTCCAACTGGCACACGTCCTGTGTTTTAGTTAGAGAAACCAGTGTTCCCAGCAGGCGCAAATCCACACACCCGATCACAGGCTAAGCCTCAACTCATTTAGTTTTTGCCCTCCACTGTTTTCAAATATAAGCAAAAGGCCAGAGGAAGTGTCATTAAGGTTGTACCTGTAATCAGCGCTGTCAACAAACGCAAAGCTAGAGATCATACTTCATTATGTAATCTTTGTCTCTCTTTTCCCCATATCCTCTCTGCTTTTTTAGATGCATAAAGCACAAGCTTCCTCAATTGTACATTGTTTTACTGACTGCCTACAGGCATCTATGGGTACGTGCTGCAAACCCTTTATAATGATATTGTGCTGCCATGGAGACTGGCATGGACTTGGGTCCTAGAGTATGCTAATGCTTCCTCTGAATTTAACTTTGTGGATGGAATATTAATCAACCCTCACCAGTGTCCTGGTCAAGGAGTGTCTCAAAATAAGCTCTTGAGGAGCTAGCTGTGTGTGGCACGCGTGTGTATGCCACTTTTCAGCACTGAAATGCCAGAATCCCTGGTTTTGATTCACTTTTGGTATTGAGACTTAAGTTTGTGAAATTACATAAGACTAACTGAAAAACAAGAAAACTGTCTTTGTAAAGGACCTGAATTGTGCTCTGGTAGAAAACAAAATACGCCCTCTTTCCGGTGTTTGTTTTTATGTAAATGTTTTATTCTTTTATAACGCAGCATTCCACACAAGCACGTTGTAGCCAGCCAAATAGGGGTCCTTCCTGTTGCTGTTCCTACTGTTGCTGAAGTCATGCTTTCTGGGTCTCTCATTCTCCTCACTTCCCCTTTTCAGCACGGGTTGTTTCTGTTTCTCACATCTTTCCACTTCTCGGTTAACTGCTGTACAGCACTGCAGCAGGTATTTGAAGTAGGCTAATAATTCTATGTTACAATGAGTGGACCTGCACAGGAAGAGCTGTAATAGTGCTTGCGTACAGCCAGGAAGTATCTTGTAGAGCAGTTCTAGCTTGGAAGTTGTAGTTCTGTAAGGTCACTGTTTTCCCTGGTCCTGCCTTTGTTTGCATAGCCCAAGGACAAGCGCTGAGTTGAACTAGCCTACTGTAGTTCACCGGTTCAATCAGGGTATGAAGCTCCTCATCTTTGACCCAAGTATTGTGGCCAAACTGTTGGAGACTATCTTTTAGAGCTGCACAACAGTTAATGATGTTTGTGCTAACCCTTTTTCACTTAGTCTCATTGCAGGATCACTCTGGGATGAATCATATAGGCCTACCTTTTATTTTTTATAGTTCTTTAGTTGGGCTAGCTTGCAGCTTGTTGTACTCAGTTTATTAGCCATTAGACAAAGTCACATTCGTTTTCCAGTTTAGCGTTTCAAGCAAAACGTTTGAGCATGTCAGCTTAATAGTACAGGACCAAAAGGTATGGTGTGCACAAACATTTAGAAAATATATTATTTCTAAGTGTAGTAACAACTCCTATATTAGTGTTTGACTGCCAGTTTGGCTGCCTCTACTACTATGAGTAGTGTGAATCATTCAGGTTCCTGAAGTGCAGTGCCATGAAGTGCTGTACATCATTAGATTGTGTTGAGCTTGCCAAATTGTTATTTTGAAATGCCTCTGTGTGTATAAATATACCTGTAGACACCTACAAATGTCCATTTCACATGAATTATTGATTGTCGGGGTATGCATTTTTTAAAACTGTGAGGGGAACCAGACACCGTCACCACAGTAATGGCATGGTTACAACCAAACTAACAAACAGCGGTCCGATTCTGCCCGGACGACGTGAGTCTGAACCTCAAACTGTTGCGTGCCCTTCTCTTTGGAGCAGCACCATGGACAGGATGACTATTGTGGACCAAGCCAGGCTGCTGAAGATGCAGCTGGCAGCCATGCAGACCATGAGGCTGCTGATGGCCGAGACGCCCTTAGTGGTAATAATACGTAGAGATATACGTTGGCCGTCTTGTCTTTCTGTTCTCTTTTCTGGAAGGCGTAGCTAAATAAACTGTATTAGGTTTAGGGTTAGATGAATGAGGCGGACGTGATGTGCGTAGAAGACTTGGAAACCTTGTTGTTTTGGCTGATGACCTGTGTTATAACCTGCTCTCTTTTTCTCCTGGAATGCAGGGCGAGAAAAACAATGGCTTCGACGTCCTCTACCACAACATGAAGCATGGCAACATCTCTTCCAAGGAGCTGTCGGACTTCATCAGAGAAAGGTAAGAAGATACCTGGGTCAAGGGAGGCACCATGTCAGGTAATAGTGCCGGGGGGAGGCTCTATCCATACAATGTGGCTGGACCTACCTTATGGGATGTGTTTTCCTGATTCCGTGCAACTTGTGGCATTATTTGTTTTATTAGTGTTAGTGTAATTGTTATTATAAGAATCCGTCCTCAGAAGCAAATTACTGATTACTTTGACATTAAGGCCTGGTGCACTTGGTGGACAACAATCAGCCCAAATCAACGTCAGCCAATGGTGCTGTGTGAAGGCTTGGTTTAGTATCTGTTGTTGTTCCTCAGTATGCTTATGGCCATGTCATTCCGACACTAACGCTGCAATCTGGTTTCGAACTCCGGAGATTACACCACCTCTGGCTGCTCTGCTTATTCAGGTTCATTCAACTCCTGCACTTTGCTAGTTAAACATTACGCTGATGGTTGGCATTTTTTTCTATCCAGTTTGAGCAATTGTCTGTGCCTGTCACCTGGCTCACTGGTTATGCAAATGGGATGCCATGGAGAGACTTTGCACTGTGAGTGGATTTCACCGGTCTTCTCTGTTAATCCAGCACCTGCCTGTTGAATGTACTTTTAGACCCTAGAACTCAGACCATTGCACCAATTTACTAGGTTCATCAACTTGAACTACTTGGATACATTTTATTTGTCTTATAATTCACTTCTGTAGGAATCATTTTAACTATCGGAAATGAACCAACCAGCCTTGTATGCTGACCTATTGGCATGACTGAGCGCATCAGTTCATTTTGCGTGGCCAAATGAAGTCGTAGCACAATGGTCCCTCTCACTGAGAGAAAATAATGTATCTTTCCACGCTGCACCTAGGGTGTTTAGTTGCAGACTTGCAGTGTCTACATGATAATATACATTATGGACATTCCCACCATTCCACCAGTGTTGGTTCATTGTGAGAGAGGTCTATATTTAGAAACGTGCACACGACAAGTCACCGTTGGAATTACGCAGGAATATAAGTGCCTGCCTAGAATTAGATCAATGATCATCATCACTCAGATGGACACAGAATTGTATCATGAAGTAGCATAAACAAGTATTTATCTGAAACATTAAAGGCCACTGGTAAAGTCCAGGTTCACATGTCCATGGCTTGATCCGAATTCTTCAATAAAGTACGTCCTAATGACTTTCACTATGTCCTTTTCCTTAACCCCGAGGCAAAACGTCATGGGGTTAAGGAAAGATATGAAGAAGAATTCATAAAGACTTAGGAAAAGACAATCGCGTTGCTAAAGGAGTCCGACTGCACTTACACTAGGCTACGTGATCATGTGACGGTGGTTTTCGTGGGTCGTTCGTGTAGAAACTACAATGTCCCATAGATTATTGTAGCCTACAAAAAGCGCATCTTAACTACTTTGCCGGTGCGTTGTTACCGTGTTGTTTCATAGCCTGTATAAACGTGCGGGCAAGCCAGAGAAATATACTAGCCTACTTTATTACCGCGGTTGGAATTTAAATTAAAAAAAGGGAATATAGGCTACCTGTCACAAAAGTGAAACAAAATATGTCACATTGAGAATGGTTGCTCATGTCCTCATCCCCCTGTCAACTCATATTTATCGCCACGCATGAATCCCAATTAATATGATTGTATGAAGCCTTATTGTCAAATGTGTGCAAGTTATGCATTTATGTTAGGCATACAAATCTGCTACTATAGTTACATATTATGATTCTTAACTTTGTTAACATGTTGACATTTGAAAACATATAAGCATATTAGCAAGACAGGGCATAACATAAGATGGAAAATGTTTAATTAAACAACTAGGCTATATGATCTGCACCCCTTGTCGGTCATGTCGATCAACTGAATGGTGTCGCTTTAAATATTGCTGCCACAAGGAATAGTGGGGCAGCATTTGCTCCTTTCCTTTCGTAAAGGATGGTCCAGTGTATCCTATGCCAAAGTAAACAAGTTAGGAAGCACTGAAGCGCCTTTCCTTAGCACTTAGAGAATTCAAACACTACTTATCATGGCTGCCACTTAGATACTTCCGGGTCATTTGACTCAGTTAGGAACCTTCCTAAGCAAACTAAAGAATTCAAACTTAGCCCATGTCCAAGCTAAATCAGTACTTTACGTTCTATGCAAATTATTTGTTCAAGGGATGGACTGTGGCTCACTTGTTTAACTGAATCATCAAACTATCAAACAGGTCAGAATAATTGATCAGATTTTCCCTGCAATGCTTAAATGATGGAGTTAGGTTAAGCTGTTCCAGTCTGATAAGCTTGTAGCTCTCTCTGGTGGCCAGAATCACAATGTGTAGTTGAGACGAAAGTAACAAATTAAGACTGTCTCTTGATTGGCCTGGAACTGGTGGTAGGATAAGTATTCTTACCAATTTACCATAGTATTTTGTTTAGTCATGATATGTTTGTTTTAGTTTATAGTAAGGTGCACACAAACGTGTGAAAATTTGAAGTGATGGTGTGATTTGGAGGGAATACATTTGGGAATATGTTTGGTGCATCCCATCTGCTATGTGTTAATTCTCTGTGTCCTAAAGATATATTTGTTTTTAAGTCTGTGTGTCTGTGCACTGCTGATGATTATTGATTTAAAGGTTGATTGACATGATAACCTCTAAGGGAACTACCCTGTGTTTAAATTATGTTATTTAAACTACTGTAGGCCCAGTGCTTGAGAATAGCAGTGACTGAAAAGTAGAAGAAACCATTGCCTTGATGCATTATAATTATACTTTGTTATTATTTCAATAAGTCTAGGTCTCTTTTCCAGCAGAATAGGAAAGTGTGCCCAAACGTTTGATTGGGGCTGTATAAATTAAACATCCATCCATTAGCTTTACCGCTTATCCTGTACAGGGTCCCGGGGGGGGGGCTGGAGCCTATCCCAGCGGACACAGGGCGAGAGGCGGGGTTCACCCTGGACAGGTCGCCAGTCTATCACAGGGCCGACACATAGGGACAGACAACAACTCACACTCACATTCACACCTACAGGCAATTTAAAGTCACCAATTAACCTGCATGTTTTTGGACTGTGGGAGGAAACCGGAGTACCCGGAGGAAACCCACGCGAACACGGGGAGAACATGCAAACTCCACACAGAAAGGCCCTTGGGTCAGGTGGGGATTGAACTCAGGACCTTCCTGCTGTGAGGCAACCGTGCTGCCCAATTAAACAGTTAAACAAACATGCAGAAAATAAAAATGAGCAAATTATAAAAATGTGTTACAATATTTACAATACAGTAGAATATTTAAGTTTCTGAGGCAAAAAAATAGAAAGGAAATTTTCCACGTTCTTAATGTTTTTGTGCTTATAAGGAGATACAGTCCTGTGAGCGTGTCCACTCAACCGATAGGGGTTTTCGATGGCCGATGCTGATATACAGAGCAGGGCGGACGATGGCCGATATATAAGATCGATATCATGTTGTTGATTTTTGGGGGTCTTTGGTTCCCTGGTGTTGGCTCAGGAAAATACTGCCATAAAAGACTATATTCCTGTTCAGCCATCTGTAATTATTAAAATAGGATAAATTCAAGGTTAGTAATTGGGTTAAACATTTATAACAGAAACAAAGAAAAGTAGGCTAATGTATGGTATCCATTTTTAATATACCACTGATTCTTGAGACAAAACACGCCCAGCCATTGTAACTGCGATTAGGTTTAAAAATGAAAACATTTCAATTTGAGATGTTATGAGGGATTAATATTAATTAAGAATGGATTTAACACAATTATCCCCTTCAATTTCATTTAATCGTTATTATGTCAAATCTATGACACTTCTTGTCTTCTCACTACATCTAAAACAGTGTGTCCACGCGGAGGGGTTCAATCATTCATATGCAATAAAATGGCAAAAAAAAATTCTTTAATGGTTAACAAGCATATTTCCTCAAAAGTAACACTTCATAATACCTCACATCAGAGCAAGGAGTTTTATAAGGTTTCAAAGTTGTGTCCCCACTTTTTGTCAACACTGTCAGACATTCATTAAAATTTCATAAAATCAAGCAGTATCAGGGGTAGCTGTCACTCTGAAGGGCCTCTTGCCATAGTCCACCTCTGCAGAATGCAGACTTACAGGCTCTGGTCAATTTGATAGTTTTAGAATATTTTAAATCTTACTGTTAAAATTTCCTGTCACAACCATGATGTGTCAACACCCTCTTTCAATTCCTGAGGAAATTATTTGAAATGTTTCAATCATTTTATTCTCCTGAAGTAGGTTCTATTAGCATCTACCATTAACAGAAAAAACATGGCTACTGTATGAACTTAATTTGTTTTGTGAAAGAAATGCCTAATGTGTCAACACCGTCAGATGAGATTTTCTGTCTGACGGTGGTGACGCATGATAGAGTTGACATACAATGTTTTTGTGGTTTTCAAGTCATTTTTGATTATATTAAATATAAAAATAGTGTTTGGTTTTTCTAATAATGTATTAATACTAAATATGTGACATGACAGCAGACATTGCTTTTGTCTTGCACTCTAGCAGAGTTAGGCTTGAGGGAACATAAGATTCAGGGAACATAGGGCTTCAGCCGAAACATTCAAATCACTGACGGGGGAAGGGAATGACATTGACCATCTTGTTACAATGGCACCTGTCAAGGGGTACGATACATTAGGGAGTAAGTGAACAGTCAGTTCTTGAAGTTGATGTGTTGGAAGCAGGAAAAATGGGCAAGCGTAAGGATCTGAGCAACTTTGACAAGGGCCAAATTGCGATTGCTAGACGACTAGGTTTTGGGCCAAAACTGCAGGTCTTGTGGGGTGTTTCCGGGATGCAGTGGTTAGTACCTACCAAAAGTGGTCCAAGGAAGGACAACCGGTGAACTGGCAACAGGGTCATGGGCGCCCAAGGCTCATTGATGCGTGTGGGGAGCGAAGGCTAGCCCATCTGGTCCAATCCCACAGAAGAGCTACTGTAGCACAAATTTCTGAAAAATGCTAGCTATGGTAGAAAGGTGTCAGAATGCACAGTGCATCGCAGCTTGCTGTGTATGGGGCTGCGTAGCCACAAACCGGTCAGAGTGCCCATGCTGACCCCTGTCCACCGCTGAAAGCACCTACAATGGACTTGTGAGCGTCAGAACTGATTCTTGAGAAGTGGGACAAAACAGGGTGCAATATTGTAAAAATAGAACCCTATGCTCAGACCAATGATAGAAGATGATACATCTATTTATCCAACATAATAAGAGCTACGCTTTGATACAACCTCCCAACTTTTATCTTTTTTATTAAAATGTGCTTTTTACCTTGCCATCACACATTTTGTGTCAACACCTTCAGACACCAGAAACACATGCATTTTCACATTATGCTAGACTTATAAGAAGTATAGCAAACACAAATTTTCAACAAGGCTGACAGAGACCACAAAAACTGACGATCTCTGTCTGTGTTTTTTAATTGGACTTTGTAATAGAATTTTAACTTTACCTTTAACAGCAATCAAGATATTTTTAGATAAATAACTTTGTCTTGTGCGCCCAAGTTATTTTCTTACACAAGATAATAATTTGTGCCCACAAGATAAATAACTTGTGGGCAAGATAAAAGAAAAAATTTTCCTTCGGGACTTTAAAGGCTCTGTAGTGTGGCCGCACTTCTTCACATAATGAAATGGCCGTAGGTCATAGCGGCGGCCGCACATTGCTTGGCAGCTCGCCGCCGGCCTCACTTTGCCGCTGCTATAAGGAAAAAAACACGTTCTGAAGTGCGTGCACACGCTCTCAGTGCATGGGGGTGTGTCTTTTAATCTTGTATTAAGGAAGTATTGCAATTGTATGAAATACAGGTAAATATGGGAGAATATTTATTACAAAACTCGGTTGTGATTGTCGTTTTTTTTTCTCGCCTTTTTCAAGTCAGTCAGTCAAGATCTCTATTGTTAAAAATCGATTTTTATTTTGTCCATAGATGTTTGTTATTGAAGCATCGATGTATTGTCCCAGCCCTACTTTAAAGTAGGCTGCTTGGGCCTTTCCAATGCCACAGTGATTGAAGATGACTTTGTGTTTCTTCCTTCAGGGCTACCATTGAGGAGGCCTATGCCAGGTCTATGACCAAACTTGCCAAATCAGCAGGCAACTTTTCACAGCTCGGGTAAGTGTGACTGAATGTGTAAATAGGCTAAGCTAGGCACTGTAGGACTGTGCGAGGTCAAAGAGTTAATAGTGTCTGATGTACCCGTGTCTGTCCCTGTCCCTGTCTCTGTCTCTGTGCGTGTGTGTGTGGGCCCACCAGCACTTTTGCCCCAGTGTGGGATGTGTTCAAGACGTCCACGGATAAGCTGGCCAGCTGTCACCTCGAGCTGGTGAGGAAGCTGCAGGAGCTCATCAAGGAGGTACAGAAGTATGTGGACGAACAAGCCAAGGCACACAAGAAGGTGGGCACTACATGAGCTCTGTACTTACCTAGATCTGTCTGTCTGTCTGTCTGTCTGTCTGTCTGTCTGTCTGTCTGTCTGTCTGTCATTCTGTGTTTGTCTGTCTGTCTGTCTGCCTGCCTACTCTTGGTCTTGGTAAAGCTAAGGTACTTACTAAGCACTGCCACACGGTGAAGCCCCCCCCTCTCGGCCCCTACAGGTCTGGGTTCAGTTCATCTCGAATAAGTTGTTAACTTTATGGGGCCCTTTCTTTAAGGTGTTACCTCACCCTCCTCAATCTGCAACAAAAGCTAAATACAAATGACAGCTTCCTTGATTTTTCGATGTTGTCTCGTGTGAATGAGGGGGTCCCTTAACAGTACCCGGGATCCTTGTAAGACTGAGCATGACAAACGTGACACCATGCTTCGGTTGGTTGGTTGCTCCCATGGTGAGAGACTTGAGTCGGAGAGCGCCAGGGCTTTTCACGTCTCTGCTGTAGTCTCCGCTCTGGTGCCGAGCCACACCACACCAGGCCTGTGTCTCGTGCCTGAGCCAGTAAGTGTCTAACAAGGCCAGGAATCAGCAAAGCCCTGTTTGTGCTTTCAGCGCAACAAATGGAGCCTGTCATACGTTATGGCTCCTATGCTTTTCCTTCTCCCCCTGTTTGTTGTCAAACGAGTCCCTCTGTCACCCCTTACGTGTGTAGACATACCCTTAGTCACAGTAATGCACTTAGAAGCATTCTCGCACACGCCCGTTGCACAAATGTTTTTTAAATATACAACAGGCATAGATATTGATAATGACAAACGCAAACGCACACCTATTCTGGGTGCTGCTATCTTAAGGTGTGTGTGTGTGTGTGTGTGTGTGTGTGTGTGTGTGTGTGTGTGTGTGTGTGTGTGTGTGTGTGTGTGTGTGTGTGTGTGTGTGTGTGTGCGCGCAGACCAAGGAGGAGGTGGCGTCCACGCTGGAGGCCGTCCAGAGTATCCAGACCACCTCCCAGGCCCTAGCCAAGTCCAAGGAGAACTACAACACCAAGAGCCTGGAGCAGGAGCGGCTCCGCAAGGAGGGCGCCGCCCAGAGGGACATGGACAAGGTGGGACACACACACACACACACACACACACACACACGCTAATACTGGAGTTACGGTTCCTCAGCTCCTATAACGAGCTTCTGTCTGCTTGTCTGCCTGTCTGTCTGGTCTGTCTTGTCTGTCTGTGTTGTCTGCCTGTCTTTCTCTGTGTGTTAATGTGCTGTCCTCACAGGCCGGCATCAAGACCAAGAAAGCCACAGAGTCCTACAAGTCCTACGTGGAGAAATACGCCACGGCCAAGTCCGAGTTTGAGCAGAAGATGGCGGAGACGGCACAGGTAGCTGTGGGTCGGCGTTGCAGGGGGGATTCAGAGCCCCACATGTAGATCTTGAGCTTTGACCTCTTTCCAGATACAGTAGGCTCCAGCACATCCAGCCTCATGATCTAACTCTGTTTTGGATTGTGTTTGTTTGTCTATTGTAACCTTGTAAAGAAAGGTTCTTTGCAAGTACCTCTATTTTTGTTCCTATGACTTTGTTCATGTGTGTACTACACAGCATCACATTATTTATGAGTCATCACAAAGAACGTTTTTTTTGTTGTGATAATTCAAACAGTTGACTGCAAGTTGCCTTCGCTCGGTTCATTATTGTAAATTCACTCATTCACGTTACATGATTGGCTCATTTCCACCAAGCACTAGTAACGGGTCGGGTTGGAGCTTAGCGGTTATTTTTGCGTTTCCACTGGTAAAAGTTGCGTAGGGTACGGGTCCCGTTCCGTGTTGCTTTTCGCTACCCTTCTGTTGAGGTTCCTAGCACACAGATCCGGTCCCAAAAGAAACACTACAGACCGGTGATTGGTCAAGAGAAATCGTCACTTTGTTTAGCAAACGAGGCATTTTCCTCGTCTGCATGAAGTAGCATTTCCCAAACTTGTTTATTTTGGCGTTATTATGCCTCGCTGCCCTCAGCCTTTAATCAAACAAAACCTTTACTTTTGTTGTAAGCAGCATCCACATACCGAGAACAAAGAACACAAAACATTCAATATCCTCCATTGTGATTGTTTTGATTTTACTCTGTCGTGTTGACTATGGTGTCATGATAGCTATGTGGCTATGAACATTTTACATTTTAGGGTACCTGTTTGCGGTGGAAACGAGTGTAACTGTTCCGATACGTAGCGACCCAACCCGTTACCTAATGTTTGTGGAAGTGAGCCAGATATGTCACAGGTTGAGTGTGCCGCAGCATGCAGCATGGCCCCTGCTGAGTTTGGGAGGGTGATTTGTTGTTCTGTGCCGTGTATTGTCTCAAGTTCATGTTTTTTCCTCCCCAAGCGGAATCATTGTGGAAAGTTATGATTGGAACCATCTGAAGGGGCTTATTAGATAAACTCAAAATTCAAATCCGATCAACAGAATCCTCCTCCGCCAACCACAGCAGTGTGGCCAGCAGAATGGTTTAAGTTAGCCCCAGCATTTTCCAGTTTGCGTCTTTCCCTCTCGAGAAAACGGCATGGTAGCAACACATCCTGGATATCAGACCATGGCTCACCTCCAAACTCGGCACATGCACACTCAGCTTTTAAACACTGCGCATGTATGACGTTACCCAGAGTACCGTTGGTGTGTGTGTGTGTGTGTGTGTGTGTGTGTGTGTGTGTGTGTGTGTGTGTGTGTGTGTGTGTGTGTGTGTGTGTGTGTGTGTGTGTGTGTGTGTGTGTGTGTGTGTGTGTGTGTGTGTGTGTGTGTGTGTGTGTGTGTGACCAATCACAGAGCCGGAGCCGTTCTCCTTTGTGTGTGTGTGTGTGTGTTTATGTGGTCAGACTCATCCCCTCCCTCACGGTATCCACACTGTGTATTATTTCTGTCCTGTGTCGGTTTACCTCATGGCACAGGCCCTGAAGGGAGTAAACACCAGTGATCCAGAGCTTTTGCTCTCCCAGCGCGCCGCGCCAACTTTTCCAAACCCAGAAGATGAGCCTTGCTCTGTGGGTCCCACATAATTGGCACCTTGTGCTGTGGATCTGTGTGCAGGGAGTCCCAGTTTCTAGACCACCCATGGAACACGAACACACAGGAAGTGAAAGAGGCGAAAGGAGGAAGTGGCTCTTCCTAAAGCGTGATGTGAATGGGTTACAGATGGTCAATTGGTGCCGCATGTTTGTGTTCTTTTGCTTCATATTGAACACCATAACCCCGCTATCAAATGGTTCTCTATTGACTTGCTCTTTCAGCAATGTTTATGTATTATGAATGGCCCATTTTTGTGAATGAATCCACCCTATCTCCCACTCTCTCTTTCTATCTTACAGAAATTTCAGGACATTGAAGAAAGCCACATTGTCCACATGAAAGAGATCATCCAGTCATACTCACAGTCTGTTGACGAGACACACATTCAGATAGGCGAGGTGGGTTCACACACACACACACACACACACACACACACACACACACACACACACACACACACACACACACGTGCACTAATACCAACACACACATACACACGCGCACTAATACCGACACACACACACACACACACATACACTTGCTCACACATTCCTGTGGGTGGGGTGGATGTCTGAATGCTCCAATGTTTTGGCCAGAGGGTTCACTATGCGTCAGATCAATTAGTGTTGTCTTTGATCTCGCTAATCGTTTCACTGAGAATCAGGAAGCATTCCATTCAGCCCTTTATACCGACCAATTAAAAACTGATCCAAACTCCTTCTCCACCAATCTGAAACACCTTCTGCATGCAAGCCAGCCACTTTACCAAGGACAAACAGTGTCTAGGGTTTGTTAGGAAACTGTTTAGAAGTGAGCTTGTGTGTGAACCTTGGCATCGAGTCAGCGGGACATTCGTGAAGCTCCTGGAAGGATTTGAAATCCAACCTAATTTTATTTCAATTACAACAAAAGGTTTTTACAGCTGTACAGTTTATTTTTATTCATGGAGGTAAAAAAAATGGAAGTACTTGCATTATTTCTATTTGATGGCCTCCAGTGGTCAGATTCTAACCAACTCTATATCTCAGTTGCCATGTTTGCTGTAGCAGTTGATGTGTGCCAACAGGGGGCGCCACAGCCCTGTGTTGGTCCTCCTTTCCAAAGTCAGCGTGCTGCTCTCAGCTGGCTTCATGAAAATACCGTCCCAAGGGGGTGAGTGCCCTCCCAAACAGCTGGGAAACTACAAGCAGCCCCAGTAATTATGATTCCGTGATGAGTCGCCTGTAGGCCAGGCTGTGTGCGAGCTTGAAGGCATGGCCAGGCAGGGAGGACGGGAAGGGAGGAGAAAAGGAGGAGGGAACAGGGAGAGGGGCACAATGGCCGGTCTAACCGTGCAAGATACTGCTCTGCCAGTGAGACACGCACGCTGTAGGGTATGAAGTAGGGTAGATGAAGAGGAGATATCTATAAAGTAAATTAGGAAGATATGAAGTAGGGTTGATGAAGAGGAGATATATATATACAGTACATTAGGCGGATCAGAGGAGATAGAGATACAGTACATTAGGCGGATCAGAGGAGATGGAGATACAGAATATTAGGAGGATCAGAGGAGCTAGAGATACAGTACATTAGGCGGATCAGAGGAGATGGAGATACAGAATATTAGGTGGGTAACAGTACTTTTCAATAAGTTCCTTGAAGACTGTCTCTGAGTTTAGACATTTAGATCCCTAAAGTCCAAGCAGCTGCTCCAGTTAAGTTGTTTGTCCATCTATGCAGTGCTGATTTGCATGCACGCTGCACAGCTTATCCACCAGGGCAGGTGTGTGCCAGTGTGTTTGTGTTTGTAAGTGAGCATTTGTGTGTGTGAGAGAGCGAGATGCCCTTGAAGGTGGAAGTATGATATATTTTTTCTCTGTGGATGTGCTAAAATCATTGGCGGTTGGGAGGAGTTTTTTGTGTGTGTGTGTGTGCGTGCGTGCGTGCGTGCGTGCGCGCGCCGAGGAAAACAATGGAAGGCACGCAGGTGAGCACCAAACACTCACGGCAGCAGCACCTGACAGATTGCGTGTGCTAGAGTGAGCATTCTACCTCGCCACAGCAACCCCCATCCCCTGTCTCCTCCACTAGGGCGCAGGGGGCTAATGCACTCCGTTTCGCTCCAGGGGCCTGGGGGTAGGAGGCACATGTGTGGATGAGTGTGTGTTTGCGTGTGTAGCAAAGATTGTGGAGCCACTCTGTTGTGCTTACAGTGTCACGCACATGTGAAGGGTTTGGTGAGATGGCTAAATCAGTTCCCCAACGGATACACACACACATCCAAAACAAACAAACAAACAAACACCACGCCATGGGTCCTTTGATAGCGCCCATAGGGCACCGGGCTGACGACATCAAGAACCTGTCTAATGGAGCAGAATGCAGCCCAAACCATCGGATGTAAGCCTGGTCTCTACAGGCCAAGGCAAATGAGGGCTGAATACCAAATCCTGCAAACAATAGTCTGGATGTGTTAGTCCTTGGGTAGCGGGATGGTGGACACTAAAACAACAACATTTCTCTCTCAGGTCAGTTTCAATCTTCAAATTAGCATTTTGCGTTTTGCCTCGTCTTGCTGATTGCACTAAGTGGCTTGTTGCATGAGACACAGCCGACTCCATTTTCCCTCCTGATGCCCTCTGCCATACACAGTAGCGTCGCGAGGAGCATTCATTCATTCAAGGGCTTAGCCCCAAATGTTTTGAGTATAGCCCTGAATATATTTAAAAAATATGTGTTTGGTTTGACAAACCCTTTGTGTATGCTCTGGCCTTCGGGAGTCCAACCATATGCTTAAGTGAAAGAGAGACAGAGGGTTGGGGAAGACAAGACAGTGTAGTGTTCTTTATGTTGGTTAGCTTGAATTTGTCAGCGCTGAGTCACTTAGGTTAGCTACAGTACGTTACCATTAGTAAAGTTAGACTGAACTCTTTCCCTCAAACTCACAACAAATATACAGAGCATATGACATTTCACAGAAACATTTCGAACATTCAAAATAAAGTGATCTTTACAAAAACATTCAGAAGAGAACAATAGCTATCAGTTCTTTGGTATTTTAACAATTCTGTTAAAAATACTTTTTGCTAACATGAGTTCCTAACAACATTTAAATGAGGGGCCTGGGCTAAGTCTATGTCTTCTACTCCTAAAAACTCTCATACAGAATAAAGCCATTCAAACAGTGTTTTCTGTGTTGTGGGCTTGATGTACAGGTCCACACAGAGTTTGTGAGAAACATGGAGAACACGTCGGTGGAGAGTTTAATCCAGAAGCTGACAGAGAGCAAAGGAACCGGCAAGGACAGACCAGGTGAGAACTTCCCCGAGCCACTGACCTGCTAGTGATACTAAAACAAACGTGTGTCATGGTTGTGTATGTATGTTTACTAACAACTGGTTATGTATGTACGTTTACTAACAACTGGTTATGTTTGTACGTTTACTAACAACTGGTTATGTTTGTACGTTTACTAACAACTGGTTATGTTTGTACGTTTACTAACAACTGGTTATGTATGTACGTTTACTAACAACTATTTTCATTCTAAAATGAAAAGGCCCCTTTCTGTTGTAGTCAACGATAGGAACATTTTGCACCCTTTGACCTCTTGGTGGCTGAAAGTATAAAGGACAACGTGCTATTGGTTGAGTAACTGAACTGACTGGCATGCTTTGTGCTGGTGGAAGACTCAGTGTAAGAACTACCTTGTGTCACCTGGCCTTACCTGTGGAGTCGCTTAGTGGTCAGAGGGAAGGCGCTCAGTGAAGGGGAGAGAATAGGCCTATGGACCCAGCCAATTAAAACGGGGGCCAGGGCCATCCGAGTCAATGGGAGTAATCTGCAGTAAAGGTGGGTTGGCCCTGACATTCCTCTAAGCATGTGACTCCCGTTGCCGTGGCCAGGGCCTAAGCAGCCAGAGCCACCCTTTCCTCTTGGGGTCAGGGCTCAACAATGTCTCTTGTGTAAACTTTGCCATGCCACAGTAATCAAGGACAAAGTTGCTCTAAACCCCTTAAGACTCTTTTTCTCCCTTTCAATCCCTCGCCCCCCCCCCCCCACCCCCCGTCTCTTCTCCCTGTTCTCTATTGTGTTTTTATTTTCGCTATCTCCATAGTTTGATGATTAGACTCTCCCTAACTCTTTCAGCTGCACATAGTTACACACCCTGTCATTAGGAACACCTCTCATGGAGACGGAGGGGGCCGCTCCAGGTTCCAGGCCCCTCTGCTGCGCTACCTTGGGGAGTGGACTTGAAAGGGGCCCCGGCTCTGGGGCGTTTGTGTGTAAACATACGGTGACCCCTGTGTCCTACAAGGGCCGACCTGCTCATTTGTTTTGACAGCGGAATTAATTGAGGCTAAAAACAGTTGGAAAATTCCTCTGGTATCAAGCTGTTCATTAGAGGCTGTGCCATGGCCTCACTGCTGTCAGGAAAAATAACCTCTCAGTCGCCCTGATTAAATAGGCAAACGAATAGTCGGTCCACTGGTTTCAGTTAGAGAGAGAGAGACAGAGAGACAGAGAGACAGAGAGACAGAGAGACAGAGAGACAGAGAGACAGAGAGACAGAGAGACAGAGAGAGAGAGAGAGAGAGAGAGGTTGAATAAACTTTCTACTGCAGAAACAATCCCAAAGTGACACGCTGCGTGGCAGGGGGTAGGGGAGGGAGGGAGAAAGGGAGGGTTTGGAGTGTTCACCAATATCCAGCTGAGCTGTCAACTGGCGGCGGGCCAGACACGCAACCCCCACAACCCCTCCCCCACCCAGTCCAGCTCTCCCTCCCTCCCTCTGCCTCTCTTTCAGTCACAGCGCCATGTGAAGCATATGCAATTTAAAAAACTATCCTCCGCTCATGCGTGAGGGCAGAGAGAGAGAGAGAGAGAGAGAGAGAAAGAAATACGATGTCTCCTGCCTGTTTAGGAGATTGTTTTGTTTGAAACATTTCTCTAATGCTCACCCTGAATCAGGGGAAGATTGGCATGATGGCTGTGAGAGCTGTTGTTTTAAACCGCTGGTGAGTGTAAATATTGTCAGAGGCAATAGTAGGATGCTAATAAGGAACATTCCCTGTCACCCCTCTATGTTCCCGCCCAACCACTCGCTGGTATTGCAAGAGGCTGAAGATAGCTACTATAGCCCATAAGCCTTTACTTAACCCTAGAAATGGCTTTGTTTTTTGGCTTTTCCCCTAAGCTCATTCTCTTGTGGAGTAGTTTTTGGATTGAGCATGGTGTTTCTGTTTTGATTGGGGCACAACACACCCACAGCAGTCACGTCAGGATGAGTGTGTGTGTCCGTCGGACCGACGTTGCACAGTAGAGTAGACGGGTCATCGTGGTACTTTTATCATCTCCACTTGGCGTGATGCGTGCCTCGTGACTCACCGCCTCCCTGCGCTCCAGTCTGCGTGTGCTCGCGCTGAACAATGCCTCAAATGTTCGGCCGACTGTCCTCCGCAGGGGCGGCTGGCTTTGGAGCCATGTTGGTGTATACGTTTGAGTAAAATATCATTAGCTTAGTTTATTCAGGTCAAGGCATTTTAGAGCGATGGAAATACTGCCCGAGGCCCAACCCCCCCTCCTCTCCATCCTTCTCTCCTCTCGCGTGTCTCTCTCTCTGCTAGCTCACAGAGGTCTGGCTGTACACACAGACTGCGTGCCCTCGTGGTTGTGCATTAGCTTTCAAAAAGATAAACACAAAAGAGAATGCTCCAAAGGGCACATGGAGGGGCTGGATCTGCTCTCTGTGGGCAGGGCTGGCTCAGGCTCTTTCAGAGTAGTCACGGAACCACGCACAGCGCCATGGCTGCTGAGCTAACAGTACAACGAACCCACGAGCACTAAGGGCCGTGGGTAGATATCTTACTCCCTCTAGTTCATAGAGCATGGAGCCACGGCCCGACCCCATTTCAGAGGATTTGGAGGCCACTGATTGACATTGAACATCCAGTGCCAAGGTGGCCTCTGATCTGCCCAGATGTGCTATGGTGTGTGCACGCATGGATTCTGTGTGTCAGCGTATGTTCATTCATTTCCCTTGATGAAAAAAATAAATCCCTTTTAATTTGACTTGAGAGGCATGGCAAGTGAGGCACTCCAAGTGCAAGAGCTTGGAGGCAAATATCAATAATTGATGAGCATTAAATTAAGCGTGAACTTTGTTGTTTTTCGCAGGATTTGTTTTATGCTAAAAAGATCCATTCCTAGTTTAAAGCCAAGTGGTATCATTTTTATTCAACCGAGTTGATTAGACCATTTGTTCGTTTAGAATGATCTATGAATTAAATGACATTCTCGTAACCACTAGAACCATATACTGCTGACATACCCATTTAGCTTTGGGGAGTGCTGTTGTAGCTGGAGCGAGGGATGTCTAAGAGAGCCTCTGTCCATCATCCTGCCTGCTGTTTGCCCTATACTGAACTCCTCCTCCTTTTCTCATTGGGGAAGAATACACTTCACCTTCATGTTGTTTTTGTCATGTTGAAAAAGCCCATCATTTAGCCTGTTTGGCTGTGTTTTTGTGCTTGTATCTGTCTGTACTGTACTTGTGAGTGTGTGTTTTTGTGCTTGTATCTGTCTGTACTGTACTTGTGTGGGTGTGATGATAGTGTGTCCCATCTTGCTTGTTGCCATAGACACCCGGTTGACTCTACTGTTGACCCCACCTGCCCTTTGGGATCTGATTTTGCTTGTTTGAATACTCACTGTTTGTGTCTGAATGTGTGTGTGTGCGCGTGCGTGCGTGCGTGCGCGCGTAGTCCATGTAATGGTTGCGTGCTGTCCTGTCACGACAGTCTCAGCAGTAGGTCATTCACCCTTTCAGTGCCAATTGGACCTTACTGATTGTTTTCCCTCTCATTAGGGCCCATTGAGTTTGAGGAGTGCAACACAGCTATTGCCACTGAAGGTAAGTCTTAACATCCACCAAGTAGCACACAGGAAACAGCTCACAGCATCATACACTAATTGGTTAAGGGGATTGGAAATTGCGTGGTAATTCATTGTTATGAACACAATTCATTTCCTTTTAAGATGGTTTGCTCGTCTTGTTTGAACAGTCTAACCCCAACTGAAACAAATTGGTGTATATTTCATTGATTTGAATAAGTCATGGTTTTATTTAGGGCAGTTCATGTGCATGTGAACACAAAGTTGTTGATATAGTCCACGCCTGATGCCTTGTCTGGTTTGTGGTGTTAGCAGCCAAACCTAGGAAGAGGAAAGCGTTTGCAATCCCAGGACGGAGGAAAGACAAAGACACAGACTCCACGTGAGTCAAGACTGCCATTTTGACAAATTGTCTCCTGTGTTTCTGTATCCTTTAATTAAGGAATGTGCTAGAGAACCCTGTTTCATCTAGACTGTTGGGTGTTAGAGAATAGCTGAGGCAATTATGCTACAAATTATGTCTAATGGAATCATTGTATTTTTTTAGGGAATCGACAGAAGTTGAAGCTGCTGTGAGTTCCTTTTTACAAAACTAATTACATGTTTAATACACATTATTACTTTAAAAATGCTTCAGAATTTAGTCAATGGAAGTTGGTGTTGTCTTTTTTTTCTGTAGAATTAGTTTTCTGTTATACTACACTATAATGCCATGCCATGCCATACTATGAAACTGATTATTAATTGAAAGTGTCTTAGCTTTCTTTCTGTTGTCTACTTTGGGCCTTAGAACACTGCCAACGGAGCCCCTCCTGCACAATATGGGGTCATAGACTTCCAGAATGCTGTACGTGAAGACACACACACACACACACACACACACACACACACACACACACACACACACACACACATGCATACATGCATACATAAACCATATCTTTGCATACTTGGAACACATACACAAATTGTCCCATTGTTAAAACTTTAAAAGGAACTTTACAAAAGCTTTTTTGAATAGTAATAGTGTTGTTTGTCAATAAAAATACTTCTACAAGTACCACTTATAATAAAAATAACAATAGGAAAAATATGTCTCCTATTTTTCAGAATGTTCCTCAAGTTGATGCAGACGGATTCTGTATCAGGCCTGAAGTCAATGAAAATGATATCCTTATCAAACCAGTCCTCTGTATGGTTGACTGTACATTTGAATGCTTGGTCCAGTTGTGCTCTTAGAAAATGCATCGTGTTTCATGAGAACTTTTAAGCTGTCTCTGCTTTCCATTGTACCCCTGTAGTAGCCAGCCTATTGTACTAAAAAGAGAAACCCTTAACTCCTTGGGCCACATGCCAAAGAGAACACCTTCTATTCGTCGAGTGACTCTGAGGATGAGGACGAGCCCAGGAAGTTCCATGTGGAGATCAAGCCGGTCCAGCCGAACAACGGCACGCACCAGAGCCGAGCCACCATCGACGAGCTCAAAGCCTCCATCGGAAACCTCACACTGTCGCCCTCCACCTCGGTACGCACCTACAACCGCCCTCCCTCACACACTCACTGTTCCCTGTTCACCTCAACAGGTGCAAACACACACAATCGACCTCCCAATTTGATCTTTCCAACCCGCGGGTACAAATACATAAGCCTTGATCGTAATTTGGCATACAGCTATTCTATGGCCCCAGTCTAGCCTGCGTTAGCGACACTAGGGGGCAACATGAGATAGTGTAACGGTTCTGTCTCTGTCTCTGGTTCAACAACATGGCCCAGTTCCCCCATAGCTGTAAGACTCAACACCTATGTAACTGTTTCAAAAGCCTTTCATCTCACTTAGATGACCAGGTTTTTCTAATATGAGCTTAGTAAAGTAGAAAGTGCCCTCAGTATGTGTGATGCTTAGGTTAATGTGTTAGCTTATTGGTACTGGTTTAGTGACTTGTTGTAGTTCTAGGCAAATCAAAGTAAGAAGTAAGTCAGTCAGATTGTGCTTGAATACATAAGTTTGACGTTTGGGAATGATCTCGTCCTGTGTCTGAGGTGAGACAGTGTTACAGTCCACCGTGCAGGGAACGATCTCATTCTGTGTCTGAGGTGAGACAGTGTTACAGTCCACCGTTTGGGAATGATCTCGTCCTGTGTCTGAGGTGAGACAGTGTTACAGTCCACCGTGCAGGGAACGATCTCATTCTGTGTCTGAGGTGAGACAGTGTTACAGTCCACCGTGCAGGGAACGATCTGTGTGTGGAGACGTTTCAGATTGTGTCTGGAGGAAGCTGTTGTTATTGTTGTAGAGCAATAGAGAGGTTGTGCCCCATACACACACAAATACATTCCCCCTCACTGTACATACTAAGTCATTCCTGCCTGCCTTTCACTCTCTCATTCACATTTGCTGTCTCTCTTTCTTTCTCTTTTGCTCCCGACCGCTCCTCCTTTTCATTACATCGCTTTGTCTCTCTTCTGCCGTCTTTATGTTCTTTTTGCTTCTCCTCTTTTGTGCTTATTGAGGTAATTTGTCTCAGAGACTTGTGTAGGATTTACTATAGGGATAGCCGCCCATTAAATCTAACAAAGTGTGCTGAAACCTTTTTGTTCAGATACAGTTTAAACAATCCCAATTTTGGTCAATTTTGGTTGTGAAAAAAATCTATCAACCCTGTTGGTGGAAGCATAGGTTTATAGAGAATGTATTTTTCCGGAAATGTTAATAAGGATCTTGAGTAAAAACATTTTTTCGAGCTAGTTTTTAGCAGACTTGACTCCTCAAATACTTTCATGTTTTCACTTTTTTTTAAAGTACTGTTATCTTCTTGACTTTGAATATCTCCTAAATACTAGAATGTTCCCTACATAATATATTTCCTAAACCTTTTGCCTTCATATCCTCATTCAAGACCATTTTCACTCTAATGTTGACGCACAAGTTTCTCAGCAAAAGCTTCTCCAGTTAAAAAGGTGATGATGATCATTGCATTACCTCGTCTAAATTATTAAGAGCGTTTTTGAAATGTCCTTAACCCTTTCCAGTCTATCCAGCTGTCCGGTTTGGTTCCATTTAGTGGAACACCAGTGGAAGCAGGGTGTGTGTGGCCGCTTGGAGAGCTGTAATTGAAGACGTTTGCTGCTCAGTGCCGGTGGGACCAAACCCCAGGCCCTCCCAGTGCCATGGCGCTTTGAGGCTTTCACTACGTTTCCCTGTGGCCTCGTTCCTCTGCTCCTCTTCCCCCCCTTCCTCGTCTTCTGTGAATATGTGCTTTATTAGAGGCTAAGTTTCCACCGGGGTGAGCCTCCCTTTACATGGCTGATTGATGTCCCTACGGTGTGCTTCAGGACGCGGCGGGCTCCTCTTGGATGGTTGTGTGTGGTCATATGCCAGGTTTTGGGCTGTTGAATATTTCACCATAGGTTTAATAGATAGAGAGAGACTGTGTGACTAATCTGATGATTCACCGGGTCTCTAACTCTGAAGTGGAAAATTCCCTCGCCACCTTTGGGAATAGTTAGTAATATAGTTTTCAGCAAGCATCCATTGCGAGTACATACAGTTATGTAGAGCCTATGTTGCTTGTTAAGACAATAAGGTTTAATTGAACGTAAAATGTTGAACACACTGCTTACATCTTTTTGAGCTTTCAAAAGTTTCTATCAGGTATGCAAGGATTTATGGTGTTGACAATGGGAAAAAAGTACTAAAATACCCACCAGCACAGGTATTTAATTCAGTTTATCTTACTGTATATTTATAGTATTTTGGAGTTGTCTCTTGGGGAGAAGAAAGGCAAAGGTTCATCGTGACAGCTGTAGTTAATTCATCTGTGTTTACATTTTCAGGGTCCGATGCGAAGGAACCAATCCAGTGAGTATTGTGTGTGTGTGTGTGTGTGTGTGTGTGTGTGTGTGTGTGTGTGTGTGTGTGTGTGTGTGTGTGTGTGTGTGTGTGTGTGTGTGTGTGTGTGTGTGTGTGAGAGATGGTGGATGGCTCTGTAGGGGGCCTCCCAGTTCCACTACTCAACTCCATTTTTCTTGGCCGGACCCTTTTCGAAGGGGTTGCTCTTGTATTTTCATCCAAAAACCATGCCAAAACCAACACATCTCAAGCGAGAGTAAACATAAGTAATTTTTTTATTTTTAATATGTGTATAAAGTAGCCTCCCCATAAGCTATGAGTCAAATTAATTGCCTAATTTCTTGTTTTCATTTTGCTTCTCCAAAGAAATGCATTACCCTTTGCAATTTGACTGAGAAATTTAAATGTAATTTAAAATAGTGATCCAATTCCTATATATATATATATACAGTATATCTCAAAGGGCATTTTTAGAGGAAGAAGATTCAATAATATGTGTTGCGGTACACTGTATTTTCTTCTGACTACTTAACAGCAGTCTGGTGTCACGGCACACTATACCCCAATTTTTGCAAACAATTAGTTTTTCTTCCATAAGTGGAAGAATAAATATTAATAGATATATATGTTTTACACACACTCAGGGATATCAAGAGTGTCCTCGGAATCAGGTGAGTATAGCAACCCCTTAGTTAGTCTAACTCCCACACTGGTGTCAGGGGAACCTGCCACTGTCCTTAGCCCAGCCCCTCTACCTGCTGTCTCAGGGGCAGGCTGTGGGTCCCCAGCATAGCTGCCACAGTATCGCCACAGCTGACTAATATTTGACAGCCTTAGGTCACTCGGTGTGTCCTCCGCTACCTCAGCAGGAAACGGTGGCTGTCTGCATACTCTTATTGTTACGCTTTTACTCTGAAATGACAAAAGGCATTTCAGTGTGGTGATTCAGATAGGAGTTCATCTTTTTCTATGCTTATTTTGGCCTTATCTCTTTTGTATAACACTGAAACGGGATGTGAATACCTTGTAACAATAGGGGAAAAAAATGCTTTTTCTAAAATGCCTATGTCATGCACAAAATATTTTTATGTTTTAGGCAGTAAGCCTACATCCCTTGCTTTAAGTTTTATCTAAAAGAAATATTGTCAAAACTAACAAAGAAATATGCAATTTTGTCTGTATAAAATATTAAGAAAACAATGAAATGGTGTATGATATCGTTTGTACATTTCCCCCAAAAAATTAAATCAAAAATTTTAATTCTAACCCTAAGCCCTTTCTTGCTTGTCTCGGCACCTCTTACTCACCTGTTTGAGCTAGCATACTTAGTGAAACTGATGACACTTGTCTGCCTCCTTCTTTCTTTTAGTTTACTTGGTTTCTTATGCATATTAGTATACCATTTTAGTTCCAGTTATCAACAGTCTGTTCTCTCCTGAACCAGGTGATGAGCTGGGGAAGACCAGAGGGCCAACACCCTATAACGAGTACGTATTCCAGCATGGTCTCCAACCATCACTTCATTTCTGTTCAAACACTTCACCTCATTTCCATGTAAATAATTCAACAGCCAGGTTTTCAAAACCACAGTTCGCCATTTATCTGTGCAAATATTTCCTCCACCTCTAATTTTAAACCAAACTTTTCTCTTTTTCTCAACTCCTCCCTGTTTCTCTGTGGGCAGCAGAGTGACCAATAATGACCTGCTGTCTCTGGACCCCTTTGGCCCCGCCCTGGGAGGCTCCTCCTCCTCAGTCTCCTCCTCAGCAGGTACTTCCCCTTCTCTAACTAACTACTCATATCTAGTACTACTAACTCTACTAACTCCTCATATCTAGTACTACTAACTCTACTAACTCCTCATATCTAGTACTACTAACTCTACTAACTCCTCATATCTAGTACTACTAACTCTACTAACTCCTCATATCTCGTCGTGCCGAGAGTGGATGTAGAGGGGGGTGGCTCTGAGACATCGTTGCTCACCGTTAAGCCTTCTGGAGGTGCATACAGTGAATGGCTATAAATATTTTTACATTTTTGTGTGGTGTGTAGACTTGATCCAAGATATGTTCACAAGCAGGAATTGCTTTACAATATCTACCTCTCAAACAGTCCACTATTCCTTCCTAGTATTCCTCCTGTTCCCTTCTCCACCTGTCCACCTTTCTGTCTTTTCTCTGGCCAGTCATTTGGAAGTCTCCTCTCTCAGGTCAATCCCAGATGTAGTCACTGACCCCTAGAATGAACTGCAAATTCTACTTTAGGGAATTGTAATTCTAACCATTTTTATTCCAGTGAGCTGTTCATTTTGCAAGCTTTTTATCCTGTCGGAGAGCTGAACACGGAGCACACTATTTATGAAATCTGTTACACTTTTTTTTTTTTTTTTTTTGCTGTCCCAGATATTTTAGAGATGTTGAATGCTGGTCTCATGTAAAAAACAGTGAAGTTGCTCTCTGGGAACCTCTTGATAAAAAGTCATGAACCCAGCTGTTTGTTATTGAACTTCGTTCAATAAGACCCTAAACATAATGTTAAGACTACATCTGTTATTATTATCGGATTTCCGAAAAGAGGATTTTTATTTCAATGGATTTTGAAGGTTGGAGTTTTTAATCTCTCGGACACATTGGTTATGCAAGCCAGGCCACGCGACTGTGTCCTTTTTGTGTTTTGATTTGGAGCACATGTTGAACCTCTAAAAGTAATATGTAAAATTGCTATGAAACAAGTCTTGACATAACTTTAGGCTTAATGTGTAACCCCTCACCTCGGCTTTAGCCCCCCAGGATAGAAGATTCCCCTTTGTGTTGATAGATGAATGCTCACACAGTCTGTGTAGAAAGCCATTTCACTCCAAATAAGCTCGGATGGAATAACAATCAGAGTGAACGTTTCTTGAGAGAACTTCAAGATCTGAAGTGCACATCCTACTCGATTGTTTAAAAACAAGACAGACTCTCAAAATCCATGTTGTGTACACATTAGGGGAAGAATACTTCCTAATAAAGAAATGTTATTGTTGCCTAACTATTCCAGACTCATTAAGCTTTGAAGTGTGTTGAGGCTGATGGTCTTATTCTGTGTGTGTGTGTGTGTGTGTGTGTGTTTGAGTGACGCACTAGTGTTTCAACAGAGTGACGTTAGCTTAGCGCTAAATCATTGCCTGGGCTAAGCATAATCCACAGTTAATTGGCACCTAGTTGAGTCAGAGGACAGGTTCTTAAGCCCATTGGCACGTATGTTGTCAAACATTATCTTGTTACTGTCAAAGGTCACGGCTTAAAAGCCCAAAGATCATCGTAACGTGGCCCAGTTAAGATTCTGTGATGGGACTTAAGTCCTACTTAAAGCTCTCTGTGTACAATGGGGATATTAGCATCGTGCTAATACACACATGACACATTTAACTGGTCCTGTCTCACTGGCAAATGGTAAGCTTCTACCAAATGTGTCTGTGAAAAAAAGCCTTCTGGACTGAAGAAGACCACTGTTGTTGTTGATGTATATTGCATTAGTGTTTTGTTTTTGTTTACTTTTGTTTACTTTTTTCTTCTTTCTTTCTTTCATCTGCCCTCGTCAGACCTTGCCTCTATTTTTCTCTCAATTCCGCCATCACCTTGTTTAACAAATGACTTAGACATCTTTCTTCCAGACCAGTCAGGTAAAATGTGTGTGCCTTTGCAGGTAAAATGTGTGTGCCTTTTTTATTTTAACCCCTTATTTAAATCAAATATCTGATACAAGTCTTGTCATTGGTTTGGCTCTTACTAACCTTTCTAATGTTGCAATATTTTCCCAAAATTCATCTTTACCTCTGATATGTTATAATGTAAACAGTGCATTCAGAAATATTTAGACCCATTCACTTTTTACACATTTTGTTATGTGACAGCCTTATTATAAACAATCAGGTCTTTATGGTAGAGTAGCCAGATGGAATCCACTCAGTAAGAGGTGCATGACAGCCCTCTTACAGTTTGCCAAAAGTCACATAAAGAACTCTCAGACCATGAGAAACAAGATTCTCTGGTCTGATGAAACCAAGATTGAACTCTTTGGCCTGAATGCCAAGCGTCACGTCTGGAGGAAACCTGGCACCATCCCTACGGTGAAGCATGGTGGTGGCAGCATCTATTGTGTGGATGCAGGAAGGGACTAGTCAGGATGAGGGCAAAGTTGGAGCAAAGTACAGAGAGATCCTTGATGAAAACCTGCTCCAGAGCGCTCTGAATTTCATTGAGTGTGAAAGTTCTTGAGTGGAACATGGAACATCTCTGGAGGTACCTGAACATAGCTGGGCATGGGCGTTCCCCATCCAACCTGACAGACCTTGAGAGGACTCTGCAGAGAAGAACGGGAGAAAAATATCCTCAAATACAGTATCCTGAAATACAGTATCCTGAAATACAGGTGTGCCAAGCTTGTAGCATCATACCCAAGAAGTCTAGAGGGTGTAGTTGCTGCAAAAGGTGCCCCAACAAAGTCCCGAGTAAGGTCTGAATACTGTCACTGTAAATGTGACATTTCAGTGTACTTTTTTTATGAATTTGCAAAAAAATGTATGAAATTTACATTTACAAACCAGTTTTTGCGTTGTCATTATGGGGTATTGTGTGTGTGGACGGATGAGAAGAAACTTTTAAGAATAAGGCTGTAACGGAACACAATGTGGAAAAAGTGAAGGTGTCTGAAAACCTTCTCATTGTGCTGTAGATATACATAAATTGTGCTGTCTCTCATTTGAGCATGTATAATCTTGACAAGTAGAGAGCTCTGTGCGTGTCGGCGGCCTGTGCGTGTGTTCGTGTGTGTGAGATAGAAACACATACACACACACAGTCAAAATGTCTCTCAATTGGAAGTAATCCATTGCACATTTATCATTGACAACAGAACACACTTTAGCTGCCCTCAAATTCAGCACGACATTCCTCTTCTGACCTGAGATTGCTGAATGTTGCACTGGGATTGCATCGGATTTCCACTCACAGAGTAGTGACCTGTGTTAATAGGTTATTAAATATATTGCAGCTTTGATCCAATGTACAATTTTATGAATTAAGGATGAGGTCTGAGTGTCAAAGTGTTTCAACACTCTCCACCTTCTTTACTTCGATTTGCATCAGCATGTTTCTCTTCCACCGATACGGTGCCGCATTCAGCCGAGGTAACATTACAACGGCTGCTCTACTCTCCGTTGGCAGAGGAGTTCACCCCCAAAGAGGCTTCCCCCCTCCCTTCCTCCTCCACCACTTCTCCCTGGGATGTTCCTGACGACCCCTTGGCGGCCCTCAAGGCCGCCGCGCCACGGGCCCAGAGCGCCCCCATCACCCGACCCCCCAAGCTCCTTGAATCATCCCAGGGCCCGGGGCCTGCCAGCCCTCCAAAGAGTGTGGATGCCTTCTCCACGTTGTCCTGGTCCCAGAGCCAGTGGATTGCCTTCAATGAGAAGTTGGGGCCCTCTCGCCGCACAGTGCCAGGGCACGTACTCAAAGAGCTCCCGAGGCTCCCGTCCACGGCCAGACCTGTCCGCTTCTTCTCTGACGACCCGGCGGACCCGATCAACAGAGTGGGCCTGTGTGGTGGGACCAGGGAGGACAGCGCCCCCTTTGGCTGGGATGTCTCTGTGACTCTGGGAGGTAGAGGAGGGGCCTCAGCTCCAGCTCTGCACGGTAACGCTCACTTTGACGGCTGCCATGGATGGCTTCCACTTTTTGCCTTGACGTTTGATTTTCTTGGTTTGTGTTTTATTCTTTATGTTGCATTGGAAATTTTAAACCTTTTTATTTTGTTTCGTGAACGGCAAGATTGCTTATTTTGTGTTAGTCCTATTTAATTTTGTGTGCAATTTTTTTTATTAATTTCATATTGCCTGGTTCTTGTTTTCTTCTGTTTGAAAATGGGTCGTGATTTGTATTTTTTTTTTTTTTTTTTTGATTATATTCTGTAATCTTAGATGGATGTGTTTGAGGCATTAATGCATGTTGTTGAGTTTATAGAGATACTGAACGTTTGTACACACTGTGTTCAGAGTGCTGCCCTGCTGCCATTATGTAAGTAAGCTGTTGTTTGACCTGCACCCCTCTTTTCCAGCAGCCCCAAACCGCCCCACCACCCCGCTGACTGCTGGAGCCTTGGTGCCCCCTCCCCGTCCCTCGTCCAGACCCAAACTGGCTGTGGGCAAACTAACAGGAATCAACGAGATTGTGAGTACCCCCCCCCCCCCCCCGTATTTCTCAATCGAGTTGGAAGGCTGGGGTTAGAGACTATTATTTCTTAGTTTGTCACTCGTCCACATGAACATGCGGTGCTGAACATTACCTTCTATATACTGTCCCTCCCTCCTCTGGGCTGACACTGATGCTCACCCTACAGGTGCGTCCCTTCAGCCCACCAAAGACGTCGAGCGCCAGCCCCCCTCCTGCGGCGCCGCTGGCCCGAGCTGAGAGCTCCTCCTCTCTGTCCTCAAACGCCTCGCTGAGTGCTAGTAACACCCCCACCGTTGGTAAGGACCCCCCCCCCTCTGCACTTTCTGTGTCTTCTTTATGTTGTCTACTTTAATTCCTCCTCTACTCAGCGCCTCTTCTCTACCAAACACCTTAACATGCTTTTCTCTTTTCTTCTCTCTTCCCTATTCCAGGCCCTGAACGCACCTATATTCCCTCCTTCTATTCTCCTGACCCAGAGTTTCTCCTCGGTCAAAGTTAGTCTCCCCCTTTCACACTGTTATCCTCTTCTTTCTCCTTTGCTTTTGGGCTGTTCTGTTCGCCTCTGCTTTTATTCCTCCATACGGGAGCGTCCTGTGATCAGCATGCCCTCGTACTGTACTTTGTGTGACAGGAGGTTTAAGCCTTCACTCCTCTACTTCATTAGGCTTACTGTAGGTCTGACTGACAGCCAGTGAGGACTGAAAGGAGGCTGTGTAAGCCAGATGCCCTATGAGCTCAGTGCTAGTGGCTGTGTTGCCTAGGACTTGCTATGCTAAGACCCAGTACCATTTCACACTCATGTTCATACTCTGTGGCTTTTGGCTTCTCTACTTCCTCATTTGGGTGTGTGCTTTGGGCCTGTAAAGAGGACGATTTGTTCATTGCCAAGCTGCCCACCTTTGAGAAGTGCTGTGAAACACCTGCAGGTAGGGGGAGAGGTCAACCCGACGTGACACCACTAACCTCTGGCTTTTTTGATTGGTTCCTTTCTCAATTGTCTGACCACTTTTTGTGTGCTTCACTTTTTGACTACTGCATTACTTTGTCTAATTGGCATGACATCAACTATGATAAATAATTGGTAGTGTTTATGAGGGAAAGTAATTAATTAACCAGTCCCTTATCGTAAACTTGCCAACATCCTATACATAATGGTACAGATTTCTCAATTTATCAGATTTAACTAACTTGTGTTTAACCTTTTGCAATAACAGATTAGCTTAGGGCCGTCTGATGTTATCTACTCGTAATAACTCTGTCTTGTGAAGTGTGATTTCCTTCTCCCCTCCTGTTTAGATGAGGCTGAATTGCTCAAATTCCCCTAACCTCGGACCCCCCCCCCCCTCTCTCTCTCTTTCTCGCTCTCCTGGTTGCCAGGGACGTCGCGAGGTCCCAGCCCTGTGACCCTGTCTTCCCAGGATGCCTTGCCCATTGCCGTGGCCTTCACCGAGTCGGTTAATGCCTACTTCAAAGGAGCTGATCCCTCTAAGTGAGTCTCACATGACCTCCTGCAGCTCAGAGAGCGGAGGCACGCCTCTCCTCTCAACACACGCACATACAATACCTCAGTTCATAGTCCTAACAGCCGCAACTGTAACTGCGTGCTGTGTGTTCGTGCATACGTACAACATGACATGTTGCCTTCTTAATTGTGCAGAGGCACACTACTCTTTGCTTTCACACTCAGGAGACACGCATGGTGAGCGGGTGGTAGGCCTGTCTCTCCTCAGTGTGTGTCGCTCGCCGGCTCTCCGCTCTGCGTGTGTGGAATGTTTTTGATTTGCGTACGGCCGACACCATTCTTTCAGAGTGGATAACCCACACGGGGCAGATTATAGTCTGGGGCAGAGAAAACATACACCCTTTTATTGGCTAACTGCTGTTAAATTGCTGCTGTGCTAAAGGCTTGTTTTTGCAGGGACTAGCGAATGGAACATTTCATAAGCAATGCAGCGGATACACTAGTGGTCTAGACGGGGACTGGCAAACGTTCCATTAACTCAGGCAGAGATCAGAGAACAGGGACATCTTTGGATGGACACAGTCTGGCTTCATGGTGGAGCATTGTGGTACTGTGTTAGACTGGAGTAGAGAAACAGAAACTGTGTCGTCCATATGAAGTTCATCTTCAACATAATAACAATTGAGAAAGAGGACTGTAGTGAAGTCAGACCCACATGAGAACAGGATTCAGAGTCTCTGACATTAGCAGGGAGGGAACTCCATGGGTGCAGCACAGCTAAAAGCACGGTCAGCCATGGAGCCTAGTGCTGTGTGAGCGACTAATAGGGGACCAGACAGTCAGAAGAGTGGAGTGTGGGGGTGGATGAGATCAGCAATGTAGGTGGGTGCCAGTTCATGGAGTGCTTTGTGGTAGTTAGCATGAGTTTGATGTGGGATTTGCAGGGTTGATGTGCTGCCAGGGCCGGTATGAGTGAGCATTCTGCCAGCAGAGGTTTGTATGTATTGGAGTCTGTTTGTTGCTTTTGCTGTTCAGACAGAAGTTGAGTTTACAGTAAAGGAGTGACTGGCTGAGGCTGTAACCCTCCATCCTCTCGACGTCCTCTCCCAGGTGCATAGTGAAGATCACAGGAGACATGACGCTCTCCTTCCCCACGGGCATCATCAAGGTCTTCACCAGCAACCCCTCCCCCGC
The DNA here is from genome assembly GCA_026901105.3 of Galaxias olidus. Classification (NCBI taxonomy): domain Eukaryota; kingdom Metazoa; phylum Chordata; class Actinopteri; order Galaxiiformes; family Galaxiidae; genus Galaxias; species Galaxias olidus. The sequence continues at coordinate 52,705 of JAPMUY010006626.1, forward strand.
CGTGCTCACCTTCAAGCTGAAGAACACCAGCAAGCTGGAGCAGATCCTGCCCAACCAGCAACTTCTCTACAGGTGCAGCCAGATAAACCACCACCATCATCAAAGTCATGTTCATATCCACAAGGCTAGGCAGCAAATCCTGTGGTATTTTTATTAAGTAGGTTGAAATGCATAGTATACTCTGCTCTAGATCGTTCCTGTTCAGTGGTTGATCTATATCAAGTTATTGATAAGAAAACAATGAGAGTCAGCCTATAACATGAGGGGGCTTGAAGGAACAGGGAATGGGAAGAACTGAAAGTACGTCAGTAAATCTATCTCTCTATCTATCTCTCTATCTCTCTATCTCTCTATCTCTATCTCTATCTCTATCTCTCTATCTCTCTATCTCTCTATCTTTCTCTCTTTCTTTCTTTCTCTCTCTCTCTCTCTCTCTCTCTCTCTCTTTCTTTCTCTCTCTCTTTCTTTCTCTCTCTCTCTCTCTCTCTCTCTCTCTTTCTCTCAACTTCTCGCTCTGGTTCTAATTCCTCTAGGTTACCATGACACCACATTGCTTGACTAATTGAATCAAACAGAATACGTGATTCTATAGCCGGGTGTCAATAAGAGGGTCAGTCTTCCCCAGCTATTGGAGGTGCACACACACAGCCAAAATGAGCAAGGAATAATCAACCCTGTGTGTCTGTGTCTGTGTGCCTGTGCCTTTAACCCAGTGATCCCTCGCAAAGTGACACCAACACCAAGGACTTTTGGTTCAATATGCCGGCGCTCACTACCTACCTCAGAAAAGCATCGGAGCAGAGCCCCACAGCCTCCTACTACAACGTGGACATCCTGAAGTACCAGGTGAGGAGCACGTCCTAGACATGTCACCTTCTTATCCACCACACAGTCCAGCATAGAGCACATTGCCAGTGCGTTGTAGTGTAATGTCCGTTAGTGTGAATGGCATGGTATGGCAACAGCTCTTAGTTGAAATGTTTCTGGAACTAGGCAGTCCTTCATGTCTGCGCTTTCCTCTGGGTGAGTCACACCATACTCCTGTGTTTTAGGTGTTGTCCAACGGGATCCAGTCCACCCCCCTGAACCTGGCCGTGTACTGGAAGTGCACCCCCAGCACCACGGACCTAAGGCTGGACTACCACTACAACCCCCGGGCCATGGCCTGCCCAGGGCCCCTCCTCAACACCCAGGTCCTAGTGTCCGTGGACGGAGGAGTCACCAGCATGCAGTCTCTGCCCAATGCTGTTTGGTCAGCAACACACGCTCACTCATACATACCAACACTCATGCACACATATACAACAATTATATTCACTGCGTAGTATAGGATTATAGGAACTGGTTTCAATTTAATTGCACTAACTAATGTGTGCAAAGATGTGTAATGCCTTTCTCTAGATTTGGTTTTCGATCATGTACTATGTCCTAAGACAAGTCTTATTGTGCCCCTCAACCAACAGGAATTCCGAGCAGAACAAATCTTTATGGAAGCTGGGTGAAATCTCGGACAAGTCTGAAAACGATGGTAAGCCAATTTGTCAGTGTGATTCCCCTGCCATTCGCAGACGAGAAAAACCAACTCCTGCTGCGTGTGAATTACATTTTTTGATTACCAAAGGTCACAAATCCCCACTTTTGTTTCGTAGTCCAGAGACATGGTTATCAGGCTAAGACAGTGCTTTGAAGAGACTGTGCGTTTGTGTGTTGAACCCCAGGGGCGGGTTCTGTGAGGGCTAAGTTTGAGCTTTGGGATGGCCCGACGACCCCCTCCACACTGGCAGTGCAGTTTATGAGCGAGGGGAGCACCCTGTCAGGGGTGGAGATGGACCTGCTGGGCACTGGATATCGGCTGTCACTCAACAAAAAGAGATTTGCCACGGGTACGTTCCTAGAAAGAGTGGCAGAATGTCATCTGGATAGAAATAGATGGAGACAATGAAAAAGTGTGGGCTCTTTCACAAACTCCGTGGATTATCTCAGTAAAACCTTAAACATAAATACGTTGAAATGCATAGTTTACTTCAAAATAATCTAGTATGGTGTGGAGATCTCTATTTATTTATTGTGTGTCTTTATTCTTGTTTTCTCAGGCCGTTACATGGCAGACTGCTGAGCTGTATTTCAATCTCTGATCTACTGATGGAAAAGGAAGATCCAAGGTGCTCAGATCTCTTGACGCTTACCTAAATATCTGTAACCATCTGTTGATGTCCAAAGGCACCTCTCCCAAGGAAAGGAAATCTCACTACACTAAAGCAGCACTGAATATTGAATATTGTTTATTAAAAAAAAAAGGAAGAGAAATATTGTTTGAAGCGGTCAGGAAATGTATAGATATGAGATTGGTCGAAGGCTTTCTAATCAATTGACACTTTTATAAAGTCAAAAACAAAGTATGGATTATATATGAATCTGTTATATAAAAAAAATTTACAAAAAACTATAGAAAGAAAAGTGCACTAACACCTTTTCCAAACATTTTTCTCAACCTTTTCTATACCCCACCAGTTCTTAGAAAACAATAACAAAGCATAAAATGAAAACATTTGTAGAAAAAATAAGAGGTTGTGAGATATTTATCTCTCTCTTTCTCTCTCTATCTCCTTCTCTGTTGTAAATATGAATGCTGAGTTTTATATTTTGTTGACAATAAGTCTGAAGTATCTTCTTTCTTGCATTCTTAGTCTGATCAATTGCAATGAAAGCAATGAAAATATAAATTCTCTTTTAAAATATTGATTCTAAATATTCTTGTTGCACAAGCTTTATTTGAACCCTTAAAAATGATTTAGAACTGCACATGCAAGTCCAAATGCAAAAAAGAAAATCAACAGACCTCAGTGCCTCTTCTTACTGTGCGGGAATTGATAGAGAAGTGTGCCTAAATCTAAACTTTTTCTCTGATCTCTTTTGTATTCTAAAACACAGTTAATAAGAATAGCACTAGTTTTGTGCCAGTAATGTTGTTTTTTACTCCTTTATTTGGATATTGAAGGGAAAATACCTCATCTTTAGAAAGGCTAACCTAACAGCAACATTTGTCTTCCACAACTGATTAAATCCAGTGTCTCACATTTACCTTGATGTTGTTACCATATAAACCTTTTTTTTTTTTGTCAGATGGCCTGGTCTATTCACATATCTACCATATACCTGTAATGACAACTGACAGAGCAATGACGTCTTAATGAGGCCCAATCATTGGCCACTGCCTTATACCCAACACTGAATATTCTGTGTTGAGGACAGTGATTGGCTGCTGTCCAGTCGTGTAACATAATGCTGCCATATTTGGCCATAGGTGCTGACTCAGAATGATGAAGAGTGATCCATTCTAGCCTTATCACAACAGAGGACCACCGCTCTAGGGGTCTTTAGATTTCTTCTTGGCAAAGAGAGACACACTGTAACTTCTAGTAGTCTGCATGTATGATCAGCGTTTAGGTTGACATGAATGGCCAGGTATTGTTCATGACATTGTGAACAGGCCGATGTCCTAGTTTTCTACTGTGCATGGTGATGTAATCTTTAATTTGGTAAATGTCAGAGAATGTTGTCAAACGTTTCCTTTTACTGCTTGGTTAACAGGTTAAATGTACTGATTTAATCAAAAAATGAACTGTTTGATCCATTGCTGCCATCTTCAAAAGAATTGTGGTAGGGCATTGATTACTCTCAAATCCTGACTGTTTTAATAGTAATTTTATCGTCTTTGTATTGATTTTTAAGGGAGAGATTTGTACCCTGTTTAACAAGGCCTCTTGTAACTACAGTTATGGGCAAGTATACTAACTTGAGAGAGACGAAAGGAATTTCAGTGTCTCAATGGAACTCTCCCATTTTGTATTTCACGCTGTGCTTCACTCATCCAAATGATCTAAGCTGGACTAAACCAAGATGGTTTACATACAAATTGTTATTGGTATTACATCAGGTAAAGTGAGGCAACATCAAATTTAAGATTTTTCTGGTCTACTTAAGTGTCTGTGGTTTGCCAAGCTAATTCACTCTTAATTGATAGGTTGTTCAAACCCAATAAAGAAAATGAATTTACCTATTTGCGATGTATATTTAGCAAGCTGGCTCTTGCTATCAACAAAACATCCAGAGATATCTTCCCAGGAATATTTGTAATTTTCATTGTCATGTGTCATGTTTGTCAAAACAATTAAGTAAAATATATGTGTAAATGATTCTCATGAAATGTACATTTTTACCAATATCTCAGCCACTTCACTATATGATTTCTCAATGTGCCTGTATTAAATTTGTAATATATGGATATATACAAATATATAAAATGACTACTTAATAATGTTTTGTGTGTTTTTGTTGTTGTTGTAGTTCCTGATAAGCGCAAAGAGCAATCATTGCCTATATTTTGATGCTATGTTAGAAAGGCAGTATTCAATTCTATTTGTATATTGAGGTCATGAAAAAAGGTTCTTATGATAGGACTATTTCAGAGTCGATTAAGTCCTCAATCTAGTAACTGTATTTTGGAACACAAAGCTAGTTTTGAGGACAGCAAAGCATGCAAAGACTAAGGGCCTTGTTAGTATGAACCCTGCGTGTCAGTCAGGGCAATTTCCCCTCAAAACTAAAAGCAAGAGATGAAGGTCTCCCTAGTGACCTCAGGTAGACCCAGTTATGCTCTCCTGACAAGCAATCTCTGCAGATAGCAGGAGACTCGAGAGATGCTCTGATGAGAAATCTGCAGTGAACAAATGACAGGTTAGGACTTTATGGAGGGACTAAGATTTACACCTGATTGTCGGGTTTAGTTCTTATATTTTTTTCTGGGGTTTTTTTCTTCTCAAAAAGCCACAATGTTAGAAAGTCAAACAAACATTTAATCAGTCAATTAATATGATATGTTGGGTAATTTGAAAACCCATTTTTATATTTCTGTGTGATAATTTAAAACCCACAGCTATTGACAGATTGTTTTCCTGTTCGCGAAGCTGTACAGAATTCCTGTTCGTTGTATGACGATAAATCATGACTGAGGAGGGTATGGTGACCGTGCTACATGTGTGGTTTGTTACCCGTATGTGTATATTTGTGCTTGGCCCTCCACCTGCCTCTAGCGGATGTTTACACAGCCCAGACTGGCCTTATGTCACAGCTTCTCTACTTCCAGACCTCATTTTTGCTGACTGAAATAGTGCCTCTGAACTGCCTGTGAACACTCGCCGTGTTCCACACCTCCTCCTCGTCCCCTCACATCCGTCTGTTAGTGTCTGCAGGAGTGACGACCGGAGAAAGAGCTGGGTCTCCCATCAATCTTTAGATGATTCTCAGGGAAAAACACCAACAACTACATTTTTTCTGTCACTTGAGGTGCTGGTGAGATTGGACAGAATCAATTGTATACCCCTTTAGATTGATGTGTATTTGTACATAACAGTTTATGCACCAGGTAGGGCAATGTCTTATGGAGATTCTAGAAATGTTTAAACTGTAAGCATCTGTTGAATTGAAAGATTTAAGAAGCTTATGTGTTTGGGGATGAACTGCTGTGGCCTGAAATCTCTTTTTGAAGATGTGCTTTATGTCGGAGGCCTACATTCAGCCGAGGAATGTGTGTGTGTGTGTGTGTGTGTGTGTGTGTGTGTGTGTGTGTGTGTGTGTGTGTGTGTGTGTGTGTGTGTGTTTGGTGTTCAGAGCGTGGCTGGACTTAGGGCAGCCACAACACAGGAAGCAGAGGGAGCGTTTGGCCTTGGCTGTCCACTGACACAGACATGTTTGTTCAGAGGCCCAGCACAGCCATAGAGTTGAGTTATTGTACAGTCCAGTGAGCGAGCACCACATCAGTAACATTTATGGACACTTTGTAATGGATGTGCCCATTTGATCTGGCTCCCTGACATGAGGGGAACCACCTGAACAAACAGGGATGGTGTACGTTTATTGCATTAATATGGATTCACCTCCTCTTCTACCCCTGCTCCCTTCAAAGCCCAGAGGACCTCTTCAGAATAATTCAAACACTGAGCGAATCTAATTCACATCCAGGGAGGCCCTCCTTTTTTCCAAAAGAGGACCAGCAGCCTCCCTCACAAAGAAAATAGGCAGAGGACTCTCAGGATGCTATTTAGTGTGACAGAAAATATGTGTGTTCCAAAGATTAAAATTACTCTTAAATGTTGCAAGTCTATTTGTCTGGATGAATATTTCCAGTCACTAGTGTTTTATGGAACAGACATTCTCATGGCACTTTTTTTTATGGAATTTGAGTCTTTTTGCCAAGCGTTACTTAACCTAAACTCTAGGGGATTATACAACCACCCCGCTCTCCATGTGATATCATAATGTCTGACTTCCTCCAATAATGTGCGCATTTTTAAGCAATAATCAGTGGTAATTAGAGGGTCTTTCTAGCTGACAATGTCACCCAAAGCAGCCCAGTGCACATTGACCTGTTTGTTTGCTGGCCCTCGATTGGCACATGAAATCTCACCCAATCAATTTAGAGACTGACAATGATACAATTGGCCATCTGCCGAGGAGAATTAAACTGTGCGCTCTGATTGGCTAGCAAGAGGGCCCACCCGCTGTAGAAGCTGCATAGTGCATCACAAGACAGAAGGTCAGGTTATAGGTTAGAGGTCAGGGAAGTCCAAACATCTCTGATTGAAATGGAGTGCCTTATGGATGCTACTCCTTAATCACACACCAACAATACATTATGAACCAACCTCCTTTTGTCTCCACATGGCTAAAGGAATGAGTTTCACCTGAGGTATTTTGGTGAGTATGGCTGCCGAGTGAGAAGACATGCACGGCACTGTCACAGGGCCGGCTGTACACAGTGCCCATCAGCCAGCCCTGGGGAGGGGGAGTGGACCGTTCCGTGCCTGCTTAGCAGAGACATGTCACAGGCTATTTGTCATGGTAGACGTGCATGTGTGTGTGAATGAGAGAGCCAGGCCGTTAGGGGGAGGGGAAGGCCGAGACGCAGTCCGGTCTTAAAGTCTCTGTGTTCCGTGTTCCCTCAACCCTAACCCCTCCTGTTTAAGATGACTCACTCACGCATCTATGTGCACTAGTACTACCTCACATAATCTTCAACTCCATAAAGTATATATAAATATATAGACACTCTGCCAACCTCTCCTGTGTGGAAGTGTCTCTCCTATTGATTTGTTAAAGTGTATAACAGTGTATTTAGGAGCTAAGGGCCAGAGAGATGGTGTCCACGTGGAGGAGAAGGGAGTGGAGACAGGGGGTCTCAAACTGTGCAAGTGGCTCTTATTACAGGAGCATTCAGACCCGAGTCCAGAAAAGACCCCTGTTGTAAGCCTACCAGGGATACCCCAAAAGGGGGGGGGGGGGGGGGCTTGAGAGTGTAGCGTGCCACAACAAACTGTGCTACTGAGCACGATACGAAGGGAGACAGACAGACAGACAGACAGACAGACAGACAGACAGACAGACAGACAGACAGACAGACAGACAGACAGGGGCGGTGTAGAATATTGGCACCCAGACAGACAGGGGCGGTGTAGAATATTGGCACCCAGAAGCCTATCAAAAGCACAGACATATAATTTGATACAGGTTTAACTTCAACCTTTACTAATATGGATGTCAATTGCTGAATGGGGGGGTTTCTCCAACTTTAATTAATTGTGCACAAACAAGAAGAATCTGCGAGGCACCAATTTCTGGGGGTCCTTTAAGGCGTTTTTTAACACTGTCCCTGTCTTCGTTCGTGCATGAAGTTGTAGTTGTAGCGAAGCAGCCAATTGAAAAGAACTGGGGCTTTAGTAAACACACAGAAACATACACACTAGCTCATGGGAAGTTGATCTGCTGTACACAGGGGTGCTTGATCAGCCATCAGCCACTGGTCAGTGTTTAAAGGTCGGTTGTTTCTCTTTGAGAACCTTTTGTTTTCTTCAGCTGTAAGTCACGCATAATGCTCCTCCGCTTGATCAGCCGCCACTGCTACACGCGATCTGTGCCGGATGCGCCTGGGGACTAGGTCAGACTGCTTAGAAATTCGACTGAAAAACACGTTTGCATGTCACGTCACTGTGTTTGCATTGAGTATAAATAAAACATGATAATATGTGTTCATATAGACACACGATTGACTTTCTGTGCAGATTACTTTATCATAGAAATATATGTCCAGTCATTAATATAGCGTCGCATAATATTTGTTTTAGAGTACAATGTCAACTGTTGCCTTGGTAAATGGAATTGTTTTGTGTCTGGGCCCGTTTATCAATTAACGACAACTAAGTCAGCTAACTGTCAATTGGCCACAGCTGATTTAGCATCAACAGATGATCCCTGCCCTTTTATAGTTCAAACATTAACTTGAGATGCCAGTAACTACATCCATGGACCAAGATGAGCTGACAGCCTGCACTCTCTCCTGGGCGGAACGCTTGCCTGCTCTTTCAGACTCCTCTAGCACCTTGGACTAAGTGGCGAGGCTCTTTTAAGAGATTGCAGTTGTGCCTGCGTGTAGCACGCGGTTTGTTGCCAATAAAGTGCGCCGCTCTTTCCGACTCTCTCTGTATCACGTGTTGCGTGATGCCTGTGTTCTTAAGCTCTTCCACTAAACGTGCTAGACGGATTGTTCAACTACTATGCCGTAGGCTGTCGGTAATAAGTTATGTATAGCAGGACGATTGGAGACGCGTCCGTGTGAAATTATATTTGACAAGGTAGATTGCGGTTCGCGCTCCACAGTCAGTGCGTGCAGAACCTCCCTTTCTTCGTTTTCTGCATCCCTCCTCTCTCTCTCAAACAGCACTCTAGTGTGTTGAAGCGCAAGCCGCGTCTTTTGCACCCTGCATGCCATTTTCACAGGGGCAGGATTCATGGGTGCATTCAGATGGGTTATACAGTAATTTACTGCAATGGGACAGTTCACCAACTATTACATATGTGATGGCATCGCGCTATGCATTAAATTAGGCTTTTGGACCTTATAAGTGCAGAGGCGGAGTAACTGGAAGGCCACCGGTTTTAACCTAGATATTGAAAGGACAGATAGGAGGGTATCGACCCATTGGGACTAGAGAGGAAACAGGTACCTATCAGAGTGCGAAAGTTTAAATCAGCAGGACTCAAGTAACATCCTACTGTCCAGGTTGGATGTAAACTTTAAGAGTAAAGAATGTTTATAAATGTGAGATCATCATCTGGCTGTTGGGTTGTTCCTTGTTCAAAACCTACTGGTGAGACCTCATGAACCAACAAGAAGCATCAAAGACAACCTAACCGACCTACCGGCTTCAGCCGGTACTCAAAAGCACTGTCAAACTCTGGAACAGTCCTCAATGACACCATTGTCATCAATGCCCTGTCTCTGAATGCCCCCTCCAACATTATCCACTTGCCATGTTTTCATGGACTGTCAGTCTATGAAAGAAAAGACTGGGGCCAGTTGGCTCTTGTATGGGGTCTTGGGCCTGGTGGGGATGATAAAGTCAAACACAAGGTGGACCTTCACATGGACTCAGATGGTTAGGCTCCTTTATGCTTCTCAGTGTTTGACATGGCAACATGCTGTCCTGTTAGCCATGCAAGCAGCTGGACGAGGAGGGTGGGCCCTATCACGACGTACCGTTGTGTTCAACGGGATTGACCAGCAAATTATTTTTTAGGGATCCGTGTTGGAGCAGTAGGTTCTGCCGCCATATGTCTTGTTGACCCATGCAGAATGGGAACTCAGAGGCTGGGCTACAAGCCATCAGTTCAGCAGGCCCACCTGGAAACTTGGAAACATCACAATATGGTGCATACTCTGGAAACCCCGGCATGTACAGTGGTGGAGCACTTCTCTCCTCATTGCACGAAAACAGGCAGCAGAGATGTGGCAGCAGGCAGGGAGCACCGACAGAACAGGGGCTTAGATGGACGTACTCCTGTCAGAAAACTGCTGAAGCTAAGTAATGAAGTTTACCACTCTGATGACAAAGTAACAAGTCAATACAATTAGAAAGATTTGCTGCTTACATCAGCATCTTTCCAACAGCTGTGTGACCTTGTTAGTCTGAAGGTGGATGTTATTGTTTGTACCAGTTGTGCCTGGTTTATTTTTATACGTGAATGTAAAGGTGAAGTTGTAAAGTTGTCACAATGTCCAGACGATGAAATCCTTTCTTTTGGCCGGATGTATATCTTATTTGTAAAAGCTGTGAAATGCAGTGGTCTATGCAAAACTATTACAGCAAGGGACATTGGTCCAATTTAGCTTTGTGAATTTAGAGGTATTATTAAAATTATTGTGCTACTGCTTGACAATTCTCATATCAGTAATGTCCAGCCAGGTGCGATTTGGGAGATTTTTAATTGTGGTTAGGAAACATACTCTCTGGTCTTGTTTTAACAAAAATAAATAATCACAATCGTCAAATCATATCACACAAACATATTTTCAGTTTTTATTTAATACCCATTGAATAATGTTGTGAGCCCACACATGTGCACTACAGTACTTTAGCCAAAATGGTAATGCTGGCATGGATTACAGTGTCTCACTACACATTAGCTATCTGCTTGTCAGAGTAAGCACAATGATTTTGTCATTAACCTTGAGTAAAGGTGTCTGCATGCTTTTCCATTTGGCCACCAACAGTTAGCCTGAACCAAAATTGAAATCAATTCTACCTCAATTATTAAATGGCCTTGTCACAGCTAAAAATCCTCCACCATTTTTGAACCAGTTCTGTTTATAGTCTTTTCTTCCCTAAGCATCGAATGCTAAACTCTGTTCGACTGGTATTGTACTTTAGTAATACTATCACCTTTCCCTATTTTCCGTCATTCTTTTTTTTCCACATTCCCTATGCATAGAAAGACATCTCTTCTCTGCAGATATAACCTCGTCAACCAAAAGCATGGTATGAAATTGGATGGATGAAAGGATCTGAGCTACTAGCTTCATAAACCGCTCCTGTCTAGACAACACCAGACTAATCATTTAGCATGATAATCGTCATCAAAATAAAATGATAATTTTTCATTTCAGGAGAAGGTTAATATCCTTGCAGAGAAGCCGAAAAGGGCCTGCAGGAACAGAGTTGGAATATTTCACATCTTAATAAATGATACATTTTCATTTGAATTATCTGGCCATGCCGAGAGTGGTTATGGGTGGCTCTGTGACGTCATTGCTCATTGTTAAGCCTTCTGGAGGTGTCTAAGGCTCAAATTAACAAAACATCTTGGATGGAAGGTGCCCACTTGAAAACCCCAATGAGATATTGTATGCTCTCAACCCAAATCCATTCAAAAATATGTATAATTTTTAAGTACTAATCTTAGATTATGGCATAATGAATATCATAACACCTCATCCTGTGTATTGTGACATGACTTTAAATCCCCTTCATCTCTTCATCAGATTACCTCACAGTAACACACGACAAGTATAGGACATATCATTGAAAAATGTGCAATATATATACTATCTTTACAGTACATATTAATAAAGGTATATTTGCCCATTTGTCTTGTCTGTCTTTAGTAGACTAACTGACTCAAGTCTGGACCACAGCAGCACCAAATTGGAATGCGTGCCGCTTTCATCTGTTATTATTCAATAGAATTCAGCATGAGTCCTTGAGGTACAATGAAATGCACATTTTCCGTTCAATTCAAATACGTTTTGACCTGGATCTAGAGCTCCCCATGGGTAACTGATCCTTGCAATGGAAGTGGTCTGGCACTCAGTGGATGTTTATTTTACATGTGGGTCGAAAATGAGTAAAAGCTCAGTCATGGCTGTTTTTCCTCAGTCTCCTTAGACCCTTATGGTAAAGGATTTCAAACTGGTTCCCGGAAATACGCATGCGTTTGTCTCAAGTCTATGGCCCCCTATGGTACCCGGAGTTTAAACGAGGGTGTTGCTTAACCACACGAGGGCGTGTACAGTGAAGGAGTCAATAGTCTCTGTCACTGGGTCAGGTCAGATGAGTTCTGTCGGTGAACTAGAGACAGCGTCTAGGCTTCTGGTCGACAGTCGTCCACTGACGATGACTGTCCGTTTGCCTGATCTATGCAACACCAGACTGAAATATTATGTTAAAAAAATATTTACGTAAATACACAGGTTACTACACAATTACAGGAACACACGTTGGCTACATTTGTGGATTTTTCGGTCTTGTGGAATATAATATGTTTTATCAGTTTAGATCTACAATTAGCTTTGTCAGTTTTTTTTGTAGGCTAGTAGGCTACCTACACATTTATGGCGATGTGCTACTATCTTATTTATTTAAATGAATGGTATGCATACTGGGCTAATGTATGCGACTTACATATTATATTACGTGTACCTTCAATCAGTCTTTAAACTGTTGCGCTACTCAAAACCTAATAAAAACTAAACAAAGAATATGACGAGTATTCTTCACCAACGTGAACCGTTTTGTATATATTAGGCCTATGTAATATAAGTCAAATACACCTGTTTTATTCGTTTATAGTCGTGGTTAATCGTTTTTGAAAATGGGTCCATGAATTACCCAGCCTATATATACATCACTACGAATAACCAAGCCTGTCAATTCATCATTCTCTCCTATTGGGCATTTATTTTTGCTAAATTAATATTTTGAATTAGAAAATGTGGGGATGTTCAACGTCAAAATACTTTGAATGACAAGTTGTATTAACGTTTTACGAATTTTGTATTTTGGCTGGTATTTGGTATGTTATTACAGAAAAGGAACTACATTAGATATTGAATGCTTTAAAATAAAACCCTGGTTTATTCTTTGAAGCACATCATGCTATTCAAGTCCCAAACTCTAAAACTATAGGACTACTTAATAAAACTCCAATTGTTCTTGAAAATGCCCTGCTTTAAATACGATTTTCTCAATGTTGATAAGCACTTTCCCAACTTTACAAATGTAAATTTCCTATCGAAAACAATTTAAACACGAGTTGGTAACTGTTTTATTTGTTCCCTTTTAATCCACATTGCAATGTGTCTTGCATTAATTTTCCTGATCTGTAAAATGTGGGTGGCCGACAGGGCTCATTATTATTATGTATGTATTGTTAGGCCTACCGAACACGTTTCACGTGAAACTACGGACGTTTTTGTAGGTGCACATAAAAAAAGCTGTATATAGGCCTTCTCGCCACACATTCATTGAAAAAAATCTGTATTGACAGAAGATTCACTGAAGAGGTCTAATATGGTTTTGTAGCGATATTTAGCTACAGAGCTGGGTAAGTTTAAACTTAAATGCTCACTTGGAGCATGCATTCTTATCCTAAATTATATTTTTTGATAAAATGGGTCAAGTTTTTGAGAATCGTTTAATTGAATAATATAATTTATAAAAAGCATAGCCTATTAAAGCAAATAAATACAATAAAATAATGCAAATACTACATTTTGGAATAGTCCGACCATGTCTATCTGTCCAATCTATGAACAAAATTTAAGGATCAAGTGAGAAGTGCTTGAAATCACGCTAACCACTATACTAGCCAAATCAACAGTGGAGCCAAGCAGGTAGGGACATTCATAGAGTACATTGGTTCAAAACAACACTATCTGAGACAAAAATACATACTTTGTTTCTTTGTGCAGGTGTATGTGTTTGGTGATTTTTTTAATTAAATACTTTATGTTAGTTAAGCTTGTATTATGCAATGTGTTATTCAGGGTATAATGTTAGGTTACACATGAGTGTGAACCTTAGAGTATAGGTCTACAGCCATACACACACCATTTCATTAAAATTACATTGAAAAAGGGCAGAGTTAACATCATGGCATTATTTATAATTATGTGCCTTTGATTTGTTTGAACAAGAGCCAGAAACGACTTGTGACATTTGTATTTTTGTCTCTGGATCTCTCATGGCTTTTTTTGTAACTGTAAATAGGTTCTGAACATTATATCAAAGGTACCAGTGGCAAAGTGGTGGCCCAGCCGGCTGCCTGCTTCTATTTCCCAGTGTATATGACGTGCTGCAGCATGGCAATGTAAATACAGAGTGGAGGATGAGGCGGGGATGTGGGGCGGGGATGTGGGGCGGGGATGTGGGGCGGGGATGTGGGGTGGGGTGGGGGGGGGGGGGAGTCAAATAGATTCCATGTTTGCAGGAAAACACGCTAGAGGCACAGGAAAACTTTGTTGTTTATGAAGAACACGTGAAACCAATCAAATGCGAATTATCTTCCTGTTGTTCCAGCTTTTGTCGTTTGCATTTTGCAGCCAGCTTTCCAGGAGTTTTGCCACCCAGCAAGCAGTGCTGTGTATTAAGAGTTTGGAAACACAAACACAGATATGAACTACACCAAGGACTCTTGCACATTCTCACTGACTTTATTGGTTTACAAACTAGTAGGTGAAGAGTGTGTTTAAATATGTGGACATTAACGGCCTGCTCACTATTGTGTGCATACACACACACATATTCACGAACATTTGAACACAAACACCTAATCGCACATGTGCACATGCAAGATACACACACAAACAAACACACACACAATGTTTGTGCGAGGACCATCGGACAGTAAAGCTCAGGGGGATTTGATAAATAGTCAACCCACAGGAAATGATTCACAGACCTGCTCAGCATAATAACCCATTTACGCTTCCTCATGTGGAGCTGGTCTACAGAGCTACGTACACACACACACACACACACACACACACACACACACACACACACACACACACACACACAACACACACACACACGCGTGCACATACACACTAACTTTCATTAGTGTGCTTTTGGCACATAATGACATTTCTGAAACACTGAATGTATTTTGCTTTCTGGTCTATTTTACTGTCTTATCACTGAGCCAGTCATTCTATAGCTTAGCCCAAATAACAGGTGTTTCACTCATTTACACAATGTGTAGTGAGACTCCATGTGGCCTGAAAAGGAATAGATCTGTTATGTGAGCAGATTTCACAGCTTTATGAGAACGTTGAGTTTGGAGGAACTTCCTTGGTCAATGCTCTGTTGAACCCAATATAATTACACTTAAGAAGCTAATTAGTGAAATTTCCTGAAAAAGTTTACATTTATTTGAGAAACGTTTTTTAAAGGGACTTCAAATAATTCAGTATAGACTGGATCATCATATGACTAAATGATAAGCTATATGCTATAATTCAAAAGAGACACAAACACACACATATTACCCAGTGCTGAAATTGTTTAAACGTCTACTACTAAATCACAGAGTTAAAGTCTCAGTGTGGACTTGCGTCTTTTACTATGTTAGATTTATGGCATTATGTTTCATAAATAGGAACCACAATTACATATTACATGTTCTTTAAAGGAGCATAGAAATGTTTTGGTATTGTGTACTATTTAGCTCCCTAATCACTATTGGATAATTGAGATTTATGTCGAGATGAAATCCTCCAGACATCTGTGGGTTCTTTGACCTCTGCAATTACTACACCGCTTTGCAAACAATGTGCATTATATCTCACCACTATTTCTAATTGTAAATTTACTCCCAAAAATTTAATACAACGTTTAATTTACAAACAAATCAGGGATAGATGTAAGAATACAAGGCTAAAGGAAGCATGCTATAATACCATAGAAGGAGTCTTACTGATCTGGCTCAGCGGTATCTGACAGGATTAGTCACATGACCCAGGAGCCTCCAACAGGGCCTCCCATATGCTAAATACACCCGTAAGGAGAACATTTCACATCAATAGAAATGAGGACTGAGGAGAAAAGTCAACCCTGGAGATTTTGGGAGCTGAGTGCATTGGCAAAGAAATCCTGTGTTTGTATTGATATTTTCCCCATGGGAAAATGTATGTCACTGTCAGTTTAAAAGGCATGCGGCCAACATTATGTCAATTTGCTGTAAGGTTACGGCAGAATGTATAACTTCATTGAATTAAAGAGGGATATCTGTTCTGTGGTACGTTAGAGTTAGTGACTAGAAGGGGGAGGAGGTGGAAAAAAAGGCTGGTTCGAGGAGAGAACGGAAAATCAGGAGTTATTTTTGTTTCAAATGTGTTTCCGTTCACATATGGTCCTTGTTTTGGCCTATATACTGAGAATCTCAGCACTGACCCCTGACCTAGCTCCTCAAACTGACATGATTTTAGCTGCCTCATTCTGAGTTCAATTTGACCCTGTCACCCCTGAGTTCAAGGGTCACCACTAGGGAGCAGCAAATTAACCCAATGCGTCAAACCTGGCATGACACCATGCTCAGACACACTCTATCGTCCAATATTCTCCTTGCTTTCGAAGACAGATGTTTGAAGGTGAGCTGGCTTTGCTCCTCTGTTTAGTTTTTTGCGGATGGTTTGAAATCCCGCCTCTCCTGGAAGTTTATGATGCGTGGTTAAGCTTTCCCTTTCACTGCCCTGTTTCTTTCTGCTGAAACCCCTTCCCTTAAGAACGCCTGGTCTGTTATCCTGCAAACTCTTCTAGCACTCTGTCATTCTTCCTAGACTGAATGATTCTCTCTCTCTTTCTCTCTGTCTCTGTGTGTGATCCTCCCATCGTCTATTTCCTTCACTGAATGATTCTCTCTCTCTTTCTCTCTCTCTGTCTCTGTGTGTGATCCTCCCATCGTCTATCTCCTTTACTCTTCTTCTTTCTCTCTTTGCGTGGTTAAAGACGTTTCAGTTCAGCTGTCACAAATTATGTTCGCCTGCCCAGCTGTCAAAACAGGGGGGTGTCCCTTTCATTCCACCTCACATACTACGAAAGGAGCCGGAGAGGGAGGAGGGATTTAACGCTCGTGTTTGGACACAAGCAATTATCTCTAATTATTGTTTTTCTTTTCAGTTTCCCTGTCCCGATGGAGGTCCGAGCAGACGAACATGCAATAATCCACCTCAGTGGTTGGGGCTCAGCGGGTCTCAGAGCCCAGGCTTGGTCCCGGGACTCCTCTGCTTTCATCTCAATGTGAGTCGGGAGTTGATTCAAACACGGAACGATGGGTGAATTAACCCCTGGGACCTAGCTTTCAATGGGCTCAGCTAAGAGATTATGCGTGTTTATGGCAGGCTTTTATACGCACGGGGCTCCTGAAAGAAACTATGGCTGTTAATTTCAGACACCCCAGTCATGACCCTCACCTCTGCATCTTCCAATACTGCCTTCTCTGTTCCACTGGTGGCTTCACATTCATGTTGTCTTTATTGTGAAATGGAATGTGTTTCACAGGGTCTTTGTTTAGGCTGCGAATAAACAAAACCCTGAGAGGTTCTAGAACCTTTAATGTGAGATGTGTGCACTAAAATTCTCTTCTACAGAAATATAGTATAACTACCAACCCGATTACAAAGGGACCATAAGGTGGAGGCTGGAATTTGAAACAACAGAGACGCTAAAATCCTTGTTTTTTTTTCTCTGACCTCCTTTATTGTGATGCCCTTGAGGTTTAAAGACATGTTAACATATATATACACACACACAAACATATATATATATGTGCACACACACACACACACACACACACACACACACACACACACACACACACACACACACACACAATAAACCCACTTGTGAAGGTCTTTTGTGCCTTTCTTAGTGGATGTCTGAGAGTGGGACAAACCCATCACAGAGGTGCACTGTCTGTCTAGGCCATAGACGCTAATTGATTGGAGGAACTTATCTTCATCTTCCCTGTAGGAAAATGCCTCTAGAATGTGAAGTAGTAAAAATCAAATGTCCTCGCAGGCTTGTTATTATAAGATATTATAAGATGTTATGTTCTGGAACAACATAAAGCCACAGTATGAAACCACTCATAAGGCTGACTCAGCGTGAAAGAGCAATGAGAATATGAAATGAAGTGAGCGGGGCCGTGTCTCATTGCAGATGCCCTTCTGTTGGACCAAACCAAACGTATTATTTACAGTGATGAGCTGTTGCATAATTACACCCTTAAACAAACTCTGGAAGTCCAACTCCCTAAGCAGTATGCTGCAGCCTCAATTGACCAGACAGACCAACAAAGTCCAATCAGATCACACCTCTAGGGTCATGTGACTTCAACATGTTGGAAGTATAAGCCCCTCCTTCGCCCACCACCAACACATTTCTGGTGTTATTACGGGGTCTGTAAATGTCATGGACATTCATGGACCACCAAAGCAAGACCTTTGGATTAGCCTCTCATTTACATGGCATATTCACGTGTGCTTCCCTCGGCGTGGGATCAGTTTGTGTCTGTGAAAGTCATCTATATCATTGGAAACCACTAAACCCAAGTTTGTCCCTTTGAGTCATGGGCTTTCCATGTGGATGATGGATTGAGACCTAAATCCTGCTGCTGCTTTCTCTGCCTTGGGTGTCCCTGCACTGACAAAATGACATTCATAGAGTATGTGGTGGACTATTACATGTAGTTATTAGAATATCTCTTTAATGGGACCGTTAGCTTTTATACATATGCTACATACATACACACATATACAGTATATATGGTAGAAGGCAAATATATATCATATTATCATATACAGACAATATGATGAACAGTATATATATACAGTATATATATGTATGTATAAATATATATATATATACACTGTATATATATATGTATATATATATATATATATATGTATAGTGTTCATATAGCCTAATTTTCCATATAACTATTGAAGTAGAGGTTTGTAAATCCTTGAAAATGGAAACCTGAACATATTTTAAGAAAGAAAACACTGTCTCAAGAGCAGACTCAACATAAATGCAGTGATCTACAAGGACATTCTAGGGACAAGTACCATCGACATGAGTGTTTCCAAAGGAACCAGTGTTTCAGCCTCCATCTCAGCTGTTCTGTATGCCGCACAGAGACACTCAAACACACACACGCTCATCTTCTCTTTTCCCATGTTGAACATGTTCCTCTCCAAATAAACCTTTTTCAAGGCAAACATAGCACTCAGATCCTAATTATGACCGGCCACAATGGCCAGTGCCCATTTTGTCCCTCTGGTAGGGCCGGCCTGACCCAGAGGACGACTGACCTTTGTGCTCCCAGGGTCTGTGCATGGCCCCTCCACTCATCATGCTAGCCCTCTCCTCAGCCCGTCCCCCCTGACTCCTCTCTCCCACCGTCTGATTCACTCCTTTTGTCCCCAGTGGAGACATGGCCGATCAGACCCCCATTGTCCATCACCAGGCTCTGCTTGTCAACTCTCTGCTCAAAGGGAATCTGCGGAGATTAGCCTCTGGGAATTACTGGGGATGATCTGTGAGCCTGTTCACTCGGCCTCAAACAGCTCACTGGGCCTTGATCAGAACCACCCACACCACAGCAACCTTCCACCTTCAACCCCTGACCCCCAAAACGTTCTTTGGCCAGAGGTTTGGTAAGATTACATGGGGCAAAAGATGGTTGTCTTGTCCAGTTAAATCCCTGTCATTTGTCTTCTTTGTGTCAGAATACAAAGAGCTCAAGTCATCATCTGCCTTTTCATCATGATATTCTGTCTGCTATCTTCCCTTTAGTGTCAATATATGTATATAATACCGAACCTAAATGTTTCCACTGAAAAAAATTTCAGCTATCCGTACTATCTCTATAATATAACACACTTTCTGACCCAAAGCCTCTCTACTTTGGGTTGCACCTGGTCTAACAAATCTGTATGCCTCATGCCGACATGTTCAATGAAAACTTGGCAGTCCTATGACAAAATGTTAATACAAATGTGTTATGAAAATATATTATATCTGGGTTAGCATAACCTAACCTGTTTGGTTTAGTAAGGGGCGCAGAGATCTGGGATTCTTGCCCAGTGGGATTGGGTGCTGACAGTAACGGTCCGAGTCCAGGTATGGAGTCTGCCATTTGAAAAAGAGAAGAGTGGAGCTACAAGTGGTTCTGTGTTAGTATGGAAGCAGAGGAGAGCGAGGGGATACCAGGGCTCTGTCAGTAATTCAGGGACACCCTAGGCCCTGGGTCATGTTGTTTCAAGACCACCCATCCATAACATGTGCTGGACAAACAGGAGATATTCAGGGTGTAATATGTAGCAGATGGGGGCTGGTCTGGGAGCAAGGGCACCCCAGAATGGACTCCTCTATGGAGCTGGTCAACTGGTCATTTCTGCAGGCCCATTAACCACCTGGGCTTGCTATGTTTAGTCAGCTTGGTCAAAGTGTTGTGTTTCCATTTACCTCTCTTTTTGAAATTCAGCAAACCCACCCGCATTCAAAAAGACACTATGCTTTCTCTGACCAACCCATACATGGTCTGCACAAACATGCATGCATACATGTCAACACAGGACTAAAAATTCAAACACGTTCACACACACACACACACACACACACACACACACACACACACACACACACACACACACACACACACACACACACACACACACACACACACACACACACACACACACACAGATCAGCCACAACATTAAAACAGCCTGCCTAATATTGTGTATGTCCCCCTTGTGCTGGCTAAACTGCTCTGACCCGTTGAGGCATGGACTCCACAAGACCTCTGAAGGTGTCCTGTGGTAAGTAGTGCCAAGACATTAGCAGCAGATCTTTTAAGTATTATAAGTTGTGAGCTGGGACCTCCATGGATCTGACTTTTTGTTCCAGCACATCCCACAGATGCTCGATCGGATTGAGATCTGTGGAATTTGGAGGCAAAGTCAACACCCTGAACTCTTTGTCATGTTCCCTTCCTGAACAATTTTTGCAGCGTGCATTATATTGCTGAAAGAGGCCGCTGCCATCAGGGAATACCGTCGCCATGAAGAGGTGTACTTGGTCTACAACAACGTTAAGGCAGATGGTGTTTGTCAAAGTAATATTGACATTAATGCCAGGACCCAAGGTTTCTCAGCAGGACATTGCCAAGAGCATCACTCTGCCTCCGCCAGCTTGCCTTCTTCCCATAGTGAATCCAGATGCCATCGCTTCTCCAGATAAACAAGGCAAACACACCTGACCATCCACATGATGCATAGAAAACGTGAATCAGACCAGACCACTTTCCATTGCTTCATGGTCTGTGGGCGCTTTCAGTGATGGACAGTGGTCATCATGGGCACTGACTAGTCTGCGGCAATACACTTTGTGTTCTGACACATTTCTTTCATAGCCAACATGAACTTTTTCAGCAATTTGTGCTACAGTTGCTCTTCTGTGGGATTGGACCAGAGGGCCAGCCTTTGCTCTACACATGAATGAGCCTTGGGCACCCATGATGGGAAAACTGGGCCACACTTTGAAACATGAGTGTCACAATCAGCCAAGGGACCCGAACCCTGGCAAATTCAGAAGCACTTTATTTTACTTGATCAAAAGACAAGGAACGAGAAGGCAATACCGCACGCAACAAATAACAATTACCACACAAAGGACAACTCAAAAGACATACAAGAACTAAAACACAAGACCAATCAACACAAATGAAACCAGGTGGAAACCATGCCACTAACAGGGACAGGCTATTGAAAACTAAAGAGTGATTTAACACAGCCAGAACCCGTCGTCAAGGCCTGGCTTCTAATGCGCCAAATAGAACCTCTAATTAGAGCTGATGCTGGAACCCGCCTCATTCAGACTAATGTGTTCTGGTGGTGCTGCAGTCTGCCATCTGCAGACGGTCGGAGCTGGTGGTGGTGGCAGAGGACTGAAGATGGGCTTTGGGAGAGGCCAGGGCCCAGGGCTTGGGAAAAGCCTTGAGCTTCTCCAGGATTGCTTGCGTTCTCTTAATAATAGCCTGAATGTCCTCCATCAAACATTGTACCACCAGTGAGGACTGGGACCCCAGCTGGACCACTGGAGAGTCAGGAAACCAGAGTTGAGGAAGCACCAGAACAACTTTGATTGGTCAACTTGGTCAGCTGAAAACCTGCCATTCTTCAGCCAGATGGTCAAACAAATGCTTCATCTCTTATAAAAGTCCCACATCATGCCGGTGTCTGATGCTCCAAGATTGGAACGGCCCAGGTGAGGGCTTGCCCAGTCATTCAAGACACTGTGTAGGCCACCTCAAAGCACTTGAAAGAGAACAAGCTCAAACTCCCTGTAGCACAGCATAAAGAAGGTCTGACATCATCCCATCTCTCCCATATAACGCTCCAATGTAGATATAACTGCTGGGTCTCTTTTTGTTCCAGCATTCTGTCACGATCAGTCAAGGGAGAGTAGGACCCAAATGCAGGCATACTCACAAGCACTTTATTTAACTTGATTAAAAGACAAGGAGCCAGAAGGCAAAACCACACTAAATATGTATCTATTAATTTGTCTGTCTGTCTGTCTGTCTGTGAATGAATGAATGAATGAATGAATGGATGAATGGATGAACGGACCCAGGGCAACTCAAAAGACAAATAAATACATGAACTAAAACACAGGAGAACCAATTAACACAAACAAAACCAGGTTGAAAATATAACTGCAAGCAGTGATAGCGGTGGCCGGCTATAAAAAAAAATTACAGAAAAAAAGAACATTAAGATTTTTTTTTTCAAAATACAAATTAAAATAGCAGAAAAAAATTAAGAAAAAGTAGAAAAAGAATAAAGGACAAATCCGGTTGGAATGGTCATAGAAGTCTCAGCAAATGGAGGAGGTTGCACTCCCACCAACCTACATAACCTTCAGTATCCTAGATAGCCAAATTAGACTGTTAAAGTGCTGTGTCCAAAGAGGTTTTTTGTCATTCAGTTTTAAGGCCTCAATTAGTTCGCACCGACTTAAATAAGTAGAACCAATAATATGATTGTACAGCATCAGTGACTTGGGTCAGCGCAACAGGGACCTACTTCCGCTCACCTATTTACTTTCAGTCCAGCAAACAAGATTCATATTAAAGTGAAGAGAAGTGCTCTGAGCTTGTTCACAGACACACCATACACAGTCACGGTGTCACATCTAACAAAAGTACAAACCGATATCTGCGTTTACAGCACTTCATAACTCTTTACAGAAACATGATAACAAGGAAACATAAACGTGATAACAAGGAAACATAAAGATATCCTACTGTCCATAATAATAAACAGTTACTCGCCAGGCATGCTGGGAGTTACGGTCGACGTTACATTATGTTGATTAGTCATGTTTCTTCAAGTACAAAAATGTCTGCCATGCGCGGGGATGACGCCCAGCTCCAAAATAAATATGGTAATCCAGCTAAGAACATCTAAACCTCTATTTGAGTAATGTGACAAATTTGGTGTTCCAAACTGTACAAATATCTGCTTTGCAATGCTGATTTCTCACCTCCTAACATAATCATAAACGTCTGTAGATTTACACGTCGCGTCTTATAGGCTACACTATATAACTGCTTGCCACATTTGCATGAATCTTTGGTATTAGCAATCATAGATTCACAACTGACAATGTTTGAATCAAGTTACTCAATAAGAGGCTCTCGGTCACGGTTGCAAGAAGATTCCCTCCCATTGACACTTGAGGGCGGATCCGACACTGTGTGCACTGCTATGTGGGGGGAGCATCAGGTAAAAAAGAAACTACTAGTGGCGTTAAAACAAATTGCGTTAATTCTTTAAAAGAAATATGCGTTAACGCGCTATTACTTGCTACTAACTTAGAGAAAAGCATTTTGGTGCCCTGTGAGCTCAATTATGCCAAGCTTGATTTTGTGTGTAAAGTAGACCATCTGAGGATGATATACAGCGATTCTGAATTAGTTTGGTTTTATGGTTTCAGAGGAGTTAGTTCAAATCCAACCAATACATTTATAAACTTGGCTATTCATTAAAAAATCAGTTTTCAAGGTACATTTTTTAAAGCTTTAAATCGTGATGTCAACCACAATACAAGTTAAAAATCGAAATGTACAGTACTGTTTAGAGTAATACATTTTGATTCACTGTGAGCTCAATTTTTTAAATATAAAAAACCCCCAACCTGTTTCTGTAGTAGACCCTCTGAGGATGATATACTGTGATTTTGGTGTAGTTTGGTTTTACGGCCTTGGAGGAGTTGATTGAATAGATATGTGTCAAAGAGTTAAGTTCAACCAAAAAAATCACAAAACTCTCATTAACTGTCATTAATGTTGGGATATTTATATATTTTTTAGATGAGGATTGTTCAATGAACCAGTGAGATATGTCAAATTTAATGTACAGTAGTGATTACAGTAATATATTTGGATGCACTGTAAGCTCATTTTTTGGAGATATCAACAAGATATTTTAGACATTTGATGTTGAGCATCTGAAGATGCTATCCTGTAATTTTGATGTGATTTGTATATATGGTTTTGGACCTGGACCCTTTGGGTAGACCATCAGTTTTTGAAACAAACAGAGTAACAGACTTCATAATTTGTAATGGGTGCCAGTATGTGACAGTTTCATCTCACTGCAATGGACAGGTTCTGAATATTTCAGAGCTGTAACCCTAATGGTCTATTTTTAATGATTTTATTAACACTTTGAACTTTGAACGGCTGCTATAGCGCCACCAACAGGAACAATGAGATGGCATGGCATGGGGTGTATTTTTGAGAGGACTTGGACATGTGTGCCAAATTTGGTGCATTTTTAACCATGGGAAGTAGGATATTTGGGGGAATAATAATAATAATACTAACGATTACAATAGTTGACCTGTACCAGCCGGCCACCTAACAATGACACTAACGAGGACAGGTGAAACTAATGCAAACTAGTGTAGGCATGTTAAACCATGCCATGTGACAATTACAATATTTATTAGCCTGTCAACATGTGTAAAACTCAATGTTCCATCGATGTACTGCTGCTTTTTCATTATTCCACTACTAAATAAGCCTTTTCCGCTAACCCTTTTATTGAAGAATTTCTTTGAAGTGGAGTTTTTCGTTTTCCAGAGCTACAGTAAAGGTGTAATCAGTGTAAAATGGCAAACAAACCTACCTGTCTATTAGTCTTGAGTATTGAGATCATTTTTTAATCACATATTACTTAACTGTGTTTTGCTTTGTGGTTCATATGGAAGAGAAACAAGATGAAAATGTACTGAGCTAAAATGGCTGGAATAAATCTATAATGGAATGAGGAGTAAAAACCTGTGCCTACTATTGGTGTGTCTCTTTTCTCACCACAAGTCTCCCTTCCTTTGACAAAGTAAAGGACAATGTGCGATGGCATCTCCACTGACCTCGTTTCCATACACGTGTGGTTGGGATATAAGGAACGGTTGCCCCTGGATTCTCCACAAAACAGGATGAAAGGCATGGTGTGCAGGGGACCACACTCAAATGCCACGCCCCCACCTTCACATGGGCTCTGCTCAATAGGAATTATTCCCATCAAAAGTTATTATGCGGATAATTGTGTTTCAGTGCTCCTGCAGATTAAACTGCCTGGGTATGGAGCACAGTAAAATGTGGTAACTTCTTAAATTGACTGGTGGTATTTGTGGGCCTGTTGAAAGTGTCATGGAAACATAAATCATTTAGCAGTCCCTCTCACATTGTGTTGATTATGGGTCAGCCCATAAGGATGCACGTTGACATAACAGAGCCTCTGGCTAAGCAACAGTCCATTGTAATCTATGATAGAAAAAGGGTAAATATTCTTAGCCTCACGTGCTCACTCTTTATTGTCTTCTAAGGACCATGGTGTACCTTGTTTTGTTCAACTGCATCAACATGGAGGTTTCAGGCTAACACAGGCTTTAAATTAGTTTGTGAATCTCCTTTATTGTTCAGTGGTAGAGATCGGCCATTGTTGGCAGCCCCGGACTTTCTGAAGGATCGTTTTTTCACCGTGGCACAGAACGAAAGCTCTGCAAACCCCAGCTGAGAGCCACTGCAATCAGATGTTGGGGCACAAACCACAGAGAGCGGGACCATGTGAGGCGGACCACCCACGAGAACGCCTACACCAATTCACCGCAGCTGGAAGAGACACATTATTGGAGCATGGGAACCAAACGCCAGTCACCAGCCAGAACGGTTTAGCCCTACTGTAGGGATATTTCTGGTGTAGTTAATAAGGATGGTTGCACTATACTCTTGGTGCAAGCACATGTTGTCTTTGCGTAGGCCCCTTTGCCTTCTCTGCAAAGCAGCCCTGAGCCTTTGTTTGTCCAAGCTTATTCCCCAGAGGCTTAAAGGCATGTGATGCAATCCTGAAATAGTACAAGGGGGATTTTATTTATTGAATTAAATAACTGCATTTGTAACACCAATAACAGGATATTTTCATCCTGTTTTCTTTTTCACAATAAAAAATAAACCACATATTTAAAACATTTAAAACTGAATGACCAAATGTTTTTTTTGTTTATTTGTTTTTTGTTTATTTTGGAATGACTGAATGGAGTAAACTGTTAAAGACAAGTAACATTTAAAGTAAATACATTTTTGGGATTATGAAAAAACAATTTGACTATAATTTGCCTGGATTAAATTTGCACCATGTGTGCTAAATCCTATAGAGCCAGACAAAAATATGATTGAATATTTGTTGAAGTTTGAAAAAAGCTAGATGTTTTACAAATGCTTCTTTGATGAACATGTCTCTTTTCCATTTGTTATTCCCAGTTGACAAGCGTAAAGGTCTGTAACTGTGGACCATAAACTCTGACACCCTGTCACTGACAACAAAGTAGGGAAAAGAATTTGGTTCAAAACGTTAAAATCCAAAGCTAAAGTATTCGATGGAGATGTTTAGGTTAAGTAACCCCCTGGGTTAATAAACTAAACAAAGGTAAACTGTGCAAAACGGCCGCAATGAAAGCCAGGCTAAGTAAACGCAGCGGAGTTTACAAGAATCATTTAGAGGGAGGTGGGGAGGATGCGTGAAACTTTAATGTTAAACAGGTGATGAATGTGTTCTTTACACCAATAAAGGCTCCAAAAGAAAACCTGGGTGAGCAAAGATGGTTGAGAATGTGCCACATTACACTGTTACATTCAGACAGACACACACACTAACACAGATTTAGACTTGTAAAAATCACATATCCAGCTTGTGCTTGGTCATAACTTACCAAGTAAATCAATACAATCAGAACAGAACAGCTAAATCAATACAATGCAGAACAATATGTCAATTTCAATCTTGCAATACAAACGTACAGTGGAGTAGTACTGTATTGTAAAAGTTAAATGTTAAAGTAAAAAAAAGAAAAAAAATGATGATGCACTGTTTTCTCGCTGCTTGCAGTTTATCTAATTTCAAAGATTATTCAATACGTGAATTGAAAGTTTGTCTTGCTTTTGGTAACTTATTGGATTCCTTTTTTTTCCCTTTTGATTTTCAGCATGGAGAAACAAACCCTGCACGTGGAGCGAGTCCAGAGAAAACATGAAGCCTAAAAACAACAAAAGAGTTCTTTTTAACTTCTTCAAATCACATCTCCCAATAAAAGCTGTACAAACATACCCTGCCACTAGCGAGCGGCTGCTGTCCAATGCGTTTCAAAGAAAAAGGACTCTCTTTCCAAAGGGGAGCTTTTGGGCCTAATGAAAACTTCACCTGAACAGAAACAATATAAAGCGCACCAGCCAAACAGTGCTGCCTCGGTGTTTTCTCAGGCCTGAGCTCCGTCCAGGTCATTCCCGGTAGATTTGTCTATAAACAGCCAAAGGTTTTCATGGGTAGCCCATAGTTTGCCGCCATCACATTTTTAAGGGGGTTAATGATGCAATATAGATTTTAAAGATATCAAATATATGCTAGTGTTTTCAATAAACTGCATCCTTCTGGGATCTACACCATAAACTCTTAGAATAACAATGAAAGAAAATCTGAGGCCAGCTGAGAAGGTGCAGGTCTTTGACCAAACACTGGACATCTATCTATCTTTCAGGCCCTCCTGGGGACGACAAAGCAGGCCCAACGGCGCTATGAAAAGGGTGGTCTGTGAATGGTTACTATTCAATTTGTATTTGGTTCCCCACTGGTCGCAGAGCCGAGATCAGAGGAGAAAGTGAAAACACATGGCCAGGGTCAGTAGGATCAGAGGACCACCACACACACACAGGCAGGGGGAAGGAAAAAGCCAATGGGAACTTGTGTGAAGAAATGGATTGAATAAACAGAGTCTGCAATCGCCTGCACCCTATTATCCTATAATTTACACTGCATGGGAGCTTGGAAACGTAGGCTATTAGATACGCACATAGATTTCCACTGAAAAGTGGCGTTTCACACCTCCTGCCAATCAAAAGGCCTGTCGTTATAGTCCGAGACAAGTTTTGAATTCTTTCAGACCTAATATGTTTGTTTTAAATATCCTAGCAAAATGATTACATCAGCGGCAAACTATGTCCTCGGAAACGGCCTGTCTTTTGAAGTTTCCAGCAGCGAAACAAGATTTTAATTACATGATAACTTTGAAACTGTATTTGAATAATAAACAGTCTGGATTAAACAAGGAAGTATGAGGCTAGGTTAAAGAATTGGCCATACCTTGATAAAATAAACTAGAAAGGGGAGCAAAGCCAAGCAAATAAGTGGAAATGAAGAATTAAGACAGTGCTTTTGGCACGGTCCTTTGCTTTGGCTTTCTCCCTCGGTCTTGATGAATAGCAGCTCACGTTTTCCACCTCACTTTAATTAGTGCTTTGTGGACTTCTCTGCCTCCACTTCAATGCAAAGTAGAGCCAATGAGGTCAGTGCTATAGTGAAAACATGTCTCCTAGCTCTGAGGCTGGTTAATGCCTGCTGGCAGATCCAGAGCTATCTCGCCACTGTGCCAACACGTTCTCCCTCCCAATGCTACTCAGAGACCAGCCATTCATCCCCTTCCTGCCACGGCACCTGTAATAGCTCCATTATGAGTGACACTGACACCACAACATGTTTTGTTAAGCAACATATATGTCACACTACTGTTTGCAAAGGACACAGCTAATCAGATTAAAATGATCAGATTTTGAGCTCTTTCAATGTTTTCTTCATAGAGCCTTACTGAGTTTCCTGGACTGAGTGGTCTCAACACTTTTTTGTGAATGTGTAGTAAAGCTACGCTTAACCTGGTTTAATTTAAGACATTCAGTAGAACTGTAACTGTGTTTTACATTAGGCTAACTAATCATTTTGCCATAGCCACAGTATGGAGAACTCTAAATGTTATTTGGTACACACTAGAATTATCATTGCACTTCAGTATTGTTTTGCATTTCAACAAACACATTTTGAAGATGAGCTATCAGCTTTGTGGGATCTCCTTCCTCAGTGATTTCGTGGCTAGGCTAATTGGAGTCAGTGCTGTTCCACTTTGGACCCAGAACGATCGAGATCTCTGATCTGTTTGGTTTGATGGGCACTGCTGTAGGTTAACCGGTCTTTGAGTCTCTCTGCTTATTTACCCAACAGCTGGGCAAATACCCACAGCCCTTCTGCATTAGGGCTCCGTTTTAAACATTTGGGAAAGACGGGACTGAGTGTTTATGCCTCCATCTTCCCTCACATCTGCAGTTAATATCTTTTGTAGACTTTACATAGAAAAGGGCCCAATCTTGTTATGACAGAGAGATATTTTGAACTTTTTAAAGATTAATATTGTTTGCTTTTACGCACACTCCCTTCAAAACAACCTTATAGACCGGAGCATAAACCTGAGACTGAATTGGACTACTTTGGCAAATTAGACATTGTTTTCAATTCATCTGTCATTTACATTATTCACTGGGGAGTAAGTCTTACGTTTTTCTTCAACATGGCCTCCGATCCCCTTTTTCGCCCTATCATAGATGTACTTTCCAGAGTTATTTAATAGATTGCCAAATTTTGGAGGAAGCATATTGGTTTCTCATTCTTGCACATTTGACTCCATCCATAAATCCGCAATACATTCCTCTTTAAATCAAAATGAGTTTTTCATGTGCAAAGATTTTTTTTAGACTGTGTTTAGATGGTGAATAACACCGTTGAACTGCTGCCATGTTACAACAGAAATGTGACCCAGTGTGAAAGCTATACAGTATCAAACCTTTTATGGAATTCAGGAAAATACATTTTGAAATGGTATCCAAAATTGAATGCAGTTAATGGGCTGCCCCATTGTTTTGGTTAGTTGCGGGAAGGGATATCTGGGAGCTGTAACCCTGCAAGCCCCTCTTTCCATGAAGCATACAGCATTTCACAGGATTTTGTTTTCTTAATAATAATAAAAATAGTTATCCAATCAAAAGCAAATCATTATTTTTATTCTTTACAAACATTCTTTCATAAGATTAAACACATTTTATATATTACTTGCAACAAGAATGTCATAACTCCTTTTGCATCTTCAGAAACATATTTAGCTTCTGTCTGATTCATGTTCCTAACAAGTTAAAGGTAGTACACATTTAGGTAATGTATAATTTTTTTTATCCAAATAAGAGAATCTTGGAATAATCACCAACAAGAGAAAAGTTTATAAGCAAGACAAAAAAAAGTCCAGTGAAAAAGGGTAGAACAAAGACACATTGGCTTTACCAACGAAGAAGAAGGGTTTGAAATATATATTAAAAAAACTAATCCTAATGAAAAATATGACTGTAGGACATTACAAAGGCTTTGTTTAGCCATAAAATGTAGTTATATAATGAAGTAAAAAATTATAATAATAAAAAAAAAAAGAGTATGGCATTTCATGAGTAGGGCTGGCTTGAATTTTGAGGTCATACATAAAACGTCTTTTGAATGATTCTGTGGGAAGGGGACAGTTTGCCCTTGAAACAACTGAAAAGCAGCCCAGAGCTTCTGGCAACAAGAGAACAATGCAAAGCTGATAGAACCATATGAGTCTAAGCCTCCAGCCACATGCACACTGGCACTCATACAGAGTGGGACTGCAGCATACGCCTTCGACCCATTCAAATGGAAATCAAGCTTTTATTTTGCATTTTCAAGTGACTACAGTCCTTAAATACCTATCGATGTATTATGTATATATTTTCTAAGAAACATATACAGTGGGTTAAATATTGCTCACAAATCAAGCTTAAATACAATAAATTAATTAGGTGGCATGTAACTTCTTTCAGTGAGTAACACAAAATAAAAATAAACCAAACATCTCTAGCTAATAACATTATTCTTTTCTTTTCTTTTTTTTAAACCATGCTCATCTGTTTCAATTTCACTGACATAATGACATACATCATTCTTATTTATGATGAAATTACAGTTCTAGGCATGTTTGCATGTCTCCAATTAGGTAAATAATGTAAATGCATTGGAAAATTAGGGGGGAAGGGGTAAAGTTTTTGACAGCTCATGCATTCTTATGGATGTTGCTGTGTGTGTAAGTTAGAAAAGTACAAATACAGAGCGATAGGGGGAGTGTGTGAATGTAAGAGAGAGAGAAAGAAAGAGCAAAAGATAGAGAGAAAAAGTGTATTGATGGATGTGTGTGTCTGTTCGTTGTTGTCTGTGTGTGTAAGGGAAAGCAAAAGAGATCGAGAGAGAGCTTCAAACGTGCCACAAGTGATATAGAAAGTCATCTTTTTTCTTCCCATTGGCCAAGCAACATGTGGTGCTCATAAACATAATGGAGACTTTTAGAAGGGCTTTGTCAAGAAACACACACACACACACACACACACACACACACACACACACACACACACACACACACACACACACACACACACACACACACACACACACACACACACTCGTATACACATTATGTGCCACAGTGCTGCAGGACCACCAAAATAATAACATCTTCACCAATCATTATAAAAAAGCATATTACCTCTTTTCCAATGTTGATGAAAGAGATTCTTAAAGAGTTCATGGACGAGCACATGCACTTTCTGGGTTCTCCTCGTCACAAAATTCCTATAAAATATAGGAATAATATGTCTGCATCCAAATCTTAGACATTCAATTATTATGTTCAAATTCAGAATATGTTAACTTCATACACTAATTCAGAATATGTGAACTTCATATACTAATTCATTCCTGACATTCAGTACTATTCGCTACTTGTTGAAATGAATAAACTGCCTTTTCCCAGACTACCAGGGAATGAGGTGTGAACACTCAAGCCTCTTTCTAGAGTGCTAAACCTGGGATGCCTTTACTGTCAGTCCCCAGAGAGACCCCAAGTGGAAGTGTCCATGTGGGCTGCAAACAATGAGCTTGGCTCTCCACACTGTCTGTTACGCTTCCAAACTCCAATCCTCCCAGTCCCTGCGGGTCTGCCGCTGACTCTGTGGCTGCTCTTGATTACTTTTGATCATTTTTTATTGTGTCAACTTGTGTGGCAAACATAAGGCAGCTGATAAAGATTTAAACATTTCTGACTGCTGTGAAACCTCTCCCCACCCCTAATGCTGCACTATATTTCCTAGTATCTTTCTATACTTGTCTGTATGTGCCCACTACATCTGGCATGCGCAACTCAGCAACATCAACAGTCAGGCCACACAGAATATCTCATAATTCCCTGATATTGCTTAACGCGACAGGCTATTTGTGCCAGTCGGTGTGGTCCTCTATGACCAGCTAACTGTATCGACTTCTATTAAAATAGGACTGCCAGTCAGGTTTCACGCTGAGACTCGTAGCATTAGCTCTCGCCTCACACATGCTGTAGGTAATGGGGGGAAACCACAACTTAAGACCACTATCAGTGGGGTATAATTTTTCTAAACTGTTCTTTAACCAGCATTATGTTGAACGCTTGTATAAACGAAACCAGAACCATATTCTCATGGCTTTTCTCCAACAGCTCGGAACCCCTTAATTATGATTTGAACAGAGTTTAGCCTAGTACAGAGGAAGCCCCAACCTCACCACCCACACAGAGCAGCATATAGCAGCAACCACTGCTAGTGCCATCAGGTACTACACTCAGAGAACCCCTCCCTCTCTCCATCCTTCTCCTTCTAATGATAAATAATGAGACATGTATGTGTGTGAGTGTGGGTGTGAGTGTGTGTGAGGTGGGGGTGGGGGGGAGCAAAGAAGAGCTGCTTTCTATGTGTGAGTGCACTCAAACTAAAGGAGAGATGGTGGTCTCCCCCGTCAGCAGCCTCCAGGGGGGCGAATGAGCCTGCTCTGTCAGGTGTCAGTGGACGCTGGCTGACCATGGAGGTCAGAGACCCAGATAGCCAGCCCTGGTCAGACCCCTACTTAGCAATGCCCCAAGCCCCCATGGTCAGTGCATCTGCCACTAGCACTGCCCTAATCCACCACGATGGTGTGCAGCGGTGTGTGTCACTGTGTGTATGAAGACAAATTCTTGAGAACAACAGGATTGCTAAGGGACCATTGGTGTTAGGCGTCCATAAAGACTGACCACTGGACCAGAGGACAATGTGTGTGGTAGCTGGACTATAGGCCACAAGCTGTTATGCAATTAAGCAAAAAGGCTCAAAGGAAGGGTTGAACACACAACTTAATAATAACAGAAAACTAATTAGATTCCACTGTGTATTTTAAAGAGATATACGCATATAGTTCTAATGGCAAATATACAGTAAGAGCAAATAATTGCCTACAAGGTTGACTAGACTGTGCTATAAACTCTACGCCTCAAAAGAAGATGTTGCAATCAGTGCCTGTGACTCATATGCAGCTGTGAAATGTGAACAGGATGGATTGAGAATTGTTTTCTTGATACTCCACTGTTTTTGAAGGGGTTAAAGGGGATACCGCAGAAAATGTATCCAGCGTTTCTGGCGGTGTAAAACTTGAGCAGGCTAATTAAACAACCACAGTGAATGAGGGAAATTACTAGCAGACAGGGCAGCCTTATTAGTAGCTATACTATTGCTGTAGATTTTGACAGGGTCCCTGATGACTCTGGGAGTTCAAAGGCCACTTGGGCCGGCACATGGCCAGCTGCTGGTTGTCGCGTGGTGGACTGCAGGTTACAGTATGATATATTTTCGCTCTGGATCGTAAGCAAAGAAACTAAATAATAACTTAAAAATAAACGTATCACGTAAGATTCTAAACTGTGATAGTATAGAAGAATAGCTATATGCCATATAAGTAATAATAATAATAATAATACATTTTATTTATTATAGCACTTTTCTGACACCCAAAGGTGCTTCGCAACATTTACATAGATAACATGGCAAAAAAACAAAACGTTAACAGATAGAGGAATAACGGACAGAGAGCAACAGCAGTTGAAACAATACGTATAACAAAAGGACAGCATAGCAATGGAAGCAAAGTTTCTAAACAGAGCTGGTAGGCTGGCGTTAAAAGATTTTAAGGTTTTAAGGTGGTTTTGAACTATAGAAAGTGAGTTGGAATTGTGAATTAGAGGAGGGAGAGAGTTCCATAGTTTAGTTGCTGCCCAAGAAAATGCACGCTTCCCAAATTGTTTTAGTTTTGCTGTGGGAATGACCAGTTGCCCGTCTGAGGAGGAACGTAGGTAGGATGGTAGAGTTGGAGAAGGTCAGAAAGGTAGCGAGGGGTTTTAGTTATGTAAAGCTTTGTTGGTGAGGAGAAGGATTTAAGTATTTAGGTGTAGACAAAATGATTTTAGAAGCTAGGTTTTTGATACATTTTAAGATACAAGGACAAGGTATTTAACTATCTCAAAACTCATAAGAAACTTTACAAAAGCGTTGGTTAACCTTGTCTAGAGTGTAATACATGATAGATTTTGGTTTTATAACAGCTGGCTGTCCCTTTCAAAAACTGCAGAACAAAAACCCCATATCCTTTGCATTTGCTCAAAAGGATCTATTGAAAGTTATAGTGCCAATTCAGGGTCTTTATTAGAAGTGCTGTTTTCATGCTGGGTTGTGCACCAGAGCATCTCTTTGTGTGCCACTGAGTATGAAATCAGGCCAAACTCAAAACTCTCCTTCAAGACTTTTTCTAAGTGTGCCTGTGTATGTGTCCCACTCCAGCCTTGCTCCTCCCTACCCTCTTCAGGACAACAAGGCTACACAACCCACCCAGTCTTCTGTCCAGCTTTCTATTACAACCTAAAACATGCTTGAGAACCCCAACCCACCACCACCACCACCCCATTCATTCTATCCCCACCCCATGTCAATGCAGCAAAGCAATTAAGGCCACATTAGATCTTTTCAAGTACTTGTAATTTCATAAGTGAGGGCTTTTTTCTCTTTTGGGGGGAAATGAAATGGGGGAAACCCGCAGCCCTTGGAGAGCCACTTGGGAAAGATGGGAAACAGATATTAACCCGGCGAGTGACGGTTTCTTAAAGAGGCCTCCTTACCTCAAAGCCCCCCACCACCAAGGGGACCACACACACTCACACCTGCGCCTTGGCGGGCAGACACACTCCCTCTGCTGTGCCCTTCACCACATCTCTGCTTTTCTTTCTTTCCTTCTTTCTTTTTCTCTCTTTCTCCCTGTCCCTCAAACACAAACATCCAGACAAATGAAAAACACTACTCAACATAATCATAGATGCACAATTTGAAAAGGATAAAATGATATAAATCCATACAAGGTGATGTGAGGAACAAATAATGTATTAAGAATGCACAATGAAGCTCAAACTGAATGCGCACATGAAAGCCAGGGACGATACAAGGTCTGGCAAGTCCCGAAAACCGCTTTACCGTGTGACACAGAACATTTCCTGTAAGTTTATCACTGAGGTGAACACAACCATTAGCCATGGACACCAAGTGCTGTTGTGTCTCTTAAATCTACTGTTGCTCAGTTTGTGGACCAGTTGGTTGCATGTGATGTGACCAGATGTCCTCTCCATATATGAGCTATCAGAGAAAAACTCTGAATGGCTCATGACTTGGTTCAGATGGTAAGTATGGTCCACAGCACATATGAGGAGAACGGATGTGGAGTTGGCCCCTTTTTCATTGGTTTTACTCGTAAGAGTCTTTCTTCAACATGCCCCTTTTTGACACTAACCTGCCTCCCCCTTTGTCGGCCCTGTTTGCCCATTTTGGCTCGTGTGAAATGGAAATGATGTATTGTTCTAATTAGATAAGAAAATATGAGTAATCCTCCCAGCATGCCCTAGTACTGAGGAGGTTTATTATTCTAGCTAAAGGTGCTACTCCCCTTTGTTTACTTTGATCCCGCGCATTTCTGCCTCTCTGGTAATCAGAGGTAGAAAGTCATTAGCTTGTTATCACAACTGTAGCCACGACGGCCACGGGCTGACACAGGCGGCCTCCATAATGAAGAGGTCTTTGCTGGCCCCCACGGCCCCCACGTCTCAGAGGAACACACATCAGAGGGGCGAGGGCCTTCATCACAAGCCGCCCCTGAAACGAGAGCATCACCAGAGGCATGTGGAAAGGCTGGAAAGACCCCTTGGGGCAGGGGGAGCAGGCTGGTCTGCTTTTCAGATTGAACTAAAGAGAATGAGTGATAGTTTGAAGTTAACCCTTCCCGTGTCCCCACAACACACACTTTACTTCACAGCAATCCCCGTAATCAGAATACACTATACCAGGGACGGTGTGTTTTAGAATACACTATACCAGGGACGATGTGTTTTAGAATACACTATACCAGAGACGGTGTGTTTTAGAATACACTATACCAGAGATGGTGTGTTTTAGAGTACACTATACCAGAGACGGTGTGTTTTAGAATACACTATACCAGAGATGGTGTGTTTTAGAGTACACTATACCAGGGATGATGTGTTTTAGAATACACTATACCAGGGACAGTGTGTTTTAGAGTACACTATACCAGGGACGGTGTGTTTTAGAATACACTATACCAGGGACAGTGTGTTTTAGAGTACACTATACCAGAGATGGTGTGTTTTAGAGTACACTATACCAGGGATGATGTGTTTATACACTATACCAGGGACGGTGTGTTTTAGAGTACACTATGACAGGGACAGTGTGTTTTAGAGTACACTATACCAGGGATGGTGTGTTTTAGATGCCCTGCTCCATGTGCGGAAAATGATTTGGATTTGTTGGTTTTGCTGAGGCATGTTTTGTCACCTTGCTTTGTGTCTTTCTCTCCTTGCTACGTGGCATGGTGACCGTGACAGCAGGATTCCATGTTTCACCTTGGCCTGCCAGATTGGGCCCAACTATGGCAATGGAAAATCCCTTCTACTTTCAGATAAGGCTATGGACAGTGGGGATTCTGTCATAAATCTTTGGTATTTCACCCTCCCCCGCTCTGCTATACCCCTGGTCCCCTCTGGTCTGTGATGTGGGGATTGAGTCATGTCCACACACTTTTTCACACAAACCGGGCACTATCGCGTGCAGAGGCTGCATTGAGAACACAGAGTGTTTTTTCACCACATTACCTTCCGCGTGAGTAGGCTTGGGAGCGACCAGGGGAGGGAGATAGGGATGGAGAAAAGAGGGAGTCTGTGGGCTGCAAGGAGCAAGACAGAGCGACATAGGGAGAGTCTCCGGGATGATTTCAGAGTAAAACACGAGTTATTTTAATCATTCTCATAATCTCGGAATACATTTCAAGCAATAAGTCCATACCTGGCTTCATAAATAATATAGCATACATTTAGCAGAAAACAAAAATAAAATATCACAAGTTCATAGTACACATTGTTGGTGGGTGTGTCTATGGATCTGTCAGTGCATGAGTCTGCACGTGTGCAGTTGGGTGTGTGTGGGTTTATGGAAAATATGTATGAACGGGATGTTTATAGAACCGTATGATTCTTTTAATATTTTTACCTTTGAATCTTTTTTTGCACGCAGGGATCCTTGGATCATAATGGGACTAGACTGGTGAAATTAAGGTTAAAAATGTTGCTACTTACGACAGAGCAGGTGGCACTGTGAGTCTATGTGAAATGAAAAGGATTCAGAGACAAAGGAGGAGGACAGGGGAGGAAATATACTGAACATGTCAGAGGAAAGAGGGGAATCTCCTGATGCATTATTCAGTCCATGCACAGAAACACATTAACTCTCTAGGGCATTAGTGGGATCTGTCTCTCCTCTCAAACATACACACACTGTCTCTCCTCTCAAACATACACACACTGTCTCTCCTCTCAAACATACACACACTGTCTCTATCCACTCAAACATACACACACTGTGTCTATCCACTCAGACATACACACACTGTCTCTATCCTCTCTCAAACATACACACACTGTCTCTCCTCTCAAACATACACACACTTTCTCTCCTCTCTCAAACATACACACACTTTCTCTCCTCTCAAACATACACACACTGTCTCTATCCACTCAGACATACACACACTGTCTCCATCCTCTCTCAGACATACACACACTGTCTCTGTCCTCTCTCAAACATACACACACTGTGTCTATCTTCTCTCAGACATACACACACTGTCTCTCCTCTCAAACATACACACACTGTCTCTCCTCTCAAACATACACACACTGTCTCTATCCTCTCAAACATACACACACTGTCTCTATCCTCTCTCAAACATACACACACTGTCTCTATCCTCTCAGACATACACACACTGTCTCTCCTCTCAGACATACACACATTGTCTCTCCTCTCAGACATACACACACTGTCTCTATCCTCTCAGACATACACACACTGTCTCTATCCTCTCTCAGACATACACACACTGTCTATCTCCTCTCAGACATGCACACACTGTCTCTGTCCTCTCTCAAACATACACACACTGTCTCTATCCTCTCAAACATACACACACTGTCTCTATCCTCTCAAACATACACACACTGTCTCTCCTCTCTCAGACATACACACACTGTCTCTCCTCTCAGACATACACACACTGTCTCTATCCTCTCAGACATACACACACTGTCTCTCCTCTCTCAGACATACACACACTGTCTCTCCTCTCAAACATACACACACTGTCTCCATCCTCTCTCAGACATACACACACACTCTCACCTCTCTCCAAAAAAACACACTCTCACTCACTGTCTCATCAGAGAATATTTATGCAAACAAACCCAAATAATATAATTCCACAAATACAAATAGACACGTATACACTCACGTGCACAAACATACACACATAAACACATTCACAAAGCCTCACCCGTGGTTGACCTACTCAAAATGACTTGCCAAATACAAAACATACATAAAAAATGCACTCCCCAACTTAGTCATCTTAGGTTTTTAATAGGGAACTGCACTATAAAATGCTAATGAATATTTTTGAATAAGTAATCAATAGCAAAGAGCGTATTATTATGCATCTTTTTGATACACCCCTAACAAACCCCCATATTGTGTGGACAGGGTGACAGTGTAGTGTTCAGACATAAAGTTTCTATACATTTTCCCCAGACTGGAAAGCCCGTCAGCTGGTGAACTAGTGCTCTGTCTCCAGGCACAGTGTAACAACTATCTATTATCTTAACCTGGGAATGAAAATCTATTATGTGCAGAGTGCCTGAGTGGCTTTGGTGATCTCAGTCACCCCTCATCAGCCAAGCTCCTTTGATACCTCAGTAGGGTCTGCTGGTCTGTTTTTCCAAGGTGCCTGACTGTTAGGAGGCTGAGGACACATGTTGACTCCAGGTGGGCTTTCCCTCAAAACCCCAACCACCCCCCAAACAAGTGAGGTCATTTTTATTGTAGGGAACTTCAAGGTGCTCCATCATGCCTGTGAAGTAGAAGCCTGTATTTGCTAATGTTTGTAAATGTATATATATGTTTGTCTCTCTCTCTCTCTCTGTGTGTGTGTGTGTGTGTGTGTGTGTGTGTGTGTGTGTGTGTGTGTGTGTGTGTGTGTGTGTGTGTGTGTGTGTGTGTGTGTGTGTGTGTGTGTGTGTGTGTGTGTGTGTGTGTGTGTGTGTGTGACAGATATAGTTTTGTGTGTGTGTGTGTGTGTGTGTGTGTGTGTGTGAGAGAGAGAGAGAGAGAGAGAGAGAGAGAGAGAGAGACGAGAGAGAGAGAGAGACAGAGAGAGAGAGAGAGAGAGAGAGAGAGAGAGAGAGAGAGAGAGAGAGAGAGAGAGAGAGAGAGAGAGAGAGAGAGAGAGAGAGAGAGTGTTGAGGGATTACCATGACCTGTACGTTGCGTTAATTTAAAAGGAAATGTCTTGCAATCCGCCATGATGAATGTATAATTGGGGGTAATGTCAGGAGTGTGTGTGGTGTGTAATGATGTCACGCCTTCTTTATTCTCCCTTAAGCGTTCCTCTCTCTTGATTTGTACCACTTTCACCCCAATGGAAAACATTATTATCACCAGCGTGAAGAGGACCACAATCACTCACAGCACAAGGTTTCTTAAGTTAGGAAATCGCCTTGAAAATTGGGAAGGCCTGCAGAGTGTTTGCCACTTAAGTCCCCGTTCCTTCTTCTGTGTAGGAAACCCCACATCAGGCACGCTGTCAGATCCCAGACCGTAACATAAACCAATTTTCAGGAGCGTTTCTCTCTTCATGGTATTATAATAACAAGCATATAGAAAATAAGGCATTTATCAACTCCAAATCAAAAAACATACCGGCAGTAGGCAAGCATGTGTGATGTGGTAAATGCAATCTTTTCTAGAAGAAAGTAACAACTTGTTTGACTTTATATGTATGCAATGAAAATAGCATATTCCACAAAGGATGTCTATGGTGTCTGGTTATACTTTAAAAAGGTGAATGACGTTCTGAAGCTTTTAAACTGTACCATTTTACTATAGATTAAAACCAGAAAAACATGCTTGACAATATGGAAATGATGTCATGCTAAACCAAGGAAGAGGTCAATACATAAAAGGGGAGGTCATTCTAAATAAGCCATTTGTTGACAAACCATAAAAAGAACAAAAACTGAGATGTGTGGCTCCCAAAATGATGATACATGTAGTTAATGAGTAACAGTGTATTCTGACCACACAAAACCCAGATGACTCTATTTCCCATCGCCACTTGGGTTTTTGTCCCCTTTGTTAACTTCCTAACAGCATTCAATGAACCAATGTTTTGACACATTTCTAAATGTGATACACCTAACCACATTGTGTTCAGAGTACACTGCTGTCTCAAAAATTGGTATGAGTGACCAAACGCCCAAAAAACTCAAAGTTTAAAGAAAGGGTAATGAATTATAATAAAATGTTTTGCATTACATTTTTAGAAATAGGTGTTCAGTTATACAAATAAAAATGCAGTTCATAAATGACTCAGTAGTTGATTCATAAGAACTTAAATCAAAGTAAATTGTTCATGTCTGTGGACACCAAATTACAATATTGAAGTGTTAATTGTTGCACAATTGAAATATAAGCACAGTTTAAATATGACCAACGAATATATTGTTTTTACAATTTCATCAGTAAAAATCAGGGTGGTTATTACAAATGCTTTTAAACACACAGACATGAAGTTTAGTGAATGCACAATGTGATCGAACAACATTTACACGGGATTTATATCAGCTAATCACAATCAAGTATTCTTCAAGACCATGGTAATAATTATAATATCGTTACAACAGCACAATGGTAGATTTAACAGGCAATTGTGTGAATATCGTAATATGTGCTTTGAAGCCAATAGTGGAAACCTCTTTATTGGTATATGCTCAACAAACCAGATGTAGCAAATATTCCTTATTTGATTATCTTGTTTAATATTGTTTCAGCTGTTGCCTTAAAGCTCTATAAATTGAGATGAAGAGATGCACATTTAATTGGTCCACATAACAACAAATAACAATTGCAGAACCATTTCAAATATTGTCTGAAGTTGTAGTTTACACTTTCCATTCTAATATGCAATAAAAGGAAGCCAAATGGTGAACTGGTAATACAAGGATAGTAAGATCTTACTAAAACACACCCAGTAAAATCAGCCTCATGTTTTTGTGGAACCATCAGGGCTAAAGTTTAAGTTTCGTCAGGTCTGAGACACATCTCAAGTTCAATGTCTGTACAGAGGATTGCAGTGGCACAACATATTAACGGGGTTCTCTCAAACTGATCTTATTTCACCAACATGATTTGGAAGAGAACCTGGTCTGTTCAGCAGCAGTGAAGAAAGTATCAAAAAGCTCCTTGTGCTGTATTTGGCTAGCTATGTCACTATACAGGCCTGCTGTGGCTAACCAACGTTGCACGCAAACAATGCAACACAAAAGAGCACCAGACTGGAGAGTTCAATTTGAGGACTTTTTCTTCATGCCCATCCTAACCCCCAGCCACAGAAACTCACAACAGGGAATTTAAACCATTCGTAATGAACACAACAACATAAAAAGAGCCACACACAAACACACACACACACACACACACACACACACGCACGCACGCACGCACGCGCGCGCACACACACACACACACACACACACACACACACACACACACACACACACACACACACACACACACACACACACACACACAGATATACATAGGCATACACACAAATTCCATTGGGGTCTAAGAGGTTCCTAAGCTTATTCATGATTTGTATTGCCAAGGTTTTCAGGTTTTCTCTTTTTGATGTGTTCTTGTGCTGGAGTCTTTTGGGTGGTTTCACTCTAACGTCTCAAGAATCTTCTTTATTACTCTCTCTTCCTCTCTCCCCTTCTCTCTCCCCTTCTCTCCCTCTCTCTCTCTCTCTCTCTCTCTCTCTCTCTCTCTCTCTCTCTCTCTCTCTCTCTCTTTATATCTCTTCTAATTTTGCTCTCATTCATTATCTTCATTTCAATCCAGACATGCTGAGTCTTTTGACAAAATAGATTTGGTCCTCCAGTCTTTTGAAGGAATGCGTCAGTGGAGTTAAATATCTTGATGCCATAAAAGGACGAACTTAATCCCAGATTTATTTATTTTAATCACACTAGGTTATGCACGAAAATCCATTCCTCTGTTGATTACTTGGAGGTTATTTGTTTTGCTACTTTACGTCTACCTCTGTGTGTGTGTGTGTGTGTGTGTGTGTGTCTGTGTGTGTGTGTGTGTGTGTGAGTGTGTGTGTGTGTGTGTGTGTGTGTGTGTGTGTGTGTGTTTTGTGTTTGTGTATTTTTTGTGAAAACTCATGACCAGCTGTTTTGTTAGATGGTATTCCAGTGCCTTATTCAACTGATTTGCTTTGTCTGTCTCTTCTTTGTTTCCCTTTTCTCTCCGGAGGAAAACCTCTTGGAGTAATGGGTGAAAGCAGTTTTTAAATTATAAAAATGTATTAAGTTATTAAAGATATCATGCATGAATATTTTTTTATTTGTTTTTATTGAATAAATAGACCCATCCGCATTTTGAACTTCAGAACATTGAACAAGCATTGTCCTTAGCATGTTCCAGAAAGAAAAGGTATTCTTACAGCAGACCTCTAGTGGTGTATCTAGACAAAGTATGATTATCTTGTTTTCTCTGAAGTTTAATACTGTAAAATATGATAGAAAACAATTAGGTAGTATGCCTATACTATTTCCACAGTTTCACAGGAGGGTTATCCA
The DNA here is from genome assembly GCA_026901105.3 of Galaxias olidus. NCBI lineage: Eukaryota > Metazoa > Chordata > Actinopteri > Galaxiiformes > Galaxiidae > Galaxias > Galaxias olidus. The sequence continues at coordinate 95,973 of JAPMUY010006626.1, forward strand.
CCAGCTTATAGAGAGAAAGCACCACCCCACTGTTTGAAGGCAAGTTAGGCTATAATGCTTATATTTTCTATATTTTTTACAGACAAATAGGTCAAATGTATATTTTCTCATTTGGAAAGAAGCATAATTTTCTTTTGTACATATTAAGTATTTATGTCATTTTCCTACAAATGTTTTTACTCATGACTATATTGTACAAATGTATTTTTTCTTTTGGGTATTGTTCTGCTGTGACATACAAGATATATACGTGTTCCAGGGGCTCTTGCTTAATTGGAAGCCCTTGTGATGAATGGCTTTCCAAAGTTTGTTGAAGTGGTAAGCTTTGCTGGCTAATAACAAACCTTAGGTGTTAATTAACAGCTTGTGGCAGTGAAAGCAGAAGCAGGTGAACACCAGTACTTGTTGAACGGAATGGCACAAGGAGTCATTGGATGCTTGTATCATAGTCATTTTCAAATCAATGCTCATGCCTGAAGGTTAATTTGGATGTGGAGAGCTCTGACATCATCTTTCTTACTTAATTTGTGAGGTTAAAATGCCAAATTTTCCTCTTAATTGTGATTTTGTTTGGTTCACAATACCCTTATTCTACAAGTTACCTACTTCTGGAAGTTTAGAAACAAACTTTGTACTGTGTTATGCTATTATACATTTGTGTTTTAATATTTTAATACAAATTATGAACCTGCAATCGAATTATTAATTGGCATGATGAAAGGTTAAATCTATAAGGATTCCTGCGGAGTAAGTGTAAATAATAGTGAGCCTTAAGTGTCAAACCGCTCCGGGGAAAGAGCAGCAAAGCATTACCTGAGTGGCAAAAATCCAACTTTTCCAATTCCATCGTAATACAACTGGATAATACAGTGAGGAGGTACAAATTATACATTTAGCGTTTTATTATTATATGATTTTTGCATTGTTATTGTTGTTATTGTTGTTATTTCTGCATCAAATAGCGTATATTGGTCTATACCGATAGGCCATTTATTGCGTCTCGTTCAACATGCCCGTACGGGCATTTTAAGATATATTTCAGGCCATGATAGCACCAGCTATGAATTTGACCACTCAAATTTCAATCCAGAAGGCTTTTCATAAAATAATAAAAAAACTCCACAGGATGGGAATTAACTTCTAACTAAGTGTCTGGTCCGCATGCGCACGGACACACATGTACCTGACAGATACACATCTTGCTAACACAAGTAGGCCCATGCTATAAAAACATTTAGAATTCACATATGGTACGGTACTCTATGAGCTGATATTGCATTTCTAGAAAGCTTGAATAAAGGCTATGGTCAGCAATCAAATTCGAAAGTAACATGTTTCGTTCTGTTTTTCATGTTAATCAACGAATTTGTTTAAGTCATAGTTCAGATTTTATTGTTAGATTTAAAAGCATGACTAAACGTTGTTAAGGAAATGTACATATTTTGGGTTAAATGCTAACGGCTACCTAAAAATACTTTAGGTCCAATATTTCAATTAAATAAAAAAACTGTCAAAAAAGTGAACAGCAAGTCCTAAACTACAGTATCTAAAAGCTGCTCCATGCAGTTGTAACAACTTTTTGCAAATTACTGTTCTGAATATTTGAAGAACAAAAAAGCATAACACAGTAGATTTAGCAATTTAAAAATAACCAAGCAGACACGCTGTACCATTTAGATTTTCGTGATGACTCACAAAAACCCAATTAACCTATAGACCTGGCCTACTGTCATTTAGGTTTGTGGGTGCACAAGCTGCACCTTTGATCTGACAAACATGTGAAAGGCACATCCTGAAAGATGCAAAGTGAACCAGAGGCAGCTCCGCAATCTTCAGAGGGGAGGTAGAAGAAAATTATTTCCTTAGCTTTGGGCAAACCAAACTCCTCTGCTTTCATCATTGCCTCCTACAATGACTCTATAGCCCACAAGTTGTATTCAAGAAAACAATTCGTTGTGAAACAAACCAAGCATTTATTTTTTTGAGCTTTCATCAAGCTGGGTGTTTGTTCTGCATTAATATTTAATATGTGGCAAATGAGAGCTCGAATTAGTCTACTGGTAATTGCATTTTACAGTCATGATTTGATTTATTATGACTGAAAAAAAGTAAACAAATATTTTCCACATATTGGGTTGCGCCAATTTTCTGTCAATAAAATAAAAATAGATACATAGGCATATTGCATTGCAAATTCTCTCTGCTCGTATATTGTTCAAATTTACAAGCCAAACACACAAAATCCAGTCAAAGACCCGCAGCAAGGCGACTGCGTTAAGGCATTTTGTAAAAATATGAGATAGTTCAATAATTAATTTGATGTCATCATACGAGTGCCCCTAATACAGAGTGAGTTAATTGTGTGTTTTCAAAAATGGTCCGGGATGTACGCCGCCCCCCGATTTACAGTAATAATTGTTTCTTATAGACTGCAACACCTGACCTCCACTCCGGCAGAATATATCGCTTACCTAGGCATTCTTGCACTAGGAAAGATGCTTCTCACACGATAACTTAGTTGTAAGTACGCCGTTGACAAAACACAGTATGATAAAAAAAAAAAAAAGTTTTTCCCCTTGGGAAACCAACCGGTGCATGGCCTGCTACACACAAGTGATTTGGCTCAGAGAAGAAACATTCCCAAGATTTGAATGGGGGAAATTGGCCGTATTCGTATTTGAATTATGCCTATCGGCTCTTTTAGATCATGTTCTGAAACCGAGTAGTAAACTTTTTATAGGCTACTGCGCAATTAGAAGATAAGCTAGATTCGTTTGTAAATTGTTTGTTTTTGTGTTTAGCCGACTATAAAGACGAAGTAAACTTATCTTGACACCCATAATGCATAGCCATCAGGACTACAAAGGTTTCCCAATGGGGCGCGTTAGTTCAAGGGAATATTTTGGTGTCATATCAAAATTGCAGCTCAAGTAAACCAATTTTCTCAACAGGATAAACAGTCTCATTTGAACGGCTAAGATGAAGCAGAAATTCTCAAGCGGTATCACTAACGTTTTCCCAAACTACAACAGACTTCTTGACCAATTAAGACCATTTTGCTTTGAATGATAAAGGAAATAGCTTTCATTGCTGTTAAATGTCACCAGAAATCCGCCTGGGGCGTGAAGTGACCACTTTGTTGTTATTTTGCGTAGGCCTACTTAAATTCGTCTCGTAACCTCAGTCCCATATTCTCAGAGGAACACAGCGTTATGCTCATCAACCAATTGGCCACTTTTTTAAAGCCTTACCCAAATTGACTTTCTAAACAGTTTATTGAAATGGCAATATAAGAGGTATACATGCTATTGCTATTTAATATGTGCTGGTTAAGACACAACATGTCCTACAGTTAAAGCTTATTTGTTAATTTAATTTATTCTCTCCAGTCAATGCAAAATGGGTGTTTATGTATTATTTAAGACTAGCCCATAAGCTAAGAAAATAGGCGTCCAAGAAAGTTCTAAGAACTAGGAATGTCATAACTAGATAGTCAAAACAAAAATGCAACAAGTTAGGAGTCAAAGTAGCCTACTCAAATAATTTCCACAAAGAACCTATGTAAGGCTATTAATTAGAACGTTTTAAACTGTGACACTGACAGAGATGTTTCAGCTTTGTACAAGAAAAGAAAACAAAAAAAAAAAAATCTGTTAATCTAACTCAGAGGACAGGGTCGAGACAGGACCACGTGCATAAATATTGAGGGTATTATTTTCAGATTTGAGTGTCTCTGAAGAATGCTGTAAATGGGAGGGTGGTCCTAGGAGCTCATCTCTGCCTTTGTCAAGTCCTTTGTTATTGTATCTTTTCTCCAGTTTTTAAGTTATTATTGGGTCCGGAGTAGGAGTGTAATAGGCCATGTTTACAGATTTAAAAAAATATATATAACATGAACAGAAAAATCTGACATAATTTCTCCTGGGCTTAATTACATGAAATCTTTGTTTTAATTCAAAGCAATTTTGGAAAATCAACTAAAAGGAAATTTATAATTTACACAATTTAGAAATAAGGAAATAAACTGCATGTCCTTGGAGTTCAGCTTTATCCATTACAATGATTATTTGAGCTATAGTTGTGTCATTCACAAGGAGGAATTGCATCAGGTCTGCTTTGTTTTGTAGACCTTCTTTGCAGCCTTTGCCTCACTGTCCTTCCACCGTACACTTCTTTAGGCAGACTCAAATAACATGAATTGTTATTGCTTTGAGTTGTATTCTTCCCATTGGTCAACACAAAATTGTATTCTTGTTTAATAAGAGTTTATTTATTTCCATCCCATATAAATAAAAGAAATAAATCACTTTGTCTATAAATTATTTTCTCAAATATGCTTTCATAAAAACCGCTTTAGAGCAAAGATGAAAATGTGAAACAATTAGACACCCAGGTGCTTTCTTCTCTCAAACACAACCAGGAATCTGTGTGCCTGTACAGCTGTGCTTGTGACCCGTCCACCTTGGCCCCAGCCCGCTCCCAGTGGCCCCAGCCCGCTCCCAGTGGCCCCAGCCCGCTCCCAGTGGCCCCAGCCCGCTCCCAGTGGCCTCATGGCTCAGTGGCTCCCCCAGGTCACCCCCTTCAAAAACTCATCAATATTTTGGTTGACCTTTGACTTGCCCCCCACAATTAAACAATGGGATTTTGGGTACACTAAATGGCCTGGCTCTCCTCTAGCGGCTGGACTAATGAGTGCATGTCGTCTTTAGTTTACAGTTCAGTCCGGGAAGCAGCAGAGCGGAAAAACGTCCCAACGTTCCGTTGAGCTGCCTCACGCAAACTTTCAAAGAAGGGGGCGCTTAAAATCTGACAGGGCCTCTGATGTAATTCACCCCCACAACACCCCCCTGCACTGGTCTCCCATTCATGTGCCTCTCCGTCTGTTAGATCCTCCTTCAGGCTTACTTCCTGTAGTTCTGTCAATTTCACAGTTATTTTTTTAAATAATCTTTAAGTACACCTGTTGTTGTTCTAGCTCACAGATTCTTATTGAATATAGCGGTCCTCCAGATTTGTGCTTCTTTTATATTCCATAATAACCCCCCCCCAACACACACACATTTGTTATTGTCTGTAATTACATTGAAAATAATACGTTTGTGTAAATGTGTGCTTAGCTGATCTCTGGGTACAGAATGCTGCCTTTTCCTCCCAGCTGTAGAAACAAGCATCTGTAAGCCCCTTTCCTATTTTGTAGGTCCGATTGGCAGCTCTACTTGACCAATAGCCTGAAGGTATTGAAGGTGGTGTCATGGGAATAAGGCTTTTCAGCATCCATTAGCCAAAATTTTGTTCCAAAAATGATTTTATACTCAAGGTTAGGAAAACACAAAATAATACTAAATGATTAAGACTAAGATTTGTGTGAGTGTGTGTTGTTTCAATTTGATTCCTGAAATCCTAAATAAACAAGTCGTAAGAATTTCAGAAGGTGCTGCCTACTTTTGAGGTGGTCTTGGATCGCACAGGGACACTTGAAGGTTGCACTCCAGGCGCATTCATCTAATATATTGTGACAAGTTACCAACCAAATGGTTGTTGTAGACACAGGACCGTTTAAGAGGGAATTTGAGGCAATTCTGTTGTGGTGTCATTTTGACTAAGGCCTGCAGCATAAAGAATAAATTAAATAAAAAAAAGGAAAGAAAAGGATCATAAAAATGTGTTTTAAAGACAACCTTTGCCATACCTGCTATAACAGTGTTACATATTTATTTTTAATGTTGATGTTTGACTGTTTTAAAGTACGGCAGATCGTGAGAAATAATCAATACAAATTATATTCACATTGTAAAAAAACATCTATATAAATTAAGAGAGAATCAAGTAAACAAGCATGTGGCTGAAAAAACGTTGATAATACCGATAAGTAAAATATCAACAATGAACACAAAATGAACCACATTTTTACAAATATCACTTAATATTCAAATACATGAACACAATCCAGCTCATTCTCTTACACACAAACACACAAAATGCACATGCTCAGGCCACTGGCGTTATCTTTCGAGGAAAGTCCTCCCAGAGGGACAGCCTCCATCTCTCTCGCTCTAATAATCCCTCACAAATGCTGCGTGTGGCTGTAGTGTCCCCGAGTGCTCTCTGCACGAGATGGCTGGGGAGTCACATATAGGATTCACTGTAACACACACACACACACACGCACGCACACACGCACGCACGCACGCACGCACACACACGCACACACATATACCTCAATCTCAGTATTATGATTCCACTAAATGCCAATGTATTTTCTTGACATGACCACTCTGTACTGCTCCGTAAACACAAATACTAGTCAGTATTATGGATGAAGTGAATTCATGGAATAAAGTGAAATGTCCTGGCAGCTTTGTTGGAAGAGCACATCCTGTTTACGGTGATCCATTCAGACAGCAGTAGCTCTTTCTTTCAGTCAAGGTGTTCCAGTGAGTCGAGCAACGTTTGGCTACATCACAGCAATCAGCTAAAATATCACCTGACAAGGTGGATGAGATGTGCCATTGTTGAGGATGGTAGATGGGTGGGGAGGAGGTCATTGAGACAGAAGCTGAATAAGCAAAGGGGAGGTACATCTGTGCGACAGGGCGTTGGAGGTGGGCACGCACAGGCTGAGCAGGGTTATAAATGGATGCTGTTGTTACAGAGGAAGCAAAGGGAAAGCTTCTTGTCTGATGGAGAATGGGGTGAGCTGCCCCCCCCCCCCCCACTCTCTCTTTCTCCCTGTCTCTCTCTCTTTCTCTTTCTCGGCATGGACGCCAGCGTGGCTGAGGTTTGGGACGGATGCACGGCTCTTTGTGGTTCCTGGCACTACGCCCACCCAGCTGGTTCATTAACGTGGTTACACAAACACACCCACACACAGCCTCTGATAAGGACCGACTCATCTTCCATGCCAAGATGTATAGATGTCCCCCCTTCTGATGTCCATGACTTACAGTGGAGAGAGGTCCCTGGAGCGGACACAGCACACACCACACTGTGGAGGTGATGGATTATCTTAATTACTTCTCAAGCAGCAAAGCAGTCTAATGTTGCTGGATTACATTTGGTTAAAATTTCATTTTAACAATTACTTTCAGTGCATAATTTATCAGGCAGTGTTTATGTAGGTCAAGTTTACAGCATGGAGTTCATTGTATTCTCTCATGAATCTTACCTGGATTATAATGTCCTAAACACTAATGGTGAATCCAATTATCAGGACCTAGCACAGAGTGAAGCACTGAGTCCTCTAACTTCCAATAACTTCGTAAAAGAAAATATATGCAGACCCCACTATTAGATCGAGAAAAAAATATTGAGAGCCACAATTGAAAAGGGAAGTAAAGGAGGTGAAAAAGTGATCTTGATTTTCTCAAGCAGCTCTACCTCTGCCATTAAGCAGTGGTAGTGTGTTGACCTCTCTGGTGCGATTCCATTTATAACCCCAAATTGGTAGGTCCTTGATTCAGGACCAAAGTTACAACATGAGGTCATGGCTTCCTGGCATGGGACCTAGCCACCAAGAGGGAAAAAATCCGAAACACCATTCTATTATTTTCATCCCTTTTAAGTTAAGGTTTTGGAACACAAGAAATCCTCAAAACAACAGAAACGATATTGACTTATATCTCATGGCATGAAACCTCAGATTGGGAGGAGTGGCTGGAGTTTTATGGAAGTGGCGAGTTTAGGCATTCTTGTGATATTCCCAAGGATCTAAAGATAACAAAGCTATAAAATGCATGTGGATTTCTGTGCACAGCATTTTAGAGTACCCTGAAATATCAACATAATTCAAGAATACAATATAAATGGCATATCCTTCATTTCGTATTATGTCCAATTTAGCCTTGACCGCATGTGGTAACTCTGCATAAATGTCATTTTAGTTTGATATAGATCAAAATTCACACAAAGTAGTTTATGATAGATGGCGATATGTTTTTTAGTCCTTGCGCTGGCTCGTGTACTGTCTCTGTGCCAGCGAGGGTTTGCTGGACAGATTCACTGACAGGGCTTTAAATAAGGGCTCTTGGCTCTGAGGACAGAGATCCTCAGTAGACGTTAGAGGCAGATTGACAAAGTTCTAGCAGTAGAAGACACCCCCTATTTCTTCCCAGCACGCACCATTAATGCAGCTAGAACTTTAAACAGGCAATGTTTGTGTTGGAATGTGTGTAGGAAGTGCATGCACTCTTTTTGTTCTGACTACATGATGAACCCTTTTTTGCATACTGGTAATTGTCTTCCAATTGTGAAATGAATAGTGATTAGTGTGTAACAACATCTGATTTCATGTTGCTTACTATAATTTTAAATAATTTTAGATGTCCATTTATTAATCTTTTTTGGATAAAAATGTATTGCATTAGCATTGCAAATCAACTCCTGAAGAAATGTGTCACTTCTCTTTCTATATCTCTGTGATATCATACTATAGTCTAGACTGGAGCAGTCTCAGCAGAATCCTCCTCTTCCTCACAGCTCCTATTTCATTTGTGTCACAGTTAGACAACCTGCCAAGGGAAACGTTCAGCTCACACCCGACCTTAGAACACAAATACCTGTTCAAATATGTACTAGCGCATATATATCATGAACAGTCCCTCTGCATGTGTGTCTCACTTTATCTAACACTAACACACACACACACACACACACACACACACGCACCACCATTTTGTATTTAACACATAAACACAGGCACACACAGCAAGTCCTCCTTTTCTGCAGAACAGATGAGGAGATGGGTATGGCGTGGATCCATTGAGTGAGCCTCACTTTCCCCACCAACAGAGCTTTGATGGAGCTGTGAGGGAGTGGAAAAACAACCCAAATGATTGTGTTGATAGATCTCTGGGATTATCTTCCCCTCAGATCAGCCTAGCTGGTGTGTGCCAGCCAGAGCAGGAGAAATGTTCTGGATTTATAACAGCATCTTGTCAAAGAGGAATGCACATGTGAATGAAAGAATTTAGTTTGGGAAAAAGGTGCCCAAACGTCTCGGAAATGAAGCGTTGGTTAAGAGAGGGGCTTTCTCAACTCGGCTCCTTGATGAACTGAAATAAAAACTCAAACATTACAGAATCAGTCTGGCTTTATGCAAAGAGGACTAGGGATTTACAGACCACTATACACACGCAGATCAAAACAATAAACATACATAAAAAAAAACCTGTCTCTCTTATATTGGGAAGATATTAAGATGTTAAGAATGACCTCAGCTGGGAAAACAAGCCCCTGTAGCTGTCTCCTCCTCCTCCTCCTCCTCCTCCTCCTCCTCCTGCAGGAGCAGCTCCCTGCCCTGGGATGGGTGGAGGAGCAGCTCCCTGCCCTGGGATGGGTGGAGGCGCAGCTCCCTGCCCTGGGATGGGTGGAGGTGCAGCTCCCCTGGGAGTTTGCTTCTAGGGAAACTAAACAACTTCAGGGTTCAGGTAGTTAAACGCCATAAGACACACTTCAACACTTGTGTGTGTGTGTGTGTGTGTGTGTGTGTGTGTGCGTCCAGCCATGTATGCGCTGTATGTTTGTCTAAGGCCGCAAGATAGAGTGAAAGTGTGTTATTTTTTAACACACATCAATCCCTCTTTCTAAATGGACCTACCCAGTTAGTTGAAGAAATCTACCCTTCTATCTGATGAGTGTTTGACTATTTTAAAGCACCGACTAGAAAAGAAAACAACTTGAAGTAACACATTTCATGACCTTGAAGTAACACATTTCATGACCTTGAAGTAACACATTTCATGACCTTGAAGTAACACATTTCATGACCTTGAAGTAACACATTTCATGGGGATGACCGAAGTGGTACTGGGGTGAGTCGGCTGTCACAAAAACACACTCACAACTACAAAAACACACTCAGAGAAACTCAACATCTCACACTTTTCCCTTGCACTTTCTCTTTTTTACATACATTCTCTCTTTAACACACATACATAACCAAACGCTCACACTCTCGATGTCTCTCTGTGGCTCCATAAAATGGCAGTGGATAGCAGGTCGTCCCTGTGGAGCATCTCTAGGATAAACACAGGACCATGAATTGGCAGCATTCAGCTTTGGCTGGAAGGGGGGATGGGGCAGGGTACACATGTGGAGCAGGGGGTCACTGGCAGACTCCTCCTTCCAGGGAGAGGTCATCACACTAACCACCCTCACAGGGGCAGCCTGGAGAAAGTCCAAGACAAGGAGTACAAATTCCCTGGCATCCCCCTTCTCTTACTCTCTCTCCTCCTCCATAACCTCCCTCATTCCATACCTCCTTCCTCCATCCCTAAAGGGTGAATTGATAGCCCCTGTGAAACCCTCCGCTCTGCTGCTGAGAAACTGATGATTTGTTTAGACTGTTAAAATCATTAAGTATAAGCGAGTGAGCGTCACTCTGACAGCCTGCTGGGGCTTTCTGGCCTCACCAAACACAGAGGTGGAAAAAAGGATCAGTGGATAATCCCTGACAGACGTCTGATAACGACCCCCACACACAAACAACAGTGTATAGTCTATAGTTTATATTGTACTCTGTTCATGATCTACAATCAGATTAACATTTTCAGAGGTCTTTTGTGCCCTGAATAAAAAAACCAAATATATTCCTGGTCGACAGTCCCTGAATAGGCAGAGAAAGGAGAGCGAGAGGAGAAAGGGAGGAAAACTCGCAGAAGAAATGTTTCATATTTCTGTGTTTCCTAGGTGGCGTCCTAGCACCATCCAAGAAGTGCTGCATTTTACACTTTCCCTTTCGTCGACACTGGGAAACCCTATCCACTATGGCAGAGAAGCTGGGATGGAAAGAAAACGTGTTGATCTGTGCAGCATGTGTGCTCACGTTAGAACCCCCCCTGTCGACTGGTTCCACCTGAGTGCAGAGTGACAGGAGAAGAGGGAGAGATCAAGAGGATAACCAGGCCCCTGTCCAAATCAATTATCTACACGGCAAACAACGGCTGTATAGACAGGCAGCTAATTTACAGCAGTAACAGAATTCTTAGAGGGTAATTATGTGCATCCTCTGTTACATTAAAATATTTCCCCATAGGGCCAACAGTCAATCCTACTGGTTTCACCTGTTAAGGCTGCTTCTAAGGCTTTTTGTTTTATTTAGTTCAACTGTCCGACATGAATTCGACGATGAAGCCGTCTTAATGTAAAGCTCCTCGCTCCCTTTTACAACCACACACAGGTTTCTTTACAATGAGAGAGGGACTAGGGCGGGATGGAGATTACCATGTGGAAACTCAATGACTTTTGACGACATAGCTGTAGCCACTGCTCCTCATCAGGCCCAGAAAGAACTACTGCCACAGCAAAGAACAATGAATAACCAAATTAATTTAACCTCTCTAAATCACAATTTAGAACCGTGTCCTTTGCAAGTCAAGTCAATACAGTTTCAAACCAAAAGTTTTAAACCCCTTGGCCACCTTTACAAGGCTTCTACTACTCACCTACAGTATGGGGAACCTCAACTCTTCTGGTACCTGCTCCCTTCAATGCCTTTCCTCTAGATGCTGTGCCCTGTGCACTGGCAAACACATTTCACTACGTTTCAGGGTAATTATTTTATAAGGCTTTTCCTTTGCGGTTGCCTCATGCTTCCTCCAGCTGGGTTCCGTGTTCTATTTGTATGGTATTCATGGCCATTTATATTTGATTGCATGTGTGTTTCTGCGTGTGGGAGCAAGTGGGAGAAAGGTTGAGGTAGTTTTGTGCATGTTTGTTCGTGTGTGCGTGTGTTGGGGTGGGATGCCTTCACCTCGTCTGCTTGTTTTTTGTAAATGTGTTGCTGTATAGTAGAGTGTGAATCAAAAATAAATAAGAAATGCATCTTTGCCTTTGTCATAACGTTTGGAACATTTACTAGGCATATAGTTTTCAAGTATTATTTTTTCATGTTTGGCTTGGCATTGTGTGTCTGAGTTCATGAATCGGTAGAGTAAAAAAAGTCATTCAAAGTCAAACCCAGGACTTTTTTGAGTATGCAGAGGCTAACTGATTTTCTGGCTAAAGCAACAAACATACAGCTAACACAAATGTTGGGAATGTTGTCTTAGGCTTCAGACATGAACCACAATTAGTGAAGCACAACGTATGTTTAGCAAAACTTGTCAGATAGTGTAACTAAATATTATCATACTTTGTACATTCATTAGATGACATGTGTCTGTTCAAAGGCCTTTTTTAGCTTGATCTCTTCCGTGAGGTTGAGTGTTTTGTCTGTGGAACGAAAAGAAGACCAAACAATGTGCCCAAAGAATTGTAGGGAAACTCAATCAAACACTGGACTCAGATGGGGACAACCTTGACCTGTTGTTGCTTGATTGGTCTTTCTGCCTAACAACAGAATTAATTCAGTTTAATACTTGAGCTCAGGCTGTACCATCCCGAGAAAGAGTGTATGTGTGTGTGTGTGTGTGTGTGTTAAAGTGTTTGAGTGTGTATACGTAGGTGGGAGTGTAAAAGCCACTTTAGCACCAAAATGAAGCCATAAGTGAGGCACTAAAAGCTCGGAGATGAAATCCTGTGTAAGGTTGAAAAAAAACGCACAAGTCAGATTTATCATACAATAGGCAGAATTGATCATAACAATTGCGGACACAAAGGATGGGTTCCTTCTGCCCTCTCAAAACCGTTGAACTGGTTTGAGTAGCCGTGTGGACCTTTTGGTCTCCCTCAGAAGTCATCGTTTAGCCTGCGCTAACAGTAGACTGGTGTTCTGTGACTTTTTAGTCTCCCTCAGAAGTCATCGTTTAGCCTGCGCTAACAGTAGAGTGGTGTTCTGCCGCTCTGCTACAGCTCTGTGTGCCCCTGGCCGTTGTATAGATCCAGTTACCAGCCTGTGGGGCCACAAAACATCTCCTGCAGGGACCCGTTCACAATCGGCTCCCCCGACCACCCCGAAGCCCTCTTGGACCTCCCCCAGTCGAACCTAAACTCTTACGGGGCATTCCGAAAATGTTGTGACAAGGTACAGGAAGTTCCTACCGCCGAGGGAGGAAGTATCAAATCAAAACGGCGTTCTTTGGCGAGATCTCTCCGGTCAAACGTTTTCTAGATGAACTATTTTCTCTGCACAAAAGGGAGCTTTCAGCAGGACTTACAGGAAATAAGAGTGTTTTTACAGTTTTACACCCCCCTGCGAGAACGTCAATGTTGATTCTGAACACTTGGTGTACGATTTTTAAAGTTATTATTATTTTATCCAATCTCTGGAGGAGAACAGTGAGGAATGGAGGAGGATAGATGGCCCTTCCACGGAGGACATGAGACCAGACTTCCTTTGCTGCACATCATTTACATAAGATTAATTCGTTGCACATCATTTACATAGTACTTCATAATTGGTTGGACCAGATTCAATCACACAAACATAAAAAGTGTGTTAGTTAAAGGAGTTATTGTTTCAGCATATTTGTTTTCAGTTTGAAATAGCACTTACCATTTAGCACAACCCAATGGTCACAGATCACATATTTTATTTTGCAGCAAGGAGACATACATTGTTTAAAATATTTTCCTCACCTCCAAAATCCCATGCAGAATTCTGTAGTAAGTGATCAATATCTTGCAGATTTTCAAAGCCCAGCTCCTTATTGTAATATGCTGCAGAGCGCTGTGGTTTGGTTTTGATGGCTCACTTTCTGGCATGTTTTCCTGAAACCTCTGGTTTTCATTGTGGCTTTATGTACCGCCTGCAAACAGCATGTCCATCAAAAGTTACTGATCCCTGGGCTGACGACTGTTTTAGGTAGCCACTCCAAAAGCCTGAGAAGACATCTAAGCACAGAAAGGAAAAGGGTGTTGGAGTAGAGGGGGATCAAACCACTTGAACCATCAGCTCAAATGTCTGGGGTTTCCTTTTAGAGGATTGAAACATCTGCAACAGACACGTCATGATTATGTCAACTGGGCAGAGGGTTGGATGAAGAGAAGAAACTAAGGGAAGAATGATGCAGAATGATGAGAGGGAGAGAGAGAAAGAGAGAGAGAGAGAGAGAGAGAAAGAGAGAGAGAGAGAGAATTGAAGGGGAGGAGGAGAGAAAGTAAAGCTGGTTAGAAGTGAGAACTGGCAGGGGGAGTGAGTCTTCATGGGTGGCTTGGTGCTATGAAAGTTGCTTTTTATGGATCAATTTCACATTTCGATGCAAGCTATTTGAACCTTCACCATGTGCTTGTATTTATGTTACGTCACGCATGCACAAAGTAATGGATTCTTGAATTCCAACAGTCAATTCTGGAGGATCACTGGCAACCATCTCTGAGGTAAGAGGTGGTCAAGGGGAAAGGAAATGTTTGTGTCCTGCCTTCTGTCTGCTATGGCTGGAGGTGTAGATTACCTGTGGGTGTCACAATGATGAACTGGCCTGCCCCAACACAGTGCTGTGTTTACAGCCAAGGGGCGTTGTTGCATGTAACTAAGCAGGTTTTAAAAGCGGTAGCCAAAAGCAATGCTTTCCTGGCAGCACCCCTCTGAGCAGTCGTGAAACCTTGATAAACGACGTGCTGGACACAGCCAGTCAGGGGAGGCTGGGCCGTGACATCAGCTTCTGGCCTCAACTTGTTGACCATCCTCCACAGACTGACCAGAGCTGGGACTTTCCAACTGTCAGAGGCACAGCGACCATGCAGAGCCAACTTCTGTTCTATTTGTTGTTCTAGCTCAAGTGGGAGAAGCCTCGGCAAGCTCTGTTCTCCCTTTCAAGTGGACAAAACAATAAATCTGCCATTCTAACAAATGGTTTGTTTCAAACCGCCTGTTATTTTATCATCACATACTGCGCAAGCGTGATGGATATGGTACAGCGCCCGGTTGTTTGTATGAACGGTTAGCATGCCAAAACAAACACGTGGAGGGGGGGGGTCTAAATATGTGGTGAGAGGCATCGACATAACTCTGTGGCAGATCCCAAATCTGTGAGTTCAGACCGAGGTGAGACAGACAAAGTCTAGGATTAAAAAGAAACGCCAAACGCATCTAAATAAATTATCATGGTAAGACGCGCATGTACGAATCATAAGAAGTAGCGATGGCCCTGTGTTTCTCCCTGCTCTGTCTGAGAGGTTTCATCTTGTCATTAAACAGCACTTTGTGCTGCTCCTCTTTTGTTGATATAACTGTATGTCTTTCTTCTCTTCCCTGAAACCTCCTGTGCAGAGACCAAGGGGGTGAACATGAACACCATTCAGTTCAGTACGTCTGCAGGTTCAGGCTACTATTAAACCACAGTTCTGGAAGGGCTCATGCAATGTGTAGCTGAAATTGGCTTGATCCCAGTGGGTTACCTAACAGAATGTCATCTGCAAGCTTATGTAACCTGTTGGTATTTCTAACAGGTATCCAGTCAAGTGAATCACCTTGGAGAAAGTTATCTTGATTTATACATTCGATTGAGCTTAGTTGATTGGGACGGTACAGGAAGAGTGGAGTATGGCATGGAAGCACAGCAGGTATCACATGATGGCAGGCAGCCATAGCGATCCCAGACCTTGGACAAAAAAACTGTTTGTTTTATCTGTATAAGCATGAATAAATGCAACATAAATGCAACATTGAAAATATTTTTTTATTATTTTGTCTTATTTAAAGTATATTGTTTCATATTTTCAGAGATTACTAAAATACTTTTTTGGTAGTTTCAAATTATATCAAGTTAGATTTGTATTATGAACATATTTGATAGAGATCACTGAAGTCATTCAAAATGTTTCCTTTCTTCAGTTCCATCTTCACTATTAGTTTTACTCCTGATGACATTTACAAAAAGAAATACTTAAATGTGCCCAGATTTCCAAAGGGGACACATCTGTATGTTCCATAAGTATGACACCATTCATACTGTGATGTGTTCATCAACCTGTCTGCTAGATCAAACACGTTTGATGGATGAAAGAACTGTTCAGTAGTGGCTCTCCTCTATCCAGTGAGCGACGAAGGCCACACACACACACACAGAAATACAGCCGAAAAGGAGACCCAAAAACAGAAAGAACGTGAGAGAAAAAGATGGGTTCACAAAAGGGAAACGGCAGAATCTATCCCACAGGCTTCTCTTGTGTAGCTGGCCCTACAATTCTGGGCTGCTCTCTAATTAGGGTAGTATTCAAGGGAGGCATTAGTTCCCAAACTTTTTAATGGGGCGTAAAGCAGAGCTCCTTTCAGAGAGAGGGGATAAGTGTAGCGACTGTTCCATACACTGAATAGCAGATGGAGGGATTCTACACCTCCCTGGGAGGTATTCACCCCTTCCTTTTTTATTTCTTTTGCTGTACCCCCACTTTCTCTTTTGCTCTCTTTTTCTTATATTCCCTTCATGTTTCTCTGCTGTGTTTTCTCCTCATCGAAAGGCCCACTTTGTTTTCTTTTCTTTGCAAAAGTAGAAAACTACAAAAAAGAAAAAATGTTTGCTTAAAATTGTTATGTATTTGGTAGAAGTACAAATAAGAAATTGGTCTTAATTTACCTGCTTGTTTAAATAAATTTTAAATAAGTAAATAAATATCAACATTTTAAAACTGGCAATCAACACAGAGAGCTGAATTGCTGCATTTAAAATAGGACCCAAGAAAATTAAGACATGAATGACCAAATACATTACAAAACAACTTTATAATTTGTATTTATAATTTGGACCTTTACACAACGGTTTAGCTTTGAAATAGATGTGTTAAGGGACGTTTCCAACATAACATAATCTTTGGTTAAAAAAAATCATGATAGCTCACACTATTTGACAGTGACACCATACAAATATAGAAATAATGCCGTTTTAGGTAAAACGAACGGTTTTATGTTTTTTTTACCAACCACGTCGAATATACATGAATTCACCATCTAGCATCGCCTAAGGTCAACCCGTGTATGGTCAATATGGGTTAGCCTTTTTTTTTATTAATTATAAATATAAAAGTAAACATTTCTTTTAATTTTGTTTCGAAATAATGATTTTGGTTTTAAATTTTGAAAAATTTGCTCCAGCACCCCCCGTGACCCTGTACAGGATAAGCGGTAAAAGTTAATGGATGGATGGATGGATTTTGAAAAATGTTATATGCTTGAAATATTCTGAAATAAACCATTATATGACAGGCACAAAATAGATCAAGAATTAACATATAAAAACATATTAACAATATCTTTAACATTTAGTTGCAAATGCGTTTTCCTTAATCTTTTTTATTAAAAGACTCGAGTAGGCCTATACACTTCCTTGTGCGAGTAAAAGCCATAAGTTAAAAGGATAAAGGGCATGTTGGCACAAGGTCCAAAAAGTGGTGTTTTGGTTCTATACTTAGTCATTAAACCATTTAACTTTTTAAGTTTAAAATAGTTGACCAACGTTCTGTTTCCAGATTGTCGGTTACGTTACTTAGTAAACACTATATTTATTCACTAGTCCATGTACTGCGATTCTTTGCAGGCCTAAGGACACAACACATGCATCTGAGATTTTGCAAGATTAAACTATTTTAAAAGTCCTTGTCCGGAAAACACATGTTCATTTCAATTCCTGATGATGTTTTTAACAAAAAAAACTCTTTTGCATATTCAGATTTTGTTGATGGTTTCGCATTGCATGAAGCGTTTAGGTTTAGCCCTGCTCCTCGTGACGTGACCTGTGAACCGCCATGGATAAACTGCTAACCAGAGTCAAGCTCTAGGAGGCGGATGCACATGATCCGTAACCCCTTCAGAAAAGCGCTCGTTAAGGGCTCACCTATCCTTGAGGTTTTATTTAGGCCTACTTCACACATAGCTGAGCAAATATTAATACGTTCTGTATTTCAAAAATATAAGTTCTCTATACTTTCCGAAAATTTAAGTAACTGCAAAAATATCAGAAACTTGAATTTACCTAATAGTTTTTCGTTTTGAGATGTGGCGTGAAACACTTCAGATAGGGCCTAATGTTTTCCTTCCATGCCGACATGAGATCATTTTGGAATCATCAGTCAATCTGAAATGATTTTAGGTCCATGCAGCTCCAAATTATTAAGAAATATTATTGCACTTAGGAAATTACATGAAAAGCTCTTCACAACAATTTTCAACAACCAAATATTTTCAGAAAAAAAAGCCAGACAGATTATAAAATAAATACTTTTAAAATAAATAATTTAGATATTTCGGTTTTGTTCAAGGTTTATACTTTAGACCTAATGATAAATAACTTTTATTAAGAATTATTTCAACATTAGGCCTATACACTGTTGAACTGTGTAGCATTACATACCTACAATTTTAGATCTGGCCCTCATTTGATGGTTCTGGAACAAACAATAGGTGCGCGTCTCTTTCGTCACCATTGCAGTCAATAAATATGCTTCTGGTAAACACACGGTAATAAAATGCCAAAATCCCTGGTTACTGCAATAGCCTAAAAATGTTCACTCAATTGTGCCTTTTATAGAGTGTGCTGCAGTCTGCACATTTACAAGAATATAGAAGAATAAACATTTAGAAGGAACCTTAATCTGGATGCAGGACAACAATTCGTCTAATTGACCACGGGGAAACTTGCACATGGGAAACTTGTACATAATCAAATGGTTGCATATTCCACAAGCCAATAAGACATACAACATTATCATTAACTCAATCATATGCAACAATCTGTATAATTTTTTACTTTGATTCACATAATTACAAACATATATCAATGCTTTACTCCTGATTTCCAAAACCATGACTTTGAGAGGAGGAACTACATCAATGATATGCTAATTATAGAACCATGCCCAATTCTAAATTCGACAGTTGCATCAAATTTAATCTGGCATTATTCCTGAATAAGACTGTACAGGACATGAGGCAACGGTATTTTATGGGCATCTGGTCTATTTGGTATGTGACCTGAAATACTCCTTGTTCGTTTTCATCAAACCCTTTTTTGCGTGTTACATCATCACGCAAGCACTGCCCTTGCGTGGGTTGCTGAACTGGCTCTGCTGCTGAGTGGCTTTACTAAGCGTTTCCTTTGAATAAAGGGAAGCGTGCATGTTGTAACACGCGGCATCCATAGTCTGGTAAGGAGTGACAATCGGACCAGGAGGCGGCCTTGCATGCATATCATCTTCTTATACTCCTTGATAGAGCTCATCTTATCTGCTATGCATCTGCAAATACATTATGTGGCCATACATAGGTCTTGGTATCAATTACTAAATCAAAAATATTACGCTGCAGGCTCAATCCCCTAATCAGATAGACATGCTAATTAGGTCCACAAATGTGTAAATAAAAGGCAAGCCCCTCAAAGGGCGATGTAATAGCTGTCTAATTGCATACTGATTATGTTGTGCACCAAAGGCACAGTTTAAACTAACCTACATTTGACTCATATTGGACAATGGGCAATGACCTAATATTTTACAAGTCAAAGGCAAACCCCAGCAACGAACGGGATAGACGGATTTGCCTCTCTGGCAAATATTCCGTTTTATTTAGGCATCATTGAGGATGCATTAAATTGTGAGGACAGCAAAAAGCTGTTGCTGTCACTAATGACAGTACTGTCCACCACTCCTAAATAATTACGAGGATAAATGTGTGAGAGACCAATTCCACACCTTTCCTTTAACTGTAATCGCTTGGTTGGTATATTTGGGATTATTGTTTTATAAATTAATCAGCAATTTCGTAAAGTAAACCGTTTCATTAGGACTATGCTAAGATAGAAACACAAGAAACACTCGTGTACACACGCACACAAGCACAGACGACACTGAAAACTTCATGTATTGACTTAGAAGTTGATTGAATATAGTATGTAAGCCAAGTTGAACGTGTATTTACTTATAGCTCATATAAACAACTTTGTGGACCTATAGACCTAAATAAAATAAAAGATTGGCAAATAGTTTCATATGAAGGTTCAATCAGGATTAGGGATAGGCCTATATATTTATGATATTTTGTACTTCCATTACCACAAGACTAGTATACATCTTTAGTTCAATTAATTAATTGCAATGGTCCAAACAAACAACAATAACAGGATATTGTTTGAAGAGAAAGAAAAAGCTTTGTACCTTAATCACGCCTTTTGATGCAACATTATAAAACCAATGCTGATTTAAAAGTTAGAGTAAAATTTTATAATAAAGTTAAATTCCAAACAAATGAGCTTTTTTTGCAAAACGAGATTTATTCTTATTGAAAAACAAACCGTGTAAAAAATATCACACTCCGATTATACAATAATTGCCAAATAATGTACAATGCTTTATTATTGAAATAAACACACACTGCATATAAATTGTAGATTTTTCCTTCGCTATCGTCTTTTCAACACAAATCCAAAATCAAACCTTAAAATGTTTCGATTTGTTGACTAAAAAACATCGTTGTGTTAGACACAATATAGGACATTATTTTAGACATGTGACCATTTATAACTTTATAATAAGTCCTTTGCCTGAGACGCCCCATACAGTGACTTAAACGAAACGCATCACTTTATAAACAACAAAAATGTCGTGGTCAAATTTGATTCACACGGAAATTTCAACATAAATATAATATATTTCACAGAATGATAGGCACAAGTAGTGTTTATGTCCATCATTCAGCTGCGTGTTATCAAATAAACATATACAAAAATGATCCTACCTTCAAAGAGGGACGTTTTTGTATTGAGTTTCTTGAAAACTTTGACTTTAGTACACTACATAAATTAACAGCCACTAGTGCCGTTGACAACTCTGTCTGGAAAATTCTCAACCGTGTGTAAAACAGTTCCTTGCTGGGCGCACATGGGGTGGTTTGGTGACTGTGGAGTCAGTGAGGACGATAACATAGGTACAAGAGGGGAAGTCCGCGAGGCACTGTGAGAGTTCGTGGGGCTCAGTGACCCCCCAATTATGCTCTCTATGGAGAAGGGAGAGCGTTGGCTAGGCGAACTGGACTTCTGCACTGGGGAAGCAGTCTGCTGAGAAGTTGACATGCTGGGGCTGAGCTGAGGGTAAAATCTGGTCCTAGCCAACTCGGTGGTGGTGGGCATCAAAGATGGTGCGGGAATAATGGTTCCCGAGTGTGCATGTCTGGACTGTTGCTGCTGCTGAAAGGCAAATAGCGCAGCATGCGTGTGATAAGATTGCAGCTGGACACCATAGCCACATCCATACGGTCCATAGCCGTAAGCAGCAGCGGGAATAAAGCTATTGTGTTCCCGAAGCATGTCTTGCGCCTGCTGACGTTTAAAGCGTTTCCGTCGTCTCAGAAAGCTGCCGTTGTCAAACATATCTGCTGATTCTGGGTCTAAGGTCCAATAGTTACCCTTACCTGGATTTCCAGGTTCCCGTGGTATTTTAACAAAACAGTCATTAAGGGATAGGTTGTGTCTAATGGAGTTCTGCCAGGCCGGAAACTTTTCCCTGTAGTAGGGGAAGCGGTTGCTGATAAAGTCGCAAATCTCGCTCAGCGTAAGCCTCTTCTTGGGGCTCTGAAGGATGGACATGGTGATTAAGGCGATGTAAGAGTAAGGAGGCTTTACCAATGTGTTCTTACTTGCTGGTTTGTAAGAATCCCGGGACGTTGAATTGTCCATGCATGATGGAGAGCTGCCGAGAAGGATGTCGTCGTGCATCTGTGCCACCTCCTCTACGTAAGAGCGCTTCTGGCTTTCCCCGTCTTCCCCCTCGCCGACCACGTCTATGTCCGTCTCCTCCGAAAGGATGGAGGCATCCGACATCTCGGAGCTTAAAGTCATGGCTCACGGCTGTGCACTCCCTCAAGCTACGTCGGAAAGGATGAGATGTCAGAGCTGCTCTTCCCTCTTCTGTAACAAATCATATAAGGGGATGTGGATCACACTTCGCTAAAGGTAAGAGTTCTTTATCCTCTCCACTTCCATGCGTTTGGAGATGATTCTGTCGTATAGTAATGTATCATCCGAATGATATGGAGCGAAATAGGCGTGGGCACCTGAAAAAGGCCAGACTTCAATCCTTGCGAGGGCGGATCTTCCATAGCTTTATACTAACGCTCAGATCACATGGCAAGGGAACGTCACCAAAGCAAAACTGGGAAAGGAAAAAGAGACAAAACTGGTCGTTGAAAATTAAATGTGGAGTTTAAAAAGTTAAGTTAAAGGCCTTCTCTTTCAAGTGGTCATATAGCTTACACATTTAATTAATCCAAACCTTTAATTTGATTTTAATTTTGGGCACAATGCTATGGACCCAAACTATAAGAAGCCTTTCGAACAAAGAACACTGTTTTAATATAATTTATTTTGATCGGGATCAACATGGAAATACAATTAGATATACAAAAAAAAATGCAGACCATTCATCATTTCTTATTCTTCAATAGGTTACAGGAAATATTATAATATATAAAAATTATATATATATATATATATATATATATATATATATATATATATATATATATATATATATACATATATATGTACTTTATCTTTAACGTTATTCTCTGAAAAAGCTCACACACACACACACACACACACACACACACACACACACACACACACACACACACACACACACACACACACACACACACGTACTCACAATACTCGCTCTATGTTGCGTGATCCGGTAGTTATCTAGATTATCCGCCAGCCATTTGTAATGGAAAAGAGTCAGCTGTTATCTTGAATCAGTCACGGGTCACGCAGATCATACAAGCTGGAAATAAGGGCCTGTGTTAAATTTTCGAAAAATATTTTAATTAGGCCTAGCTAAAATATGTTGTTTTGGGATGATGTTGTACATTAATCATAAAGTGTAAACCCCTTTTTATTTTATTTTTTTACGATTAGAGTCCACTAAAAAAGTTAAGTTGGTGCATTTGTATACACAAAGCACACCACTAGCACACATTTACTTTAACATAGGCGTACGAGCTGCATGTTCAATAATATGTGCTATCGTCATTATATGTGAGCAATATCTTAATATGCACGTGTTTCACAGAGGAAATCCAATTTCTAAAAACGGTATGCCAATAACAGGTAGGCCTATTTTACGCACGCAGTCGTTCGATTTTTTTTCCTCCACGAGAGCCCTTATAGTTATAGGCAAGGGATGCTGTAATGTTGCTGTTATTTTTGCTTAAATTACATAGGAGAGCTTTCAATTAAAATATAGGCCTATTTAAATGGGTTGAGCTTGAGGTCCCGTGCCAGTTCTGAAATCTATTGAAAGGAGAAAAAAAAACAGTGAGAAAACCGATGAAAAGAAATTGGGAATGGTTGGTGGAAGGTTTTTCTTGTTTGAAAGTTAATTATTCAATTATAAAAATTAAGTATTTTCAAATAAGAAATATTGCTATTTATTAGACAAACGACAACCAAAATAATTGCCATAAAAAATGCACTCGTTTATCAATAATTGTCCCAACTTTAGGCAAGTAATTTAAAGATTTGTTTCAGAGCCCAAAAACAATTTGACCAGCGCCATCTTGTGTCGAGAAAGTTTCAAACTAGTTAAATTTAAAAACATAGACTGCCTCTTCTAACTATCGCCCCAAAAAGTTAAAAATGAAAATAAATCATCTTTGTTATACTTTCAATTGATTATTAAATAATATGATAAATTAATAGATTTACAATTTGGAAATATGTGACGTTTTTAAAAAACAATAACAAGATAAATAAACCAAATTTGAGATTTTCTTAACATACTATTATTTTAAAATGAAACACCGAAACGACTTATCGATATTTTTCTGATCTATGTTTTTTTCGTTAGACTTGATCGAATGCAGTCCTATATGCCGCCAAGCATCTATTCTACACCAATAAGTAATATGGAATAATATAATAATTTATCTAAATTAGGGGCCAGTTTTACAATGAAGCCTTAGCATAACGGCCTAATAAAGATGATTATGAAGATTGACAGCTGGCCCTTGTTTGTAACTTCCCACTGATATACGGACAATATGCTGTAGGGTGGTAGTTCAGTTTTGACAGTTTTTCACAATTGTTTATACTAAAATTGGAACTTGAAACGCAATCACTGAAACCTGAAACTCGTGTACCAAATCCCTAAACCAAGTCTGCAAAATTGCAAGCACAATTTCTGCTTTACACTCAATTTTGAATTCTAAATCACAAGTTTTGCAAAACATTACATTCAAAATTAAATTATCTTGTGCTCCTTTGGAAATCAACACCAATCACAATGCCAAGCTTTATTTCCCAATTGGCAACACTTCACGGGTGTAAACACTAGTAGCTTAATTCTTCACTTAGAAATCTGAGCTTTAGCACTATAAAAAAGGCTACAGATGAGCTATTTTAATTATATTTTTTTTTACAGAAAATCATTTATCTTACTGAATGTTTTTCCTGGTTTTCTCCTGTTGGGTAATGTTACATACGAAACAGAAGTGTTCCAAAATACTGCATTTGGGAAATTAATCAAAAAAAATGTTGTTACTGTGTTACATTTGTGTGTATTTATATATATATATATATATATATATATATATATATATATATATATATATATATATATATATATATATCAATATATATATATATATATATATATATATATTTGTGTAGACATACATTACTGGAACAATCTTTTACAACTGGCTACAGTGTAACACTGAAAATGCAAAAGGCATAAACCTACTGATAAGAGTATTCATAGTAGTGTTTTGTGTTGAGCACATCAGTGTGTTGTTGGTTGGTAGACAGATATATTCATATGATGGCGTGTGTGTGTCATTTTGATGCAAAAAACATTTTGGAAAGAGATAAAACAGTTTTGAATGCAGTGTTTGCTTTTGCTAGAGATTTGTAGAGTTTTGTATTTTGTGTTTGTGCTTTTGTGTTGTGTGTTTGGAGTTTTGAGAAAATGAGCCAGAGTAAGAAAACGTGTGTAAACAATTGTGAAAAACATAGGCTAATTTAATCAGTTGTTGCCAGATTTTTCAACAGCAAATTAGAAATATAACTTTCAGTGACAGATTTCGGGGATGGCTTGTCGATTATATTGTGCCATTTGAACTCAACATTTTTGAGGATTTATCTTCTGAGTATTTACACAACGGACGCGTTCCCGGTATTTACGATGATTTTCAAATTGGACCAACTCTGTTAATGCCTAATAAAGTTAATTGGAACAGAAACAGGCCATAACAGGGCTTTTATAAGCAGTCGTGCGAGGCTTAGATCACCTATTGCCCATAGTCGTAGCAGCTTGAAATTCAAGATTATTAGGCTATAATGCGGCAATAACACTTATTATTGGATCCAAAAAGTTCAATGCTGCACCAAGACGACCTGCGAACTTGCCTGGATCTCAAACTACATTGGCAAGTTCCATCAATATCTAGGCTATAAGTTATGAAAAAAAAAATAAAAGATTTTAAAAAATTCAAAAGTGAACAGATGAGAAAATTAAAGGTAAAGGCAAATAGTTTATTACGACTTTAGGCTTTTTTTCCGTGCAAACACCTACTTGCTGTTGATATATAGGCCTAAGCCTCTCTATAGCCTCCATAGTTTATGTGAGCCTGGGTGTCCGTTGAGCGTATGTGGCTCTCATATTTTTTATTTGTTTCTGTGATAGACAAACAGGTTGTTACGTACTATTCCACTGTTCCAATACTTTTTTTTCCCATGAGTGGATTTTTTTGATTTGCCACTTAAAAGCCTGGTTTCGCATGTGTGGTAAACCACTTCTAAAGTGTTTCTAAATTCCCCTCTGCGATACGGGTGTTGCCGTGAAGTAGGACCTACCAAGAAAGCACTTATGGAACGCAATCCCAACCTCCTTGCCTCTCGTTCTGACAAATCCTATGAATGTCTCCAAAAAAGGCCATTCTCAAGTAATGAGGGGTATGTGATTCATATGTATAACATGCACACAATGATAGCATATCATTTTCATATATCTTTAGACAATTCTTAGGTTCCAGTGAAAAGGCCTATATGCCTACTATGTATGGCCCATTGTTTAATCTTTTTATCCTAAAGCCTGTGTGCAACATTTTTGGATGCTTTGGCCATAAATCACACTTTTTGTGTCTTTTTTGGGTTTTGTAAAATTTTCCTTTACGGAATATCATTAGTATTTAATTAGCCTATCTACTGCCTGCTAAACTGGTTTAGTCTTTCGTTGGAGTCCGGCGAGTCAGCCTTATGTAAAACGGCACCGATGCAGTCATCAGTCATCCTTCTCATATTCGGAAGATATAACCACCTCTCGTGCTGTGGCTACTCCGGCCCTCTCGCCGGAACCATCGTCTCTTTTTCGTTTCACGTCACATCCGCGACTCTCTCTTGCTACCATCTTGCTCTCCGCGTGTGTGTTCTCTGCTAGTGTGCAGGTCAGTCAGGAGCTTTTAAATAACTTCTTTCCTGCACTGTTACTCCCTGGGCCCTGGTCCAGCGGCACAAGGTAAACAACAGCCAGTTGGATCAGATCAATAAAAAAGCGAGGGCTTTGAAATAACGGGCAGTGAATAACTGGTTCTACACAGACTGAGACTCTTACCTGATAGGCCCAGCGAAGATCTTACCTAGCGAGTTGGCTACTGAACGAAATCTTAAAATGCAGATAATTCCATTTCACAATTTTATTGAAAATGTGTCCTTCGCCCTCTGCTTGATGTTTCTTTTTGGTCTAGCTTTGTTACTGCAACGTGAGTTAGTTGTTTTCTGATATTATTGTCCACCATTTTTCGGCCTCGCCCTTAGCTAAAGCTAGCGATTAGCCAAAAGTGGAGTATTGACTGAATCATGATTCTTATGTAGTAAATCATGTTTCTCCTAAGTTCTACATCACTGGTGGACATTTCTTGGTCGCAAAAGTAGCACGCTAACGTTAGCTTCTCTAATATTAGAGCTTCTGAATATTCTTTCTAGCTGACTAGGATTTAGTGTGGAACTGACAGCTGCAGATAGACTTGAAAGCCTGCTAATCTTTCTGCACCACACCCACAGTAGACTCAACACAGCACAAATTACAACTTTAAGAGTAGGAATAGTTTAATGGTAGAATCTTGAATTGTCAACTTTATTATATGCCTAATAATAGTTTGTTTTGTACTTTTGTATGTTGTTTTTACAGATGAAAGAAACAATAATGAATCAAGAAAAACTTGCCAAAATGCAGGCGCAAGTCCGCATCGGGGGAAAGGTAGTGCATGTACAATTTTAATTATTTTGTGTGAAGATGTATATGAGCAAGGTCTATATCAACAATAAGTAAAAAGAAATAACATGCCATATATATATATATATAACAGGGGATTTACGCACGTTGATAGACATATTTACAGTATATCTATTTATCAGTTTTCCTAATGTTTTACTCATATTACAAGAAAACCCTCATGTCCAGACAACAGAAATACAGAAAAGTAGCATGAAGCATACACCTGGCCTTTTTATAGCTCCTTCACCCCAACTGTTTTGTATATTTTGATGCAAACACAAATACTGATTTATGTTCTGCGAGAATACAAGCACTGTTTATATTTCATCTTGAGGCTCAAGTAAAAACATTTATAGCACACATTGACACATAAATGCTTCACAGGGTACTGCTAGAAGAAAGAAGAAGGTTGTACACAGAACAGCAACCGCAGATGACAAGAAGCTACAGTTCTCCCTAAAAAAACTTGGTGTCAACAACATTTCTGGCATTGAGGAGGTAGGCATTCATGTCTTTACATATTTAAAAGGCCTGTGTTGCCACAAAAATGACCATGTCTATTATGTATTTTTTCAAAACCAATAAGTATTTTACAAGGCATTGATAACACTGTTTGTTCCATTGTAGGTCAACATGTTCACGAACCAAGGGACGGTAATCCACTTCAACAACCCTAAAGTGCAGGCCTCCCTGGCAGCCAACACCTTCACTATCACTGGCCACGCAGAGAACAAGCAGCTGACAGAAATGCTGCCCAGCATCTTGAACCAGCTTGGAGCCGACAGCCTAACGAGCCTCCGGAGACTGGCCGAGGCCCTGCCTAAACAGGGTCAGTGTGCTGGGACGAGTACTCAATTCAAACTGTCCAAGATGTTTCCTCTTCTAGACTGTTGTTATGTTGCCAAACACTAAAACACCCAATTGGATGCACAGCAAAAAAATTACATTAAGGTACACTTTTTAAAAAGCTTGTTGCCGTACTTGTGCAGCAGGCTAGTCATCATCACTACTTAGCATCATCTTTCATTGAGCATCCGGTTTAACTTCATAAGATCTTGAGTGATTAACTACTTCATTTGACTGTTTAACCCCCCCCCCCCAAAAAGCGAAGAGCCTAATTTGTTCCCAATGGATAGGTATTTCCCACTGGTAACTGTTGGAGTAGAACAGTAATTCATAGTTGGGTGTAGCTAGCACCCTCTTCCTATTGGCACCTTTAGTCCATAGTTACACGCCAAGCTGTAATGTATTTATTGGCTGCTAATTAGGGATCAGTCTAGATTTGGTTACTACTTTGCAAACCATTGTCCATAATCACATTTGAGCATATTTTAAACATAAATTGCATATTTTATAATATATTGTGGACAGAAGTGTGTAAAAAGTCAGGGAAAAAAGTGGATGATTCCAAAACATGGATAGATGCCAATGATGTCGGCAAGTCAATACATGGAGACGATGGAGTTCCAGTCAACCTGTTTGCAATAATATTGCATTTCCATATGTCACCAAGGAGAGCCTAAGCACTCTCTGGTTGCACGTTGTGACTCAGAGAGGACCATGTTATAGTATCCTTTCAGGCATGGGAGGATATGGTTGTATCAGGCAGAACATTTAAATCGAACTCATTTTCTGAACTGTGCTTGGGGAATACATTGTAAAAAATTTTACAATCAAAGGTTGTTTTTTTTCCCCCTAGTAGATAATTGTTTCACGTTGGAGTGCTATTTGTCTGGGAATTTAAACAAGCAACTAGTTGGAAATATTCTAATTGCCCTTTTCTTCGGTTACAGCTGGAGATGGGAAAGCACCTATCGCTACAGTTGAGGAAGAGGATGATGAAGTCCCAGGTAAGTGGTGAAACGATCATCTTCCTCCTATATATTTTACTGTGGTTGTCTAGCAACAACAGTTGTTTATTTCACCAACTCGTTTTTCCAAAATAACTTCGTGTGGAAGAGCATGTAAGACTTACAAATTATACTTAATACATTATACAAACAGGCTGCCCATCCCTACATGTAACCGCTCTTTTAGTTGATTCTGTTCCAGCAGCCTTACTGTTACAAAGGACACTTTATTTTGGCTGTCTTGTCAAAAATGTTAGCTTCTACTTCCACCGCTGAAGCACGTGCTCCAGCTGACGAAGGAGACTGTTTAGTTTTGGTCTCGTTTAACTGTGTTAAAAACGCTAACACATTGATAATGCAGAACTGTTTTTAAATGTCCCTGTCTAATTAGTATTATATCTGTTGTCAGCGGGTACAGCATTGGCACATTCAAAGATTATTTGTTTATCCTGGCGTGACAGAATAGTCTTTGTTCCTTAGGAGCTTAATCCGTAATTGGATATTGTGGTCTTACCTCTTAGAAATATAACTTTTAGGGCAGTGAAGCAGAAGCTACTGAAATTAAAACCATCTCATACATGTTGTGCACACAGTGGATATACCACTGCAATGCTATGCTGTTCAGCAATTTCCGACATAGAAAATGTAAGTCAATCTAATTCACCAATCACAGACTCTGGCTAGGTCGAGCTACTCCGGCTGCATAGCCAATAACAACTCAGCTAATGAATGGGCAATGGGCAAAAAACTTGCACCACTGAAAATGTCTTGTGAGTAGGAAGGGAAGAGGCACCCTAGAATAATTAATTTATTTTTATTTTTTTTGTGTTCAAATATTTTACAATGTGCTTCAGACACTAAGGAATCTCACACTAATGTACGATTGTCTACATTGTGGGCCTTTTCACAGTCTCAGTAGCGATGTATGTTTTATAAACTATAGAAAAACGTAAAATATAAGACTGTTTTGATTGCCTACGGTCTTAGAAGTGAGTCGCGCAAAAAGGATCCATCAATTTGATTTGAAGGTTGAATGGGGTGTTTGTGAAATTGTGCTAGGCCTAGTCGTCACTTCTGAAAGCCTAGTGTTATTTGATTCCAAAATATTCCAAGCACATAGGGTTGCCATTAGTTACCCTGGTTCCCAGGGCTCTCCTTTACCGTAATTGTGAGTTTTTGCAAATGTAACAAACAATTAAGTGCAGATTCTATGAGAAGCAGCTCAAGCATAGGGTTAAGTGATACCCTGAATTGTTTCCATTTTTACCCCTCGGGTCCAAGTTTGGGGTGGGCTGATAGATCTGATTTCATTGAGCACCTGACTTTTTGTAATTAGGGTTAGATGAGGATATGACACCTACAATTTGGTTTCAAATACTTTGAGTTGTGCTTTTGGACTACAGAACGAATGTTAGAGAGCTGCCTTTCCTCTGACTCGCCTAATTAACAGCTGAATGTTGTATTTCAGATCTGGTGGAGAATTTCGACGAGGCTTCGAAGGATGAGGCAAACTGAAGAAAACAGAACTTTCAAGTCGACCTGACTAGGCCATGTGGGGCACAAGATATTTTTTTTTTTTATAGTTGCCACAAGTCTCAATGTTTTTCAGGCTCTGAACTCCATGTCCAGTTTGAGAGATTGTTTACCATATGGCGTTACGGAAGCTCTCAATCTACAGCTGTTTCTTCCATGTTACTGAACCTCATGTCTTTCTCTGTTTGTAAACACATGAATAAACATTTGCTATTGAGAGAATGTAAGAGTATTTTTACATTAGCAATCCGTGTTGTCCTCTCAAGTAGTTAATGTCTTGGTGAACACTTACTACATGGCCTAATAATGACCAAACCCTTGATGGGAAAGGAGAATATATTTGGGAAGTGTTATTAACCGACTGTCTTTTTCTGTGTATTTATGCTCAATTTCTAGCCTTAGGGACTATTCAGATCTGAAAAGCTCATTAGGTTTAACTAGGGAGAGAACTATAATAAAACAGTAGCGCTTGTAAATCAGTTTGCCATTTCGTTTACTTTTTTTCAGCGTCTTGCAAGTACAGATGTTGGATCATTTAAATGTTAAACTGTGCAGTGAATAAACACCAGAAAGTCAAAAAACAAGCACATTTATTTACAATTACATTAGCACCAGTGTCATGGATTAACACTCTACAACACACACACATCCACAAATGGATATACCTTTCAGTTGTAAGCCAGATAGGCCACAAGGTATTAATAAATACGCACACAATAAACGCTATGATCCATGTGTAAGCTGTCAGAAATTATATTATTGGAAAACATGCTCGCCGGTATAAATGCAACTGTCTTTCTAAAGTAAAATCCAAATTGAAGAATTAGGTTGTGCATATATCCTTGTTCAGCCACACGGTATAAGAACTTCACTGAAACCCATCGAAACGTTTCTGGTAGGCATGCTACATGATTATCCACAGCACAATTTCAAAGGTATGACATTTATTTAACCAAGAATGATCCTTTACGCAGCATGCGTTTTTCCTCTGGCCTTGATCACTCTCGTATGCCCATAAGCAGTTTTAGCAAATGGGCCTCCATCACCTGTTGAACTAAACAAGAAAAAAATAAAGTCACTATGATTTTTCTAGCAGACACTTAAACCCATAAAAGTGTAATTAAGTGAAATACAAAAGGAGATGACCCTAATAGTTTTAGGGTTCAGGAGGGCTTCAGTTAGGCTAGCAGCTCACTGGTTTAAACCAAGACGGTATAAAAAGATTCCTGAGCTGAAAGAGACAACTGGACACGTCCCTCCCCTGCTACCCCATCGCTCCACTTGTACTTCTTAAGCCAATGATTGATTAAAAATGTTTTTAATATTGAACTAAAATTAAAAGTAACTTGTACCATTCCTATGGCCCATTGCCACAGCCATGTCCATTGCATTGAATCCAGAGTCTGACTCAATAGTGGGATCGGCACCGCTTTCTGGAATCAAGAAAAATATGTGTTGTAACATATTCAAAAGAATATCTAACAGCAGGTTCCCCACCTATTAACTGCCTAATATATTTACAAAAGAAGGATTTATAGCATATACCCTGAAATACTTTGGAAACTGTTGCCCAGTGTGCGTGTTATTGTGTGTAATTGTAAATATGATGGCATTTATGTTCTTGCTAATGTTATGTACATGTTAGTAAAATATAACCACTAATAAAATATCTGAACTGCTAAATACAAGCATTGTACAATGATTGCCAGACTGGAGTCATTCCAGCTGACAGCAGTCATTTTGCATAATCATCATTTTAAGCCAATGTTACAAATTAAGCAACATAACTACAATAAAACTGGGGCAGTTTTAGAACTCATTATTGTACACTAGACAAAAGTAGGATGGTCTTAGTGAGAGAAAAACAGTGTCTCTTTTTGAATAATAATAATAATAATAATAATAATTCATTTTATTTAGTTTTTAGCGCATAGTCTAGATACTCAAAGCGCTTTACACAATTTGGTCGCCAATTAATACCAGAAAACGAACAACGAATGGACCGACAGCTATCAAACAGAACACTCAGTCTGAGTGATACCACAGCAGCCAATTTTGCGCCAGACTTGCTCACCCAACATATTACGTCTTGCTCACACACATAGGACACACAGACCAACTCCAGGTGAATTATACCAATGTACCAACTCCACACAGAAAGGCCCTTGGGTCTGGTGGGGATTGAACCCAGGACCTTCTTGCTGTGAGGCAACAGTGCTAACCACTGAGCCACCGTGCTGCCCAATCCAAAACATTTTTGTTTACAAGGCATTGCTGGGAAAGTTACCTTTACCGTACTTCATTATTAATACACAAATCCAGTAGTCCCAGGACACGCTCACAGACTACATCACACTTGAAAGCCTCAAAGTGAAAGCAGAACTTGGTAAATCAGCTTTCAGTATTTTTGCCTTGGATAAATGGAACAAGATTCAACAGGAATTTAAATTGGAGCAGTTTGTCTCTGTTAAACAATTTTATCTTGTATTGGAGGATTTGGGAGTTGAAGAGTGTTCTTGTTTTGGTTGAAACTTAATTATTGTACTGTATTGTAAACATATATATATATATATATACTGTATATATACACACACACATATACATACATATATATATATACACACACATACATATATATATATATATATATATAGTTTTTGCTTATTTTTGGTGTTGTAATTGATATATTCTGCCTTTAAACAGGGCACTGTTGTAAAAGAGATCTAGTCTCAGTCGGTTAACCCTGTATAAATGAAATAAGTAATAATAAAACAATGCCATTTACACTACTCCACGTTTCCCGTTACTATTTTTGTAGTTGCGTACTGACAGTGCCACATTTAAATAGTTTTAAAGGCTTTTTTTGTGTAAGAAAACATGTAGCAGGATGTTGCAGTATTTTAATTAGTAAACCCAATTCCTCATTTTCTATGTTCTCACATTATATACATCTCTAAACTTCTCAGGGCACAAAAACAGTACTATAAAATGAACACAAATATAATGTGAATTTCTTTTTTTTCACGAAAATGAGTAGTAAACTTAAATGGCATGATAGTGACAGCCCCAGTACTGTATGATGTTAGGCTTATTAAGTATTTTAAACCAAATGCTTCTCTTACCCAGGAGGATTTCCACACAGCGTACATGATTGCCATGGACTGCATACAGGACAGGTGCACCTCCATTCTAAAACCAAAGGGAATTAATACTTTAGGCAAACTCTCCTGAATAATTCAATTGGCTAAAATCTTATCCCCTAATTCCAAGTTGACAAAACCATGATTATAAAACATAAAAGAGAGTAACAGAGTCAGACCTTCATTCCCCAAACTACTTATGTACAGTTGAATTCAGAAGTTTACGTACACTTTCTTTTTCATAGCAGTTGTTTACAGACAGATTATTTGACTTACAGTTCACTATATCACAATTACCGTTGGTCAGAAGTTTACATACACCAAGTTGACCTTTAAACATCTTGGAAAATGGCAGAAAATTACGACATGGCTTTAGAAACGTTTGATAGGTTAACTGACATCATTTGAGTCAATTGGAGGTGTACCTGTGGATGTATTTTAAGGTCTACCTTCAAACGCAGGGCCTCTTTGCTTGACATCATGGAAATCAAAAATAAATCAGCCAAGAGCTCAGAAAGAAAATTGTGGACCTCTACAAGTCCTCATCTTTAGGAGCAATTTCCAAACGCCTGAAGGTACCACGTTCATCTGTACAAACAATAGTATGCAAGTATAAACACCATGGGACCACGCAGCCGTCATACCGCTCAGGAAGGAGATGCGTTCTGTCTCCTAGAGATGAACGTACTTTGGTGCGAAAAGTGCAAATCAATCCCAGAACAACAGCAAAGGACCTTGTGAAGATGCTGGAGGAAACAGGTACAAAAGTATCTATATCCACAATAAAACTAATCCTATAATCGACATAACCTGATAGGCCACTAAGCAGGGAAGAAGCAGCTGCTCCAAAACTGCCATCAAAAAGTCAGACTACAGTTTGCAACTGCACATGGGGACAATCAATTTACATATTGGAGAAATGTCCTCTGGTCTGATGAAACAAAACTGTTTGACCACAATGATTCATGTTGTGAAAGGTGCTTTGCTGCAGGAGGGACTGGTGCACCTCACAAAATAGATTAAGCCAGGAAAATAAAGCTTGGTCGCAAATGGGTCTTCGAAATAGACAATGACAATGGCATACTTCCAATGTTGTGTTAAAATGGCTAAAGGACAACAAAGTCATTATATTGGAGTGGCCTTCACAAAGCCCTGACCTCAATCCAATAGAAAGTGTGGGCAGAACTGAAAAATTGTGTGTAAGCAAGGATGCCAACAAACCTGACTCAGTTACACCAGTTATGTCAGGAGGAATGGGACACAATTCCAGAAACGTACTGTGAGAAGCTTGTGGAAGGCTGCCCAAAACACTTGACCCAAGTAAAAAAATGTAAAAGGCAATGCAACAAAATACTAACTCGGTTTATGTAAACTTGTGACCCACTGGAAACGTGATGAAAGACATTAAAGCTTAAATAAATCATTATCTCTACCATTATTCTGACATTTCACAAAAGTTGAAATAAAAGTAGTGATTCTAACTGACCTAAGAAAGGAAATGTTTACTATAATTAAATGTATATTGTATAATATTAATATATATATATATATATATATATATAATATATATATATATATATATATATTACACACAGTGCATCCGGAAAGTATTCATACCCCTTCACTTTTTCCACATTTTATTGTTACAGCCTAATTCCAAAATGGATTAAATAAAAAATGTTCTCAACATTCTACATACAATCCCGCATAATGACAAAGTGAAAAAAGTTATTTAGAAATTTTTGCAAATGTATTAAAAATTAAAAAATAAAATATCACATGTACCCTTAGCTGTGACACTCAAAATTGAGCTCGGGAGCATCCCGTTTCCACTGATCATCCTTGCGATGTTTCTACAACTTGATTGAAGTCCACCTGTGGTAAACTCAATTGTTTGGACATGATTTGGAAAGGCACACACCTGTTTATATAAGGTTCCACAGTTGACAGTGCATGTCAGAGCGCAAACCAAGTTATGAAGTCCAAGGAATTGTCTGTAGACCTCCAAGACAGGATTGTATCGAGGCACAGATCTGGGGAAGGGTACAAAAAAATTTCTGCTGCATTGAAGGTCCCAACGAGCACAGTGGTCTCCATCATTCGCAAATGGAAGAAGTTTGGAACAACCAGGACTCTTCCTAGAGCTGGCCGCCCGGCCAAACTGATCAATCGGGGGAAAAGGGCCTTGGTCAGGGAGGTGACCAAGAACCCGATGGTCACTCTGACAGAGCTCCAGTGTTCCTCTGAGGAGATGGGCGAACCTTCCAGAAGGACAACCATCTCTGCAGCACTCCACCAATCAGGCCTTTATGGTAGAGTGGCCAGACGGAAGCCACTCCTCAGTAAAAGGCACATGACAGCCCGCATGGAGTTTGCCAAAAGGCACCTAAAGGACTCTCAGACCATGAGAAACAAAATTCTCTGGTGTGATGAAACCAAGATTGAACTCTTTGGCCTGAATGCCAAGCGTCATGTCTGGAGGAAACCCGGCACTGCTCATCACCTGGTAAATACCATCCCTACAGTGAAGCATGGTGGTGGCAGCATCATGCTGTGGGGGTGTTTTTCAGCGGCAGGACCTGGGAGACTGGTCAGGATCAAGGGAAAGATGAATGCAGCAATGTACAGAGAGATCCTTGATGAAAACCTGCTCCAGAGCGCTCTGGACCTCAGACTGGGGCAAAGGTTCACCTTCCAACAGGACAACGACCCTAAGCACACAGCCAAGATAACAAAGGAGTGGCTTCGGGACAAGTCTGTGAATGTCCTTGAGTGGCCCAGCCAAAGCCCAGACTTGAACCCGATTGAACATCTTTGGAGAGATCTGAAAATGGCTGTGCACCGACGCTCCCCATTCAACCTGATGAAGCTTGAGACGATCTGCAAAGAGGAATGGGAGAAACAGCCCCAAAATAGGTGTGCCAAGCTTGTAGCATCATACTCAAGAAGACTTGAGGCTGTAATTGCTGCCAAAGGTGCTTCAACTAAGCATTGAGTAAAGGGTGTGAATACTTATGTACATGTGATATTTTATTTTTTGATTTTTAATACATTTGCAAAAAATTCTAAAAAACGTTTTTCACTTTGTCATTATGTAGTATTGTGTGAAGAATGTTGAGAATTTTTTATTTTTATTTTTATTTAATCCATTTTGGAATTAGGCTGTAGCATAATAAAATGTGGAAAAAGTGAAGGGGTATGAATACTTTCCGGATGCACTGTATATATATATATAAAAACTTCAACTGTATGTATTACATGATGACACATTAGAGGTTTTCAGGTGCCTGTTCTGTTAGGTACACAAGATGTGCATCTTAACGTTTAACATGTTTGCAATACTTATTTTGAGATATTTGTACAATAGCAAGGCCAATTCCACAGTTTTTAACCAACATTCTTAGTCTTGAGTGGGATTGTGAAGATCAAAACAGGACTTGACAGCCCAGTGTCATTTTAAACCTATTGTACAGCTGCACTGAGATGCAGTTTAATGGATGCAATTGATTTTCATTGGGCCAACCTTGAAATGCTTTTGACAAAAATAAAACTAAATAGGCCTGTTTATAAAAATAGGTATTTATGTTCCACTGAAATATGTAATAAAAACACCTGAATTTGAGAACACATTCACATATTTCAAAACAGGATTTTTCAAAAGTAGGGTTTTGGGCCGGACAGTCCGGTTTTGAAACACTGTCAGTCTATCCATGTAGCCATGAGCCGGACGCTCATGTGTCCTCCTTTTGAGATCATCTCTATTTTATACGAAGGCTACGTTAGGAATCACATACGCTGTGTCCTTAACATACTAAATATGCCGGAATATTTAGTACGTATTTATTTATGCAATTCCGAACACAGCACATGTATATTCCCTCAAGACTTGTGTGGTCTAACAAATTATTTTCGGAAAGCGGTGGCAAGTAAATATCTGGTATTTCATTGATTATAACTAAATTAGCTCTCGGAGGCAACCAGGAGTGGGCAAAATTTTCACAATTGAAAAATCAACTATGTGGCGAGTACACTGCTATTTTTTGCTATTTTTTGAATTGAATTTCATAAAAAAATAGAAATACAGTGGAAATGTCATTGTCATGCACAATTAGAGTTATAAAATAAAATTCCAAATTTCCATCATACATTCGCTTTTCAAGCAAAGCGTCCTTTTTGGTGTTATGGAAATGGCCATCCTAATTTTCAGTTGTATATGTACAGTATTTAGAAACACAGACACATCACTTTAAAGTTACTAGTTGAATGAATGAATCTAAAACAATAAGGCTTTTGTCAGGAGGTAAAAAAGTGAAGCTGTCCTTTCTGTGTGGTTCTACAGCGCTCCATAAGAATGTATTAGGGTAATGTTGGTGGGGTTTCAACAGCATGCATGCCAGCGGGTTTCAACAACATTGCAAAACTACAGCTGGAGTTAAAGGAATCGTGAAACTGTCCATATTGTGGATGCAAGACATAAATGATGGTCTTACCCAGTCATATTCATTAACATCAACGCCACAGTCGATTAGCATCTTCACAATGTCTGTGTATCCCTTGCTGCAGGCCAGGGACAAAGCACTCTCCCTCCCTTTGGCTAAGAGGTTGGGATCGGCTCCCTAAATTGATTTCAATGGATGATTGGGGAAAGAAGATAAGAAATTTGTGAAATTAGGATCTTGTTTAAAAAGTTTGGAAGGCTCTTGCATATACAAAACAACCGATACAAAAAATCAAAGTACATTTTGAAGTAGAAACTCTACCACAGCAATCTGTCCATGTGCTGCAGCCCACATCAGCGGGGTGAAACCCTCTTCATCTTGCAAGTTGATCACAGTCTCTATATTGAACAGACAAAACAATTAACCTCTACAACACCCACATTGGTAGGGGTCAAAGCAAACTTACATCTTACAAATTTGATCATGTTACTTATTGAATGAGAACCGCTCTTTCTATTAGGAATATAATATTTTTACCTTGCTCAATTCTACTAGCCAGGAACACCATTTCTCCCTGTGCTGCCAGCTGGTGAATAGACAAAGCTGAAAATGTGGAGACAGAAAAATAATCAAATATGGTTTTTGTTTTGTTTTTACTCATGTCATCAAAACGTGCACGTAGTGATCATTTTCTTGATGAATCAATCAAGCTAAGTGGAATAAAAAGATGACCTGCGACACTTACAGTGTACAAGAAGAGGCGTGGAGGAGACTTCATTGCCGCGGTGCTTGTTGGTGAGCGTCGTAGACTGTTTGATCGGAGAGAAGTGTTTGGTGGTGGACGGCGTGTAAACATGGCGCACTTGTATGCCTGGCGAGGGGGAGGTCTGGATATTGCACTCCGCTGAAAGAAGAAAAATGTGACGAAGTGGCATCAGTATGACACGTAATCATAATTTAGCTGCAGCTGTTAGGGCAGTCACGATCATGCCATTTTGGATGACGATTCATTGTCCTTGAAATTATTTCAGTTAACGATTTAATTGTCTGTGTTCATTTTAAAATTACTTTTATAGTATAAGCTTATGTACTGTAATAATAGACATATCTACCTTTTAAAGAAGAAGAGGCATTTGTTGAACATAAGAAACTTACAGTAGGCTTTCCTAATCAATAAATGCTGGCAACTAGACAAAATGTAGTAATGTACTTTCTTCCTTTGACAGTGCCACATTGCATAATATGAGTCTCACGTCACAGAAGTATAACGTATGGCTCTCTCTAATCACAAATGAAAGTATGGAACGCGGAAAAGAGACAACACGAGCCGCCACTCTCTGGGCTACATTAGCAGGCCTATTGAAGCAACAGAATATCTTTCTGGGCTACATTAGCAGGCCTATTGAAGCAACAGAATATCTTTCTGGGCTACATTAGCAGGCCTATTGAAGCAACAGAATATCTTTCTGGGCTACATTAGCAGGCCTATTGAAGCAGCAGAATATCTCTCTGGGCTACATTAGCAGGCCTATTGAAGCAACAGATTATCTCTCTGGGCCACATTAGCAGGCCTATTGAAGCAGCAGAATATCTCTCTGGGCTACATTAGCAGGCCTATTGAAGCAACAGATTATCTCTCTGGGCTACATTAGCAGGCCTATTGAAGCAACAGAATATCTCTCTGGGCTACTAGCAGGCCTATTAGCAACAGAATATCTCTCTGGGCTACATTAGCAGGCCAATTGAAGCAACAGAATATCTTTCTGGGCTACATTAGCAGGCCTATTGAAGCAACAGATTATCTTTCTGGGCTACATTAGCAGGCCTATTGAAGCAACAGACTATCTCTCTGGGCTACATTAGCAGGCCTATTGAAGCAACAGAATATCTCTCTGGGCTACATTAGCAGGCCTATTGAAGCAACAGAATATCTCTCTGGGCTACATTAGCAGGCCTATTGAAGCAACAGATTATCTCTCTGGGCCACATTAGCAGGCCTATTGAAGCAACAGAATATCTCTCTGGGCTACATTAGCAGGCCTATTGAAGCAACAGAATATCTCTCTGGGCTACATTAGCAGGCCTACTGAAGCAACAGAATATCTCTCTGGGCTACATTAGCAGGCCTACTGAAGCAACAGATTATCTCTCTGGGCTACATTAGCAGGCCTACTGAAGCAACAGAATATCTCTCTGGGCTACATTAGCAGGCCTATTGAAGCAACAGAATATCTCTCTGGGCTACATTAGCAGGCCTATTGAAGCAACAGAATATCTCTCTGGGCTACATTAGCAGGCCTATTGAAGCAACAGAATATCTCTCTGGGCTACATTAGCAGGCCTACTGAAGCAACAGATTATCTCTCTGGGCTACATTAGCAGGCCTACTGAAGCAACAGAATATCTCTCTGGGCTACATTAGCAGGCCTACTGAAGCAACAGAATATCTCTCTCTCATTAGCAGGCCTACTGAAGCAACAGATTATCTCTCTGGGCTACATTAGCAGGCCTACTGAAGCAACAGCTACATTAGGCCTATTGAAGCAACAGAATATCTCTCTGGGCTACATTAGCAGGCCTATTGAAGCAACAGAATATCTCTCTGGGCTACATTACAGGCCTACTGAAGCAACAGATTATCTCTCTGGGCTACATTAGCAGGCCTAATGAAGCAACAGAATATCTCTCTGGGCTACATTAGCAGGCCTATTGAAGCAACAGAATATCTCTCTGGGCTACATTCTATTGAAGCAACAGAATATCTCTCTGGGCTACATTAGCAGGCCTATTGAAGCAACAGAATATCTCTCTGGGCTACATTAGCAGGCCTATTGAAGCAACAGAATATCTCTCTGGGCTACATTAGCAGGCCTATTGAAGCAACAGATTATCTCTCTGGGCTGCATTAGCAGGCCCCTATTGAAGCAACAGAATATCTCTCTGGGCTACATTAGCAGGCCTATTGAAGCAACAGAATATCTTTCTGGGCTACATTAGCAGGCCTATTGAAGCAACAGATTATCTTTCTGGGCTACATTAGCAGGCCTATTGAAGCAACAGATTATCTTTCAAGCGCATTCAGGAAATATGAACCAAGTAAACAAAAAACTTCTGAAACTTCTTTGATGAATGTTTTTACTCAAAAAATGTTGGCCTTTAATGTGTTGGAAAGGATTTTACGGTGGTGGCGCACAACGTTACCAGGAGGAACATTGCACTGATGGAAACGTACCAAAACGCTTTACATCTATATGCTGCGACATTTCTATCATTGGATTAAAATTCCCTTTATTAAGACGATTATCCCTTATGAAGAATTAATGCGGTCACCTAAAATAATTAATGGCGGTCACCTCGCCATTCGTGAGGGACTCGGAGTAGAGCCGCTGCTTCTTTGCGTAGAAAGGAGCCAGTTGAGGTGGTTCGGGCATCTAGTAAGGATGCCACCTGGCCGCCTCCCTAGGGAGGTGTTCAGGCACGTCCAGCTGGGCGGAGGCCGTGGGGCAGACCTAGGACCAGGTGGAGGGATTATATCTCCACACTGGCCTGGGAACGCCTTGGAATCCCCCAGTCAGAGCTGGTTAATGTGGCCCGGGAAAGGGAAGTTTGGGATGCCCTGCTGGAACTGTTACCTCCGCGACCCGACCCCGGACAAAGCGGATGAAGATGAAGATGAAGAGACCTAAAATAAACTTATTGCGATAAGAAAATTATGTAATAATCATGACTGCCCTAGCTGCAGTGAAGTAGTTTAGACCAACGACCGCTACTAACCATTCCAATATGCAACAAACTGAACTGAACTGAACTGAACTGAGCCTATGTAGACTGTTAGATGCAAATGACCAATGTGATACCAACATTTGTAGTGGTTTGGTATCAGGAAGATAAACATTATTAAATAATGCTCAACAAACTTTGTGGGAGACAGAAATGATCATATAATGTTCAGGAGCAAGGACAGATGAGATGTGAGTGGAAGTTGTTGAACTACCTTTGAACAGAACCGATGCCACTTCCAGATCAGAGTTGACCTGATCCTGAATGTTCTTGCTGTCTTCCTCGTTGAGCGACTTGACAAACCTGGAGCACACATTCATGTCAAACCGGTTGGGTAAGATAAACTTGATGCCCATAGCCACATTCTGTGTGCCTGTGTCCTCTGGGCCGCCCGGGTGTTCTGACTTGATGGTGCTCATGTCAGGCATCACACAGATCCCCTCCATTTCCTCTGAGACAAGTGCGCTCTCCCCAGTCCTGTCGGATACAGAATCCATTCCTGGACAAAGGCCACTGTGGGGACTGCTCAAATCTGGGTGTTGGTCCACCACATGAAGGGTCACACAATTTACTACAGATCATGTACACCTAGAATTAGAGGCAAAATATTACATCAATTAGAAATTTTAGGGCCTTGACACATCAATTCAATTCAGAAATTTTGTATTGACCCCGTAGCGCAATTCTGTTGTAGCATAAAAAACACGAGAAATACTGTACATACTATAAACATCAAGTAAATGAAAATAGTCGGATGCACAGAACTAACATAACTCACAATAAAAGATGTGCAGCAGATAATACAGTTTTGCTTAACAACATTATTGGCATTTTTGGGGCAGACTTACTGAAACATTTGGCTATCATCACTGGTAAGATAGCCATGACAAATGTGTTCCTGTTAATGATGAGTTGTTAGTGGTGTAACTTTTTGCCTTCGATTTTGATTAAGTGGGTGTTTTTTTTCAAGTTAACAAGGTAAACCTTCAGCTCCAGCAAATAGTTAGCTTATGTTA
This sequence comes from Galaxias olidus, assembly GCA_026901105.3. Taxonomy (NCBI): domain Eukaryota; kingdom Metazoa; phylum Chordata; class Actinopteri; order Galaxiiformes; family Galaxiidae; genus Galaxias; species Galaxias olidus. Next base: position 138,866 of record JAPMUY010006626.1, read on the forward strand.
CAGCTAGTTTCCATTAACTAGCAGTCAGGAGGGTAGTGATGACAGCTTGTAGGATAACCGTGCTGCGTAAAGGGTGAGTACCAAGCAACATCTCCAGGTGCATAACCAAAAAACGTTACGTGCACCCCTGACTACAGTTCATAGCTGAAGTGAATAGTGTTTGTGTTGTCCCGCCTTTGCAGTTTGTCATCAATGATTGTGACCACGTATTTGTAGGCACTAACAATGTCAACTTGTTGGTTGTCTGAGGTGTATTTTCATGTCCAAAGCATGTCATTTGCTTTGCTTGTATTGAGGCAGTCAAAAAAATCATCTAACACCTTCCTGTGTACAGACTCATCGTGTTGAAGCAGACTGACAACTACAGAATCATTAAGGTTAATGTTTCTGTAGTGGAAGTCATTATTTTGATGCAACATTGGTAAATAAAATTGCAAAAATAAATTTTATTTTGTCAGCTAATTGTATTATAAATTGATGTATTCTCGCATGATGTGCTGATGGGGATGATAAACAACTAAGGGCAGTGCTACCCAATGAACTACTACTAGATGCATGGCAAGGAGGTGGTTAACATAGTTTGAACCACAGTAACAAGCTACGTAACCTAGCCGTGGACCCCAGCCAAAGGAGAACTGAGTACCTTACCTTATTCTGACATAAAGATAAAGTACTCCGCTAAGTAGCTACATGCTAGATGTGGGGCTCATTCACGTAAAGTTAATGGTTAAGTGAGCTGACTGACGGTGGCACTGACTGTGACTGAATGACTGAACTGCAGAAAGATTGCGATACATATACAGCGTTAGCTAGAATGTTAGAGTTTCATTATGCACGTTGCTCTTTATCTAACGACGTTAACGTTATGGCTATTCATAGTCATAACGTTTAGCAACGCTAATTTGGGTAGATAAATAAGTCAACTGACAGCGCTAGCTAGCCCTTTAACCTGTCACTTTGCTAATCATGATATAACTACTGACTGCAAAAGCTAGACGAGCTTGTGTCTTTAGCTAGTTCATTAGTTTGTCAGTTTTTTCCAAACAATTTCAATGAGAGGTATACAAAACATATAAATTGCTTACTCAAAGTGCATCGGCTATGCTATCCTCCTTTTGTGTCCTTTGGACCAAGACACTTCTCCTTTGACAGCCGAAGACTTCTTCTTCCTCTTGTTTTCACTTTCCGGCAGACTAAACACTATATAGCGTATTGCTGCCCCCGCAGGTTATTCTGTACATCGAAAGACTCATCTTGAAATTCAAAGATGGGCCCGCTGAGTTGTGCTTGCGCTGACGCATGCGCATCGACTTTGGACAGCTTGCAGGCCTAAAATTGTCAACCTGCACACATTAATATGGATTTAACCCTTTTATTATCTTTGGGGTCAATTTGACCCTCTTTGAATTCAATGTTTGACGTCCCTAAAGAAATGATTGGCATACGTTTTTAGGCTTCATAGTTAATTACTTTTCCTAATTTAATGAGGACAACTGATTAACCATAACATTTACATGATACAATGTTTTAAATGTTCTATACACATTAGTGTTCTTTGGGGTCAATTTGATCCTAGAGTATTTTAGTTATAATAATATAAAACATAATGCAATATGAATAATTTAGACAGATTGGTTCTGGTGGTTGTGGCTGATATTTGTGTCACCATCAAAAACTATTTTACAATCTTCAAAATACTTCCCTATGCTTTAGGGAGACAATGTAATGTAACCATGCACTTAATATGGTGATAACTCCTTATAGTTCAATCCACATTAGGGAGGGGGATGCATAATTAAAAAAGCATGCTGCATCCTCCTACCAGTGCCCTGACCAGTCACTGCCAATTCAACTGGAGTCGGTCTGTCTGTCCTATCTGTGTGAGTCTGTCGTAATATGCTGGGTGAGCAAGTCTGGCGCAAATTGGCTGCCGTGGTATCACTCAGACTGAGTGTTGTGTTAGATAGCTGTCGGCCCATTCGTAGTTCGTTCTGTGCTATTAATTGGCGACAAATGGGTGTAAAGCGCTTTGAGTATCTAGAAAAGCGCCAAAAACTAAATAAAATGAATTATTATTATTATACAGTGCATCCGGAAAGTATTCATACCCCTTCACTTTTTCCACATTTATTATGTTACAGCCTAATTCCAAAATTCCTCTACATTCTACACACAATACCGCATAATGACAAAGTGAAAAACATTTTTTTGAATTTTGTGCAAATATATAAAAAATAAAAAAATAAAATATCACATGTACATAAGTATTCACACCCTTTACTCAATACATTGTTGAAGCACCTTTGACAGCAATTACAGCCTCAAGTCTTCTTGAGTATGATGCTACAAGCTTGCCACACCTATTTTGGGGCAGTTTCTCCAATTCCTCTATGCAGATCGTCTCAAGCTCCATCAGGTTGGATGGGGAGTGTCGGTGCACAGCCATTTTCAGATCTCTCCAAAGATGTTCAATCGGGTTCAAGTCTGGGCTTTGGCTGGGCCACTCAAGGACATTCACAGACTTGTCCCAAAGCCACTCCTTTGTTATCTTGGCTGTGTGCTTAGGGTCGTTGTCCTGTTAGAAGGTCAACCTTCGCCCCAGTCTGAGGTCCAGAACGCTCTGGAGCAGGTTTTCATCAAGGATCTCTCTGTACATTGCTGCATTCATCTTTCCCTTGATCCTGACTAGTATCCCAGTTCCTGCCGCTGAAAAACAACCCCACAGCATGATGCTGCCACCACCATGCTTCACTGTAGGGATGGTATTGGCCAGGTGATGAGCAGTGCCGGGTTTCCTCCAGGACATGACGCTTGGCATTCAGGCCAAAGAATTCAATCTTGGTTTCATCACACCAGAGAATTTTGTTTCTCATGGTCTGAGAGTCCTTTAGGTGCCTTTTGGCAAACTCCATGCGGGCTGTCATGTGCCTTTTACTGAGGAGTGGCTTCCATCTGGTCACTCTACCATAAAGGCCTGATTGGTGGAGTGCTGCAGAGATGGTTGTCCTTCTGGAAGGTTCGCCCATCTCCTCAGAGGAACACTGGAGCTCTGTCAGAGTGACCATCGGGTTCTTGGTCACCTCCCTGACCAAGGCCCTTCTCCCCCGATTGATCAGTTTGGCCGGGCGGCCAGCTCTAGGAAGAGTCGTGGTGGTTCCAAACGTCTTCAATTTGCAAATGATGGAGACCACTGTGCTCATTGGGACCTTCAGTGCTGCAGACATTTTTTTGTACCCTTCCCCAGATCTGTGCCTCGATACAATCCTGTCTCGGAGGTCTACAGACAATTCCTTGGACTTCATAACTTGGTTTGTGCTCTGACATGCACTGTCAACTGTGGGACCTTATATAAACAGGTGTGTGCCTTTCCAAATCATGTCCAATCAATTTAATTTACCACAGGTGGACTCCAATCAAGTCGTAGAAACACCTCAAGGATGATTAGTGGAAACGGGAAAGGGTGCGTACATGTGATATCTATTTTTTTTTTTTATACATTTGCAAAAAATTCTAAAAAAACTTTTTGGACTTGGTCATTATGCGGTATTGTATGTAGAATGTTGAGATTTTTTTTTTATCCATTTTGGAATTAGGCTGTAACATAATAAAACGTGGAAAAAGTGAAGGGGTATGAATACTGTAAGGGGTATGATGCACTGTAATTCTATAAATACCTTTAACATTGTATAAGGAGGGCTGAGGAGAGTAATGTTTTATTTAATGGTCGATTAATGTTGTCCCATATAGTATCTGACAAATAAACTTCCATCCATCCATTAGCTTTACCGCTTGTCACAGAGGTGGGGTACACCCTGGACAGGTCCCCAGTCTATCACAGGGCCGACATATAGGGACAGACAACAACTCACACTCACATTCACATTCACACCTACGGGCAATTTAGAGTCACCAATTAACCTGCATGTTTTTGGACTGTGGGAGGAAACCAGAGTACCCGGAGGAAACCCACGCGAACACGGGGAGAACATGCAATAAGTGAAATACAAAAGGAGATGACCCTAATAGTTTTAGGGTTCAGGAGGGCTTCAGTTAGGCTAGCAGCTCACTGGTTTAAACCAAGACGGTATAAAAAGATTCCTGAGCTGAAAGAGACAACTGGACACGTCCCTCCCCTGCTACCCCATCGCTCCACTTGTACTTCTTAAGCCAATGATTGATTAAAAATGTTTTTAATATTGAACTAAAATTAAAAGTAACTTGTACCATTCCTATGGCCCATTGCCACAGCCATGTCCATTGCATTGAATCCAGAGTCTGACTCAATAGTGGGATCGGCACCGCTTTCTGGAATCAAGAAAAATATGTGTTGTAACATATTCAAAAGAATATCTAACAGCAGGTTCCCCACCTATTAACTGCCTAATATATTTACAAAAGAAGGATTTATAGCATATACCCTGAAATACTTTGGAAACTGTTGCCCAGTGTGCGTGTTATTGTGTGTAATTGTAAATATGATGGCATTTATGTTCTTGCTAATGTTATGTACATGTTAGTAAAATATAACCACTAATAAAATATCTGAACTGCTAAATACAAGCATTGTACAATGATTGCCAGACTGGAGTCATTCCAGCTGACAGCAGTCATTTTGCATAATCATCATTTTAAGCCAATGTTACAAATTAAGCAACATAACTACAATAAAACTGGGGCAGTTTTAGAACTCATTATTGTACACTAGACAAAAGTAGGATGGTCTTAGTGAGAGAAAAACAGTGTCTCTTTTTGAATAATAATAATAATAATAATAATAATAATTCATTTTATTTAGTTTTTAGCGCATAGTCTAGATACTCAAAGCGCTTTACACAATTTGGTCGCCAATTAATACCACAAAACGAACAACGAATGGACCGACAGCTATCAAACAGAACACTCAGTCTGAGTGATACCACAGCAGCCAATTTTGCGCCAGACTTGCTCACCCAACATATTACGTCTTGCTCACACACATAGGACACACAGACCAACTCCAGGTGAATTATACCAATGTACCAACTCCACACAGAAACGCCCTTGGGTTAGGTGGGGATTGAACCCAGGACCTTCTTGCTGTGAGGCAACAGTGCTAACCACCGAGCCACCGTGCTGTTTTACATATTGCGAATGACTATTAGATTATATTTTTCTAATACATAAACAGCTTTCACCACAGGCAAGGAATGGGGTATGATATATAAATAAAGGTGATAATTATTAATATTATTAAGATGTTGCTGGCTTTTTCCATCACTTGTAGCATGTCATGAGCTGTAGTCTGTATTGCACTTAACTCCGGTGACCCTGAGAGGCCAACGCACTGCAACTTCAGAAAACATATGCAAATACACCAAACACAACACTTTACAGAAACGCGCTGCAAATACAACATGTATATAGGACATTGAAACATATTATCATGTAAATTTGATGTTTAACCAGTTGTCCCCATTAAATTAGGAAAAGTAATTAAATATTACGCAAAACAAATTATGCCATATTTTCTATAGGGACATCAAACATTGAAAGGGATCAAATTGACCCCTACGATAAAAGGAGGGTTAAATGATTCAAATAGCTTAAATTGTTGTAGAAATATGTTTGTGTCCGCAGGCTTTATCTTAGCATGGCTTAAATCAGCCTACACTTTACAAAGTTATTTCATGTGTAGTTTTCCAAATTGTATTACTCATAATACAACAGTAAAAAGTGTTTGAACTTGAACAGGTGTAGTGCTTTAACTTGTAGCTTTAAACAGCCTATATTTAATTGATCTTTGTGAACAGACATTGAACTATTTGATAAAGCCTTAACCTAAGCATGGACCCTAAGATGAGATGATATGTTAGATGCATATATTAAAAATGTATTGTACAATGCACAACATTTGAAAACAAAAGAAACAAACCACAAAGTGAATTTAATGTTTAGTTTCCGTGCCTAACCTACAGTGTGTCAGTTGAAAGCTATGATCAACGATGATTTTACCAACAGCCATATAACCTACTATATATAATTTAGAATTTTTTTGGTCTTGATTTGAACACTAAGCTATGCCATCAAGTGAATTGACACAAAACTTTAAAAGATCATTTTGGGCCCCTTGAGAGATTTCAATTGAGTCCTTCGGGACATTTCTTCTGCAGACACGATGTGAAAATAGAAAGATCCTGTAATGCCATTTTTCACTTCACTGCTTGAAGTTGCAACATGCTAATCTGATTTAGAATCGTATGCCAAACATTTCTTAATAATCAGTCAGTAATCAGCACCATTCAAGTTTGTTGGTTGTATGTGTTTCTCTAAAGATTTCTGTGATGTTTTCACAGACCTTTTTCCAGATTATCTAGGAATTAGGAGCAGACTTTCCCGCTTGATATCCGCGATAGTGGTAAAGTCCTTATTCAATATCGTAGTGTAGCTATGCAACATGAACGTACCGTTTTCACTTCAGTTGGAATCCAATGTTTGTTTATTTTGAGGTGATCGTGTGAGACTAACTGACATGTCTACAAAGCAGCAAAGTGGTGATTTACTAATAGTGTGATTAGGCTTAACTGGATAAAAACTGTTTTCAAACCGTTGAACTATTTACCCAGTTAATTAGTCAGCTAATCTTTTGTATTGGCATGAGTAGGTTGTTTGCTCTGCATCTCTTTCCGCTTTCTCACAGATCTGTATACTACGCAACCTCACTAATCTTTTGCTTACTGTATGCTTTATGGCGAATTGCAGTTTATTGAATGCTGATATTGTCAACTTAATCCACAAATCGTAAATTCTGTGCAATTACAAAGGGCACAGTTTACAGTACATTATTGCACTTTTTAGACTTAGACTACTTTTAATAAAAGGACATTTATTAATCGCCAAACTAATAAAATATGATTAAGTTCAAGTTCAAGTTCAAGTAGTCTTTATTATTATTATTATTATTATTAATAATAATAATAATAATAATAATAATAATAATAATAATAATAATAATAATAATTCATTGTATTTATATAGCACTTTTCTAACACCCAAAGTCGCTTCACAGCATCAACATTGATAACATGACAAAAACAAACAATTTGACAGAAATAGTATAACAGACAGACAGCAACAACAGTTCTAACTATAAGTAAGCAAATGGATAGTATCAGTAAAAGAAAGGGACCAGATTCTAAACAGAGTTAACTAGGGTATGCTAGGGTGAAAAGATAGGTTTTAAGGTGGGTTTCAAAGGTCAATAGCGAGTTGGAATTCCGAATTAGAGGAGAGAGAGAGTTCCATAATTTTCCATAATCTAGAAAATGCACGCTCCCCAAAATGTTTCAGTTTTGCTTGTAGAATGATCAGTTGCTTATCTGCAGAGGAATGTAGAGTCTGGGTAGGATGGTAAGGTTGGAGAAGTTCAGTGAGGTAGGGAGGGGCCAAAATTGTGTAAAGCTTTGTAGGTGAGGAGAAGGATTTTGTAGGTGATGCGCTGGCTGACCGGAAGCCAGTGAAGAAGATTTTGTAGAGGTGACAAGATGAGCAGCAGAGTTTTGAACCAGTTGGAGTTCATGGAGGGAGGCTGCGCTGATGCCGAAAAGAAGTGAGTTGCAGTAATCAAGACGGGAGAAGATGAATGAGTGAATGAGTTTGGCAGCTGCACTCTGGGAAAGGGATGGTAGGATTTTAGCAATGTTTCTAAGATGGAAGAAGGATAATTTGACCATGTTATTGATATGAGAGCTAAACGAAAGAGTGGAATCCATTAATACGCCAATATTGCGTACTAAAGGGGAGGGGGAGACTGTAAGACCATCAATGGAGATTGAGATATTGCCAACTTTGGTTAGGGTGTGTTTGGTGCCAATTAAGAGGAGTTCCATTTTATTGCTGTTCAGTTTGAGATAGTTTTCTTGCATCTAGTGGTTGATCCCTGGGGAACACCCTGTGTGACTGGGGATGTATCAGAAGTGAATCCATTAAGTGATATGAATTGATGTCTGTTTGTGAGATATGACTGAAGAAGAGAGAGTGTAGTGCCCTGAACACCCAACAATTGCAGCCTAGAAATAAGTAGTTTGTGACACACTGTGTCAAAGGCCCCTGTTATTATCCTCGAGGGGCTATTTGGTTTACAGCCAGCAGTGACCACATAAAACAGACAATAAAAAATAGACACCAAACATTTACAGAGTAAAAATCTCAACTGGCTCCTTTCTACGCAAAGAAGCAGCGGCTCTACTCCGAGTCCCTCACGAATGGCTGAACTTCTCACCCTATCCCTAAGGGAGATGCCAACCACCCTCCGGAGGAAACTCATTTCCGCCGCTTGTATCCGCAATCTCGTTCTTTTGGTCATGACCCACCCTTCATGACCATAGGTGAGAGTAGGAACGAAGATAGACCGGTAGATTGAGAGTTTTGCCTTCTGGCTCAGCTCTCTCTTCGTCACAACGGTGCAATAAAGCGACCGCAACACCGCACCTGCTACTCCAATTCTCCGGCCATTACATGGTTATGGGACAAAATACCAGGGACCCTGCTGCCGCATACCTTCTAGCCTAGGTTAGGATATTGAGTTGCATGTGAGGTTGCTGGATGGAACCACTGGTTCTAGCAGTTGAAAAACCACTTCTGGAGCCTGGGATCCCAAAGGAGCCCCGAGGACCACTCTCAGTTCCAGAGCCCTTTGTGCCTCCCGTGCTGACAGATCTGCCTCCTTCTGTATGGTGATGGACAACTACGGTCTATGATGTGATCTCACACAACGCAACCAGGATCGGCCGGCAGAGAGAGGATTTTGTCTGGAAGGCTCTTTTGTGTGGTTGCTATTGTTATTTTGCTGTTTGTTTCTTTGTTTTTCAAGTCTCTGAGGAGGTCAAGTGTTGTGGCCCTCTCCTACCACAGTGATGACACCAGGGGGTCTGGGGAATAAAAAGGCTTCCAGGTCAATTGCATTGAGCAAATAGACTCACGCAAATATCTACGTCAGGATCACACACAACTCTGGTTTAACTTGCCTTGTTTCACAGGCATGTATAGGCTTGGCTGCGTGATAAATCCCCTCTCTGTCTCTGCCAATTCACGCCATATACAGGATGCAGCAAAATTCCCGTTGGGTTTACAGTAATGATGTGGCCATTGTGATGGCTTCAAAGGTCTGTAAAAGTAATCACAAGAGACATTGTAACAGTTAAACTTTTCCACAACATTAACTTTTGCTTAATCAATCAGGGTTGCCCAATGACACACAGTCAGTGACACGTTGTACATTCACCACAACATGCTGTTTAAAACCATTCAAAACGAAGCTGCTCGTCTAAAAACAGCATTGTAATTGTGCAACTGAGAATTTGATTTGAGTAAGAATGCAAGAAAAATAAAGGTTTTAATTAATAGCTGTCTGTGCGTCCTCTATCATGATTTACAAACCTCCACTTTCAAATAAAGGTGAAGTATAAGGTGTGTGTGTGTGTGTGTGTGTGTGTGCGTGTGTGCATGCCTCTCTCTCTCTCTCTGAGTGTGTTTGTGTGTGTGTGTGTGTGTGTGTGTGTGTGTGCGTGCTTGTTCATGTGCGTTAACACTGGGCTTGGCAGTATTTTTATTATAATCCTCATTCAGACTGGTTTGCAATGGAGGTACAGGACAAGAATAGCAAGGGACGGACAGACTTTACAACATCTAAACAGCCACTAATATTGTGATGTGTATGGTTGATCACATGGAGGCAGTATCGACTAAGTTGGCTCTACAACAGTGACCGGTCAGTGAGTTCAATCTCAGGTTATAATGCTGTAGCTGGCTTAAGCCTACCAGCACTCTATTTTACACTTAGCTCACCTACAAGATCTTAAGGTTATTGTGGTCTGGTGGCTTGTATTGTGGTTATGACTGGATAGTGTTTATAATATAACATAAATACCACTTGTTTTGTGATTTATGTCAATGTGTGTACTTTTGTCTCGACGTGGTTGTTTATAAAAGGAAAAAGATTTCAAAGATTTTAAAATTGCTTCATGAGTGTACATTTGTGCCAGTAGATGGCATCACTGCTGTAGTTTCTTTGCAATCCAGTTAGTCATAAAGTATTCTGAGCCCCCTCCATTTCCCATGCCCTACATTTCCTTCTCTCCACATTCATACAGCAGAATAATACAGGAGGATTTTGGGGTCATGCTATGTATCAGTTGTAGTAACCTGCATAATTTGTTTCAGACTGTTTCAGACAATGGTAGAGCCAGGGTGTTTTGTAAACAAATTTTCCAACCCACTTTGGCTCCGTTAAATTTAGTGGGTATGGGATCAGGCAGGAAGGGTGGGCACAAAGTTTGTTCTTAGAAATTTCTTTCCCCATTTCTGTGAAAACCGAGTTTGAACTAATACAAATTATTTAGGCTCATGCAAATATTTTAAGTCATTACATTTCTGTTTGTAGCAACAACCAGTAAGCTTTCAGTATAGAAAGGTAATGTTTTGCCAGGACCACAGCAGTTTGCAAACAGGCTGAGCTACATGCAAAGTTTTGGATGACAGGCCTATTCAAAATAATCCAATAAACGTTTTTAGTGTTTAGGCATATCAACTCTGATGTGCACCATAGACTGCATAGCCACCATCAAAACGCCAAAGTTTATGCCAAAGTCGTAAACAGAGTAAAACTGTTAATTTGCTGCATACAAGAATAGCTAGGACTACCGATCCCACGAATTATGTCTATAGAAAGACATCACCTAGCAGCGGCATCTACATTCGCTGACACGTGACATTAGAGTGCCTACGACTGAAACGGACCCAAAGCCAGTTCAACTTATCGGGGGATGGTTTGATCGCCGCATGCAGAGAAAGACGAGACAGAACGATGTCTGTCCTGAGCTAAACAAACGAAAGGCAATTGCCTCCGTTAACGGTTATGCAATTGATGTTATCCATGTCTAATAGTGATAAAAGTCAGAAGGAGCGGAAAACGTTTTTATTTCAAAAACGGACAACGAGAGTGCACACTCAGGTATGACTTTTATGTTGCTTAAGGTGGAAAAACGTATGCCTTGTGTACATTAATATTTACATACATATGTTTAGAATTTCAAAGGCTTACATTTATGAGTCAAATCTGTCAATGCCAAAATTGTTTATAAACTGTTTGCATTGTACTTAATTGCACTCACTGCAGCGTCAAAACAATCTATGATATTGAAATGTATGCATAGGCCTACTAATATATATGTTTCCCTCAAAACATCTGGGTTTCTATTATGTTCTAATTCTATCCATGTTCCTCACGTATTTCCTCTGGAAAGATTTGGCTCCACTTAGATTTTGTTTAAGCATCGTCAGCGGGCCTACTCTGTTAGATGAAGGTCATCACGTTCTTTCTGTTTGTCCTGGGAATGAGGATCGGTGTTTGAAAGTGGCGATAAGCCATTGTTTACGCTGATTATCTTAGAGCCATTTCACTTCCTTGAATAAGAGCTTTCATCCCATTGGTGAAGTTGGTGGCCTGTCGTGAGAACTATTTCAGTGTAAAGGGAAAGGGAGAGCTGAGATGGATAGGTGGTAATAATACAGGTATATACAAATATTGTGTTGTGGGAACAATTGTGGTTCATAAAACTTAATGGTCCAAACAACTATAACATAAATATTGGGTTGTCCTTATAAAAAACATTGACTATAAAGTGAAATGTTTAATCAAACCAAGTAGCCCAGGTGACGTGATGCGATTTAGCAACCGAAACATCACCTGCAGAGCAGGCGAGATGGTTTAGTGTCCAAGAATGTAGAGTCACTTTGTGCTTGTCTTTTGGCAGTACTATTGGATTGCAATCATTCCATGTAGCATCACATTTTCAGATCTCCCAAATCATGGTGAATGCCTAACCAAGCATTAGCAAGGTATTTGTGGCAGCTTTTATAAACCACACCTTAGCAATGCCCTTATGATCTGGCACAGTGTCTGGCATTATACAAAAAAAAGAGATGTTAGGGCTTGGCTGATCTGATATTAAGTCATCCGAGAGGAATTAGACCATTAAAGAATGCATGCCGTCTGCACACCCTCCTGTCCCGATGCAAAATCATAATGGGCCCAAGTATATGTGTCAAGGTGAATGTTCCCATTTGCTTTTGACATTGTTGTTCTCCGTCCTCTTCTAACTGACAGTGTGTGGAGTGAGCCAGTCTCCTTGTGTAGTGTCTGTCTCATCTTGTCTAGGCTTCTGGCCTTGATCCAAGGTCAGGTGAGTCTTTCACACACGGAGACGATGAAAAAAGTTAATGGTCAGGATTAAGAGAACACAGCACGTGGACTAACCATTCTACGTCTGAATTATGTGAACAGTGAAACGTTGACTTTCATTTCAGTAATGGTGTGATGTTTTGAAGTTTAGCTGATCCAAGTTAATAGTTGCTAGATTCTCTTTTGGCTCTTAATGAAACAATGAATATACTTGATCATGTCTGACCTATGCTGGTGAACATATAGGATAAGAAAAGGCTCTGCTATTCCCATGTTAAGCTCTTTAAAGTAAGAAGAAATCCTGAGAGACAGGTTATATTGAAGAGTTTGGTTCCAAAATAAGATTTAAAAGACAACAAAGACAACAAAATAAATTCCTTAATACAAATAAATATATCTGATTAATGAATATATTTTATTCTTTAAGATATAAAGTGACTCACTTAATCATGGAATAATACTCATTCATTTGCTAATGCAACAATGACATAACCCCCTTTTATCAAAACTTTTATCTGACTCTGTCGTGTTGAAATGTAAAATTTACCAGCTATTGATGCAGATGAAGTTCAGCCAACAGTTCAAGTTCTTCATGATAACTTATACTGGGCTATGTTACAGGAGTTGACATTGGTCTTGGTTTGTGTCTCTGTCTTGCCTTTAAACCATGCAGTATTCACAGAACTGAAAGCCAGGTAACTGTGGATTAGGTGCGAACAAATCTACAGTTACCAAGCTGTGCACATAAAGTCCTCCATGCCTGAATCCTGTCGGCCACCCACCGCAAAGGGGTGGAATCTTTCATTGATTTATTAAAAACTGTATCACAAAGCCTCTTGAATTCATACGTTTTTTTAAATTTAATTTTCTCCTTATATCAGGAGCTTACATAAGTATTCCTGGTGGTATGAAAAGGATGATTTCAAAAGTGTGTACCAGCAGAGCTGACTTGAAAGCATTAGCTTATTAGCTTGCATCTGCACATCAAGCCTGTGATTTTGACTGAAGTTGGTGCTGGACACAACTCTGTGACAGGATACCCTTGACCCTGGTTTTATGCTGATGTTATACATTTGGTTAAGTACATGTACAATGCTATTGTCACAGCATAACACAAACATTTCTTTCCCCAGATTCCTAGTTCATGCCCAAAAGATGGAGTTAAGTAGAGAGGAGGCTCCTCTGTATGTAAGTACATGTTTTCTTCTTGTGTGCATTCGTGTCTGTGTGTGTGTGTGTGTGTGCGTGCGTGCGTGCGTGCGTGCGTGCGTGCGTGCGTGCGTGCGTGCGTGCGTGTGTGTGTTTGTATGTCTTCCACATTGCCCTGATAACTCCACCTAAAGTCCACACATTTTCTTGATACAATTTCTCCATTTTACTCATCCTTAAGTCACCTTTGCTCAGAATGTCTTGGCTCTGAATTATTTTAGGGCTGCTGCAAAAATATGTAAAGGTAATCCCTAGACTGAACATTTAGGTGATTTAAGTCTCAATACAGCTGCGGGATTAACAATGGCATGCCATTATCATCACCAAATCCAATCATAATCAAAGCTATTCCACTATGTCTTTTGGTTTGGGTTTAATCATGCGTGCAAAAATTGGCACAGTGGTGTTGGTTCCTCCATTTACAATGTTTTTATAGAGTTTTACAGCTGGTAAACATACGAACCCTAAAAATATACCATGCCAATTCAGAGTTTTCTTTGACAGGTTTACCTGGATAAAACAAACAGTAATATCGTATTATAACAAATCCAACAATTGATATTAACCACAGCAGAGTGCAGTGCAGCTCTGGCTGTTTGGTTCAGCAGTGTGAATACCCATGTTGAATCCCCTAGCTGTTTTCCAACCTCACCCAAGTCCTATTTGAAGACCTGTCTCGCTCTTTCTCCCTACCCCCATCTCTTTCCTCTCTGTGCACGATGGTGGACTGGCTGGCCCTTGTGTCTATAGCCAGAGTTGAAACCCAACACAGCCCCGTTTCACTCCTCCCCAGGGGCTGTAGGCTGCCTGCTCACCAGATGACAAGGTCCTCTGAAATCATGAAACCATTCATTTGCCGGTTTTATCAGTACTGCCCTCACGTGTGTGTGTGTGTGTGTGTGTGTGTGTGTGTGTGTGTGTGTGTGTGTATGTATAAGAGAGGGGTATGCTAGTTAGGGTCTTTGAAATAAAAGACTACTTTATTGGCTCTACCACACTGGGTCAAACTCTCAAAACCGCCTGTTTATGTAATAGGTAAATACACGTTTCCTATGTAAGGGAATATGAAGAGAGGCTTAGATTTGCTTTTTCACTTTCACATTTTTAGAAGGTGAGTTCAGAGCTCCGTCTGAAGTTTTCGAGTCTTTCTCCCTCCCCCTGTTTGTTCACTTGAGTGAAAGTCTGGGTGGCCTAGTAGCTCAAACATTGCCTGATTTCTGATGGTCAGAGAGAAAGAGAGAGAGTCTGTTTTTTTTGCCATGCCACCACTTAAATCCAGACCTGAAATACTCTCTTTGGCTAATCCACAGAGTTGGGGAAGTCCCAGAGTTATGCTTCTCTGCTAGGTCACAAAAGTCACTGTCTCCGACAGTTCTTAAGGAAGGGTCACACAGTAGCTGGTGCAACAGCTCTAGTTTCCTCAACTGATCTCCTTCTTAGGATCATTCAGATAATGCCATTGCAATTCTTAGTATAAAGCCAGTTTTGGTTACTAATATATGTAGTTTAGAGCTGCACGACATATCATACATTTATTGAGATTACAGTTTTGTCAGCCTCAAATTGTAATTGTGAAAGTCCTATGCCATTGGCTAATTGAATATGAAGGACACACTTGCCCCACTGCAACAAAACAAACAAACTTTAGCATGTTTCAGGTCTAAACAGTTGCTGCTGCAATAAATCACACGTGCACATGGAAGCCGCTGGCTTTATTGTTAGTGACAAGGATTATCCTGCCATCATAAGATAGAAAAACCTAAGACGTGCAAGAAGGGGATCAGCCGTTGTGTTTGGAGGTATTTTGGATTAAAACAAGATGATACCAACCAATTCCCTTTTCCTTCTGTGGGAAATGAACAATAAAAAGCTGTTGGCAAACCATAAAGAAGGCAAACATGTCAGTTAAGCCAATGCACTATGGACGAGTTCATTAAAACCTAGATAATTGATGCGTCCTAGTGCAGCTAGTTAACAAACTCAAGTAAGGTTAATCTTAAAACTTTTTTACATAAAAAAAAAAATCTTTTAAAATAAATATAGATGCTGCAAAAATGTATATTTAGTAAAAAAAAGGGGTGGAAACCCAATTTTGTTTATGAATAATATGTAAACAATATTGCCCAAATATATTGATGTATTATTTTAAGCCAATTGTATGCTTCTGATATTTTACATAAATGTACTTATGACCATAAATGTACTGATGTATACGGAATAAAACAGATAATTAAGGTGATACTCACACTAAGTTAAATAAACCCTAGTATGTTCTCCTTAGGGGCACATCTAAGCCACCTTAGAACCCTTGAATTAAGCCATTTCTAAGTAGTGGTTTTGTAAATGTAAGCTGTGGTATACCTCTGTGATTTAGAGAGTGCTTTTTTAAACTGGCCTGTAGTTTTATAGAAGGCCTGAATAAAGACAACATAGATTAGGTTTTCTCGCACCACAAACAACAGCACACAGGACAAATGGTGGCATTCTATAGTGTGCTCCATGTGTTGAGTTGGACTGTGGTTGAAATTTGCAGGCTCTAAGCTATTGAGTTCTAGTTACAGTTCTCTCTCTCTCTCTCTCTCTCTCTCTCTCTCTCTCTCTCTCTCTCTCTCTCTCTCTCTCTCTCTCTCTCTCTCTCTCTCTCTCTCTCGCTGTGTGTTTATGTGTGTGACAGCATGTTGTCTCTCTCTCTCTGTGTTTATGTGTGTGACAGCATGTTGTCTCTCTCTCTCTCTGTGTTTATGTGTGTGACAGCATGTTGTCTCTCTCTCGCTGTGTGTTTATGTGTGTGACAGCATGTTGTCTCTCTCTCTCTCTCTCTCTCTCTCTCTCTCTCTCTCTCTCTCTCTCTCTCTCTCTCTCTCTCTCTCTCTCTCTCTCTCTCTCTCTCTCTCTCTCTCTCTCTCTCTCTCTCTCTCTCTCTCTGTCTCTCTCTGTGTTTATGTGTGTGACAGCATGTTGTTGCCGGTTGACAGTGAGAGATCACCTGCGAGAAGATTGTGTCCCTGTGTTTTTGGTAAGATGAATGGAATGCGAGGAGTTTCTGTTACTATGAAAGGGAATGACTTCAGAAACCACCAACTCCACTGCCATGCTCTCCTAAATCCTACTGATTCCATCAGTGCTGACCACCTTGTCACAAAGGAACCCTCCATTAAGCCACTAGTGTTGAAAAGAAGGCAAGCCAACCTTTGCGGTCATGAACATAATCACTCCTTCAAATAAGAGGAGTCTGAGAAACTTATCGCCTGGTCAATGATCCTGGGACATAGAATTAGGTCATGTTTTTACACGGGCTTTTCTGTGAAGCTTGCATTCTATCAATAATCATTTGCATATTTATACTCTTTTAAAGGTTATGTAATTTATGATAATGATTTTATTTCATTTCCAAGATTTATTGTTTTGTTCAAAATATAACGCATAATATCGGTGAGAAGTTAGAGTCGTTGCAAATGTACTATGTTTAATGTTCAACAAGTGCTTGTTTAGTTGGCTTCTGTCTGTGCTTTAGGTTAATATTTGAAACCTTATGTGTTCTGAGACTGGAAGTAATGTGTTTGCCAAGCTAACCTTCCTATTTCAACAGGAAAACTTTACTCAGCCTTTTTTGATGACTAAAAGATAAGCAGCACAAACCAAGAGAGGGCTTTCACATAAGCAAACACACACACACACACACACACACACACACACACACACACACACACACACACACACACACACACACACACACACACACACACACACACACACACACACACACACACACACACACACACACACACGCGCACGCGCACACACACACACACACACACACACGTCTAGATCTATTGCTTTGTTAGACCAGTAGTAACACTGAGGGCAACTAAAGACGTTAGATAATATAGAATTACTCACCCAATGACTTACAATGATTGCATGGCAGGACAAATTGTGAATTATAGAGTACAATTATATAATACTGTCAACGCTACAGGTTATGATGTAAGAATTATTGGAAATGCTTGTGATGCCGTAAATGTTCTAGTGGCAGTCTCGTGTGTTAATGTCTCATTAGTTCACCAGATTAGATCTGAGGTATGAGCGTTAACTGAGCCCACTATGGAACCTATCGTTGTTCTAATGCACTGCACCAATGAGATTCGAGAACACCAAGAATCCATTGCTTTGACAAGTTTCATTGCACTCATCACTTAGGAATGGTAGCTTAAAATGTTTGTTTTTGTTTTTTTGAGGTATTTTTCTTTCTTTTTCTTCTTCTTGTGATATATTGGTTTATTTTTGAATTGATACAAAGCATTGTTTCATCCCATCAGTTTACAGTAATCATTGCTTTCTGCTGGTACTAGAAGGGAAATTAGTAGGACAGTGATTATGCCTACTTCATTAATTCTCCATGGGATTTTGGTTCAAGGCTATTTTGACACAGATTCCAGTTGGGAACACATTATAAAATTGTAAAATGGACTTAAAGAACAAACCACCCTGTTAAACTGCAGTCAGGTGGAATGGCCAAGTTTGTCTCGAGATGCCTGTTTGATCAAAGTGGATCTGAAAGTCCTCATGGTTTAGAAGACACACTAATAGAAGGTTGGTTTGATTTTGTTAAAGGATTAATCCCCAATTTAAACTCCAGCAGATTAAAAGGAACATTGGGTTTTGGGAACAATGAAAGAATTGTGTTTACTATAAGGTGCTACGTTAGAAAAGTAAAACAGGAGACAATAGTGAGAATTACATTTCAGTTTGATAATGACATTGTGTTTTGTTACTTTCTACCATCTCTGTTGTCACTGAAAGCCATTGACTAAAGTCTCATATCTACCCAGCTAGTTATCTAGCTTTTGATTCTTGTCTTAATGCTTTATTCATCAAGTCAGCATGAGTGATATTGAGCTGTTTTTGTTATTGGGTTGCAGTGGCTTCCCTGACGTCACACGTGTGTAACAGCACTCAGGAGATCATGATGTCAAAGGGCCTGTAGTCTCCTGGTAACTTGCACAGACCTGATGTTCTTTCAGACCACAGATGAAACAACATTCTGGGGTCAGTTTCATGTTGGGCAGGTTTATACTAAAACGGTTTGGTCGGTTTTTTGGCTCATTTCTACATTAGACATAAAGAAGTTGACTACTATGGAGAACTCTTTTATCAACAATAATTTGCTCTTAATGGCAGCCTTAATCCTTTACCGAATGAGAGGTGTACGTCCCCAGCATGTTGAATAATAGAGTGGCAAAGGATCCAGTTGTGCCATAGAGCCATTAAAAAGCCAGTGAGCCCATGCCAGTGCCAAGCCGGCTCTCCTGGCACAGGCTGTGGATATAGGGGGAGTGGGAAGGACTCATTTAGTTGAAAATCTTGTTTGTAAGACTCTGAAATAGGCAGCGGCACAATTAGTAAGGGCATGGTGTTGCTTGCTTTATTTTCAACCCAGTTGTTCTGTCACCTCTATATTCTCTGAATCAATTCAGGCCTCACTGCTGTGAGATGTACCATAAACAAAGATAAAAGGATGAACATCATAGTATCCCTCCAAAGTGCCTTAATAATATTCATAATTATTTATTTGATATAGCGCTTTTCCAAAACCCATAGACACTTCACACGATACAAAGTAAACATGGCAACAGATAATGGTACAGGCTCTGTGTTTGTTCTTCTCATCCTGGTTATTTGCCTGTGGGACACACCTAGTCCATTAGGTCAGGTCTTATCAAACCCACCCCGAGCTGCAATGAATGGCAGAATACATAATAACTTTGCTTAAACCGTGTGTGAACCAGCCAGCAAGCTGCTTTTGTGTCTTTTCATCAGGCTGCAGTGCTTTCTGAATCTGCTCCTTGTTTCCTGTGCGTTGTTCATCAGAATATGTATCAGGACACCAGACACTCTCTCTCCTCTTTATTGTCCCTTGACATTTAGCTGCAGTGTTCCACTAACTGTCAGCACAGCACGCCATATTAGGCAGAGGTTCATTGACTGGTCCCAGTCCATCCCCTAATGATGCTTAGTGTGTACCTAATGTTCTCCCACACGCCCCATCAAACCTGGACTCATCGCTCACATCAGGCCTGCCGGCCACGACGTACAGAATATCCCTCTCTCCTGTTTCTTTCCCTCATCACTTTTTGGAAACGACGGCATCTTTCATGTGAGGATCAGGTTTCTACGGTAATTAGTATCCCACCCTTCTCCTCTTCAGAGGCTGACCAGCCGCCCGCAGTCGTCAGGGAAAGGAAACCAAATACTTTCTCACGTGGAGAAAGGATGGGGGTGAGAAATATGGGACTCGGGGTGAAGGTTCACGATAGTGACTGAATAGGACAGAGGTGTGAGGCAGCAGGGAGAGGTGTGTTTGCATACATGAGAGACATGGGGGAAACTAAAGAGGACGGTAGTTAGAGAGAGTTTGATCATCATATGAAGAGAGAACCCGATGATATGTGAGGAGCTGTCTGAACGGCGACCAGCGTCTTCCACAGTGAGGTTCTTTTTGCTCTCTCCTTCCCTTCTTCCTCACCTCTATCTTCTTCCATTATTAGCTGAAGGGCCCCTCTCAGACCAGGAAGTGCAGGAAACATTGGGAAATGACTGAAAATAATCTAAAGGCTTGAACTCATTGAAGGAGAAAGGACTTTTTCAGATACCAATTTTTTTCTCAAGCAAGAAAGTGCACCATCCTCGGTTTGAATGGCCTTTCTCATTGTTTGGTGGGATGTTTCAGTGATGGTCCTGTTTTGAAGGGTTTCCCTTGGAGTGATTGGCGCTCTCAGATGTAGACATTTTAACTGCACTTTTAAATGGTTCTGTTTTTAATTGTTTATCTACATTGAATGAACTAATGGGACTTTATGTTGTGAACAATTGATTTTAACTGTATAAGGCTTTTTTTTTTTTACTACCAAAAAGATTTTTTCAAATTTCATTATTTTATTTTTCTTCCAAATCGTTTTGGTTTTCACTTGATGTCAGCTTAAATAAATGAGTGTTTCTGTGTCTTTCTCTTTGTCTTCTCAGGGCCAGGTCACGGCATGTGCTATGCTGCAGGACTTAGTTCCAGAGCATGCTGAGTTCTATGTGGTTCTGGTGGGCTGCAGGCTTTCTCATGTGACGGTGGGGAACAGAACTGAGGATGGCCTCTCCTTGTCCTTCACGGTTCCAGGTATGCCACTGGAAACTACTGCTGGTAGACCGTCCAACAGTTTTTCATTCACTGATTGACCACGCTTGTTTTTAGGGATTCTAGGATAATATTACTGACAGATTGACCACGCTTGTTTTTAGGGATTCTAGGATAATATTACTGACAGATTGACCACGCTTGTTTTTAGGGATTCTAGGATAATATTACTGACAGATTGACCACGCTTGTTTTTAGGGATTCTAGGATAATATTACTGACAGTTCCGTTGCCATGTTCTATTACCTCTAAGACTGTTTGGGACTATGCTACTTTATAAATTATGAAATTGTTTAAACAACCATTGAATTTTGCCAGCAATGCTAATAGTGCAAAAAAGAGACACACATCAGGCCTCTTTTTTCAATAGCCACAGAACTTGACATATAAAAGTGCCATAAAGCTGTCTCATGCTATGGTATATATAATAAAAATATAAAATCGGTTTGGAAAAAGGTATGTACTAATAATTTTTCTAATTCCAGACATGTGAATGTATTTGAGATGTATTGTGATGCTCCTCGGCAGGTCATGACCTTCCAGAGGTCGTCTCGGTCACGGTCTACCAGCACACAGAGGGCGGGACCAGTCCATGCGGCGTCGGAGCCTCTCTCACCTATATCAGAGATACCGCACAGGAAGTGGCAGAATACCTGGTTGCCAATGGCAACCACTTGAGCCCTCAGAGCTACCTGGAGGTCTTAAAGCGATATTCCTCAGAGAAAGGGGGCACTGACTTTAGCAGCAACCCAGACCTGAAGCAGGGTCTGGTGCAGTACGACCAAAAGAAGGGGGGTATGCTAACTGGAGCCCAGGGGGAAGGCGAGGCTGGTCTCAGGGGGCTTGACGAGAGGATTACACAGGCCATGGCTAACATAGACGCCTCTCAGCAGTGGAGGGACACTGGGAGCCAGCAGAGAGAAGGTAAGTACACTGTAACTGTGCTGCTAGGGTGACTTGGTTAGCATAAGATATGAGATATTATATCAAAAGTATATATAGAGTAAATGTTGTTTTATATGTTGAGCAGTAGATTGTACATATTAGAAGCCAAATGCATTGGATTTAAGACAACATTTTAGTGTGTTGTACATGGACATTGCATTTTGTCTTCAGACGGGAAGCAGGTGTAGGAATAAGTGGTTAAGCAGGTTAGGGTTACTGTACCATATGACCTTCAGTGACCCTCTGGGAGTATCTTAGGGTTATGTTTCCCCCTGGACATAAAAATGACAGTAAGACTGGGGCAATGAATGCCAGCTCTGTTAGTGCTTGGCTGTTTTTTAATTGAACAGTGGTGCATCTCGTGCTTGCCAAAAAGGGAAAGACAACAAGTTGGAAATGGACTGGTTCACCTCTAAACAAACTGGGAAGGAAAAGTACATTTGCCCTAATAATAAGCAACCTCTGCAGGAGAACTAATATAAGCACATTACATGTTTCTTCTTCAGTACAAAATGCATTCTGAAAGCCAGTTAACAAAAAAAACAGTGAAGACAATAGATGACTCAGACTTAATGTATTGCATCTGCAATGGAGACACACAGAATGAGTGGAGACGTTCACTCTCTAGTCTTATATAAGCAAGGCTGATTGTGTTTGGTGAATCATGCCATTGAATGACTGCCTTTCTCGTTGTAATAGTCAGGCATTGACGCCATGCCTTGTGTCAATTCCCATTAATGGGTAACAAATTGCTAATGTTACTCTGTTCATCTATGAGAGAACTTCATTAAGTAAAGATGAAAAAGATAGCTCAACTTGTATTGTTCAAATTCTCATTTAAATTCTTAACTGGGTCTAACCTAATTAGACTATGTTGTATTGTGGCTGACGGGACACAATGGCTGATGATATTTGACTATGACAATAGCAAAACAATTAAAGCAGCTTTCAGGTGAACATAGATACTTAGGAAGTCTAACCATGGCACCGGTACAGGCCACTTTCTCACACATAAGATTAAGGATAAGCTATGCCCAACCCTTATCCTTATCAAATAGAGCCACTGAGCATCTGCTAACAAAGCCTTTGGGATTCCTATTAAGGGCTGTGTGCCCATCACTCATCTTCCATGAGTTCTGTTTTGACAGAAGCTAAAATAAAGGGATGATGTCGGATTGCTGATTTCAGGTCATATAGAGGAATGTGCCTGTTGAATGCCAAGAGTGCAGAAAACTCACTGTGCCACATTTCTCGTCAGTTCCTAAGCATGCACCTTTATTGTATAAGTTCCAAATGTGGATACCTTATTTATAGGTCTATTTATTAATAACTGCCTGATCATATTAATCATTAATATACCTGTTACAAATACACATAGTAAACGGTACAACTACAAACCCTTTTTACATTCATCTCATCTCTAATTATGTATACGAGCTATAGAAATCTAAATCATGAGTCTCTGGCGTATCTTAAATCCACACCTTTCTTTGGAGAATAACATCTTGTCTGTGATCCCATTAGCTTCCAGGCTGTACCATTCAGTTTGCCCACATGTAAGGAACACCGTGCGCTTACGTTAATTGTCAAAACATGCCAAGCCGGTTCTTGGCCCGCTGCTATTATGTGTTCCCTGGTTCTCTCATTGCCTGCATGGCTTAGGTCAATAGCCTTCCTAGTATGTGAGGGAGCAGGGAGGATCCCCTGCTGTGATTAAAACAAAGGCTCATTTCCACATGAGCAATGCCAGGCGTCATTAGGAATCACAGAGCTTTTTACCAGAGGAGTTGTGTACACAGTCCATGTGCATATAAACCGTGAGGAAGGGACAGCAACCCGTGTTCCCTCAGCCCACTACTACCTGCCCAACCAGTTTTCCAATGGATTCATTTGGATTATATTGTGCAGAGACCTCCCTCTACACTGCTGACATAATACACCTGCACTGTTGCTGATCAGTGTACAGTATGCCTATGTATAACTTCACAGAAAGTATTGTAGTAACACTATGAGGCTTTGGTAGTTATAAACATCACCAAGTTTCATAACCATATTGGTTCTGCCGGATGGTGAAATATTGCCATATTCCCAGGGACTCTGTTGTTATTTCTATCCCTCAAAGGTAATATTTAACTGAACTAAATTGCTATCAATCCCCTCCCCGTCCTCTCCAGTACCTGATCTCCAGCCAAGGGAGACCCTCCTCCACCTCTCAGTACGCTTGGGCCTTCTACATCTCTCCAGCTACCTCATTCGCCAGCCAAGGGGCCAGAGGTTACTGACATTGCCCAATCAGGAGGGCTGTTCGCCTCTCCAGCTGGCCCAGAAAGGTGGAGAACACACCTTCTTCAGAGCGCTTGCCACGTGAGTATATGTACCTATTCAACTGACCCAATGTATGATCCATCAATTATTGATATGAAACCTCATTTAGCTTATTTATAATAATTATAGTATAGTTCCTGTTTAACCTATAATACCATGTATCTATTACTTATAAGTCACGTATCAAAGTCATGTATCAAAACCTTATGCTTACTGGTTAGTTTTTTGGGAGTAAAACCTGGTTCTGTATTCGCACATTGAAAGTGACTAGGTCCTTCTCAGCCTTCTCAATCAGATTCATTTAATAGACCAAGCTACGTCCAGATGACTTACTCCTGACCACCCCATCTTCTAACTCACCTCCATTTCCCATCAGGCCTCTAGCTGTCCCTCCAGTGGGGATGTGCCCCGTGTGGCTGGACGGGTCCTGTGTTCTGAGGTTCTGCCCTCTGACAGAATCCCTCAGCCTCAGCGTTCAGCCGGACCCTGAACACCGTGTTCAGAATGCTATCATGCTGCTCAGAGACCGGTTGAGGAACCCAGCCATTCTAAAACAGGTGAGAGACCATGAGGATCCATTCTAAAACAGGTGAGAGTCCGTGAGGTTCCATTCTAAAACAGGTGAGAGACCATGAGGATCCATTCTAAAACAGGTGAGAGACCATGAGGATCCATTCTAAAACAGGTGAGAGACCATGAGGATCCATTCTAAAACAGGTGAGAGACCATGAGGTTCCATTCTGAAAAGGATGTCACACAACAGTTCCAAAGTCAGTTCGTCTGTACAAGGCTGACTTAGTACCGCATGCAAATGAGGTATTTTGCTTAAGTTTAGCAAGGTAAAGACCATAGGTCACTATGAATAGATGGGAAAGCTATTAGTGTCTGTGTCATAAGGAGGTATATCTTTCTTAGCTTATTTTATTTTATCTTTTAAAAAAGCTATATTGAAATAAATTCAAATGACTGAGTTATGTTGCTGTAAAATAAGCTTTAGTTTAACAGTTTGGTGCAGATTGAAATCTGTAGTTAATGGGAATTGAAAAGTAAAATATTTGTTACGGTATTTCAGGCAGTTCCATGACAGTTATATACTTAATGTGGGAGCTTTATTTGCAATATTTTACAGATCACACTTCTGAAGGAAGAGCTTCAAGTAGACACCAGTGACAAAGAAGATGCCCACACTAGTGATGATGGGGGTAAGCTATTATGCTACCATGGCCTCTCCGATACCTTTCCTTTGCTCTCAATACGGAAAGTTCCTGTGTAAATATCAAGTGATCCTTTAAAGTAATTGTGGTTCCTAACCAGGACCTGTTCCCAACACAGTCCCAATGAGCGTGGTGTGTCCCTGTTTATTCACGTGCCACCCCCATGGGCTACGGTAGAGCTTACAGTAATCAGCCAAACACTCGCTCTGTGTCTCCCTACAACGCTATCCACCATAGAGCAACCACCTGTTGTCTGACCGGACACACAATACAATAAGTACGCACCCACACCAAATAGAAATATGGAGGGAGAGAGTGTGAGAAGAGAGGAGAAGAGAAGAGAAGAGAAGAGCTGTGCCCAACACTCTGAGTTTTGGTGTCATGACCCATCGGTCTAAGAGCCTATCATAGAATTAGGCCAGATGAAACAGATGAAGGAAAAAGACTGCCTTGTTAAGAGTGTGTGGAATGTGTGTGCCTACAAAGTCTGCCTGGGAAAGCTGTCTCAAAATGTCCCTCGGTCAACATATACCAGACTTGGCATGATTTAATGCGATCGGGCTTGAACCACCTCACGCACACTTCCACACACACACACACACACACACACACACACACACACACACACACACACACACACACACACACACACACACACACACACACACACACAGACATAAAAGCTTTCACTATTTTCTTTCTTTCGTTGTACTTGTGTGGGTGTCTGTGTCATTGTCCAAAAATGTTCCCGGCTCTGTTGACCAACATTTGTTTGTATGGTTCTAGCTTCCTAAATGTACTAATAACCTGTCACAGTCAACCAACAAAGGAGCCTTCAATGAATGAACTCAAAAAGGCTTAGTCAAGGAAGCTGCATTAATACTATTTTTGCTTTGGGTATGACTGCACACACACACACACACACACACACACACACACACACGCAAAGAGAAACCCACATGGACAAAGACACATACAAACACACAAACACACACACACACACACACACACAGCAGACTCTTTGTATATGAGTGGATGGAGGGATGGACTGATTCCATCTCTCCTGGGTGGGCTTCTCTCTCCCTTATACATAGACACACAAACGTACACACACGTATACACACGTACACACAAACGTACACACACGTATACACACGTACACACACACACACACACACACACACACACACACACAAACACAGCATCTGCCTTCCCCTGTCACTTAACCTACTCTCCCTGGTCCTGGTAGCCATGGTGATATTAGGCTTGCTGGATAGATGAACAGGGAAACAGGAAGTGTACCTAGAGTATCGACCCTAACCCCCTGTCCAGACCCACTGTCCTTTTGGCAACAACAAGTCCCTGGGAGGGGATATGTGCTCTTCCGTCAGGTCTGTTCCTGGAGGAATAATATATGCTACCATTCTCAGAAAGAAAGATCTCCACCCGCTTGAAAGCAGACCTCCCTCTTCATGCAAGCTGTTTGTTCTGTGCTGTTGCTCATCTCATCTTAAGGATCGTTTGTCTTCTCTCCGTCAGATTTCAGCTTGGAGGTCCAGCCGGAGTGCCCTGCACTGGCGGACAATGTGAGTGTGCCAGTCCGTAGGTGTGTGGTCGAGGCTATGTTTGAAACAGCTATTCTTAGTCTGGTATTTGTAAGAGACACAAAACTATTTTGTTAACAGTATGTGTGGTATTTATTGCCGTAGGCGTCCTCGTGTCCCTTTGTAATTTAGTGTATTTTTCTTTCTGTATAATATCTGTTTGTTTTTTCTCTCCAGTTGGATCTCCTGACGTATGTATGTGTCTGTCTCCTCTTCATCAGGTGTTTGAAGAGCAGCTTTTCCTCTCTCTGGATGATGAAGATGAGGAGTTCCCAAAGCTACTAACAGGTCCTTTCTACTCTCTTTCTCTTTTATTAGGTCTTTCACCTTCTATTTCACGCTCCCTTCTCTCAGTCTGTTTCTCTATTTACATCTCCATCTTTCTCACTCTGGCTTTACATTTCTACAGTATCACTCTTACCTGTCTCACTCTGGCTTTACATTTCTACAGTATCACTCTTACCTGTCTCACTCTCGTTACATGACTCTATCACTCTTACCTGTCTCACTCTCGTTACATGACTCTATCACTCTTACCTGTCTCATTCTCGTTACATGACTCTATCACTCTTACCTGTCTCACTCTCGTTACAGTACTCTATCACTCTTACCAGTCTCACTCTCGTTACATGACTCTATCACTCTTACCTGTCTCACTCTCGTTACATTACTCTATCACTCTTACCTGTCTCACTCTCGTTACATGACTCTATCACTCTTACCTGTCTCACTCTCGTTACATGACTATCACTCTTACCTGTCTCACTCTCGTTACATTACTCTATCACTCTTACCTGTCTCACTCTCGTTACATGACTCTATCACTCTTACCTGTCTCACTCTCGTTACATGACTCTATCACTCTTACCTGTCTCACTCTCGTTACATGACTCTATCACTCTTACCTGTCTCACTCTCGTTACATGACTCTATCACTCTTACCTGTCTCACTCTCGTTACATTACTCTATCACTCTTACCTGTCTCACTCTCGTTACATGACTCTATCACTCTTACCTGTCTCACTCTCGTTACATGACTATCACTCTTACCTGTCTCACTCTCGTTACATTACTCTATCACTCTTACCTGTCTCACTCTCGTTACATGACTCTATCACTCTTACCTGTCTCACTCTCGTTACATGACTCTATCACTCTTACCTGTCTCACTCTCGTTACATGACTCTATCGCTCTTACCTGTCTCACTCTCGTTACATGACTCTATCGCTCTTCTGTTTCCTGATCTTGTTTCTTTCCTTTTCTGTCTCTCACAATTGATTTCTTTCTCTCCCATGTGCTCTGTTTCTCTTTTCCTCTTTCACTGTATTTCTGTTCTGATCTGCCTAGACCAATCGTCCTCTGTTTCTCGCTCTGAAATGTTGTCGTTCCAGGAACAGGGATGTCAGTCTGCCGTCTTTGCTATTGTTTCCACTGTTCACACCCTTCTGTTTAGGTTTAAACACAGATGTGTTGTGTATGTATAGGTGTGTTGACTTCTGTTGTATATTGTTCTACATCTAACTTAGAATTGGGTTGTGTTTTGCGGTAGAAGTCCGTATCGTGTTAACTCAAAGCTTTTTGAAATGTAGACACATACAATCGGTAATGTCCTTACTTTACTATAATAACTGTACAATTTAAATATGTAATACGCGTTTTGTTAGGAGTGTTTCTGGTTGATTTGCTAGACTGGCTGACTGAGCCACCTATACTTGTGTCCCTATGTCAGCCAGTGGGCCCATTTATTGGGATGAAGGTATTGTCCTCCCTGCGCTGCCTTCAGTAGAGCTTTTTGTGTCCCTGGCTCTCACAATGAGTCAGACGCTGCAAGGCCCAGGAATCTCCCATGTGAGTGGAACAAAGGATGGAATGGGGACAGGCTGGTCCCACTGAACCTCCATGTTCAACTAGGGTTAGATGCCCCGTCTGCCCCCTCCTGGGCCGCCAAGGCCACC
The DNA here is from genome assembly GCA_026901105.3 of Galaxias olidus. Lineage (NCBI taxonomy): Eukaryota > Metazoa > Chordata > Actinopteri > Galaxiiformes > Galaxiidae > Galaxias > Galaxias olidus. The sequence continues at coordinate 167,523 of JAPMUY010006626.1, forward strand.
CCCACACCCTGCCTTGGGTTGGACAGCAAACCTCTGTTGTTCAATTGAAACGCCAGGAATGTTAAGCACAAATGACACAACGGTTAAAAAGCTGACATTTAGGATGAGCTACACTCTTAAAACCTTATATTCCCCACACACACACACACAGTCACACACACACACACACACACACACACACACACACACACACACACACACACACACACACACACACCTACACACACACACACACACACACACACACACACACACACACACACACACACACACACACACACATTATGTTTTAAACACACCTACTTACAAAAGGACAGTAAAAAAGGATGGTGAGAGTTTGTGGGGGTTGCCATGGTTACAGGGAATGCTAATTTCCTGTGTCGACGATGGAGATGGTGGGGAGAATGGAGAGTTTGTTAAAGACTCAGGGTGTAGTGCTGCTCAAACAGAAACAAAGGAAGGTTGGAACACAGGACATTTACTGGAAGGGTGGATCAAGTTCTTACTGATTAATTGTTAAAAAAATGGGACCAGGACAAACTTATATGGACACTCCTGACCAGTAACAACATTTATTTTACACCCCTGACCAGGAACGCTTTCCCACCTTTGAAGGAGATTAGAAGACTGACCAACTCAAACTCTTTTGTTCATTAACCCCGGCACTGATCTCTCCAGATTAAGATGATTTATTAGTCATGTAGAGACTAGTCAAGGGAAAGTAATTAAAAGGTTATGTTTATGTTTGTAAAAACGACTTGTCATATTTGCAGATCTTCCAGAAAGATTGTGGAATCCGGGACTTATAGCAAAGTCATAGAATTTCTGTAGTCATTTGGAGTGTATTTCAGTTGTCGTTCCTGGTATGGTTTATGTCCTCAAAGGTGTGACAGCATGTTAGATTGGGCTTTGTGTTGCTGTTCCCCACATGTTTACCTTTGGACATAGCAGAAGACATTCAGCCCATGAGGTGTGCAAGAGAATAAAAGAGAGAGAAAGGGATGAAATTAAAGAGACTTGAGTAAATCCTAAAAGATGCTTGCATGTGTGTTTGTGTGAGTGTGTGTGTATGTGTGTGTGTGTGTGTGTGTGAGAGAGAGAGAGAGAGAGAGAGAGAGAGAGAGAGAGAGAGAAAAAGAAGTAGAGATCTAAAAAGAAAATGTGTCTCACTAGCAGCAGACAGGAAATGCCTCTGTGATGCTCAGGACTTCCTTTCCATTAGCTGGGGCGCGGTTGGCTCAGACTGGAAAACACACATCAAAGACCACAGGGACTGGATCTGACTGAGACCGCTCACCCAGGTGTAGTGAAGATTAACTAGCGCTTTGGAAATGGCGTGCTCCTTACAGTAGGCTTGGTTTAGTGTGTGGATGGCCCTCATGATACTTCATCTAAAAAAACTGATTGTTCAGTAATGCAGATATTTTTCAAAAGTTTTTGTTGTGTGAGAATAGGCAAGGTTGTCCTTTATGTTTTGATATATTCCATCCTGCTCATCTGTCAATGTTTTGTCGAACTATTTTGTAATTGCATGCATTTGCAATATTTAGTACAGTTTTTAAATGGTACTCGCAATATGCTGTTGCATTATTGTTTTTAAATAGTCTCTAAAAAAGGAATAGTAATAGTTTGCAGTTGTATTGAATTACGTTTTTTTTAAAGTTTGTTTTTGTGGGTAGTATTGTACTTATTGTGGTGATTGGTTTGTCTTTCTCTATCCGCTCTCTTGAACAGCTCTTTACCTTCTCATGTCCTTTTCCTCTCGTTTGGCCACCATTTTCTCTTCTTTAAGCCTGTTTGGGAATATTTGAGAGTGTTGCAGAATCACAGGTGTTGGCTTTTCTCCATGTGTTCTGACAGTAAATCGGTTGTTGCTATGAAAACAACATCCATCTATATTGATCTAATCTAGACAGTGGTTAGAAATGGGGCAAGAGACTATGGATAAAACATGAATAGAACATCAGAAACCAATGTTGGCTTGTGTGCTGGGTGCACATATTGTGATTGTTTGAGTGACTTATTGCTTTTTGCTGCAGTAAAGGGGCAGTCCGTCTATTCCTGTGGTGCCCAGAGCCAGTCCACTCCCTGCCCTGCTGATTACCTGGTCTCCATGATCAAAGGAAACGGAGGAATCTCCACAGAGAGCACGCTGCTGCCACAGGTACTGCACAAGCTACACGGGACAACACCCATGGTCATTCAGCACTGGAGTAGTTGTCCGGGTCACTGAGGTCCTGCAAAAACAAAACTCATACACATCCTTCTCCTTCGCCCACTCTCTTGTCTGTAGGTGGAGGATGCTGATGTGAAGCACAGCGTTTCCGGAGTGACCAGGCGTTGTCTGTCAATGGAGAGCTTAGATGGGAAGAGTGTGGACTCGGAGTCCCTACTCCTCCATGACACGGACATTCCTCCACCCCTTACACACCACCGTCTGTCCTCCATCCCCCTCTCTGGACCTGACCAGGCCCTGGCCAGACTAAACCACGCCTCCTTTAGTGAACTGACCAACCCAACAGAGAGCCCGTCCTCAGAACCCTGTGATCTTAGGTAGATGGATCAAAAACAATGGAGTAGACTGGCTAAAGAATTAGAGCTTTGGCTCAGTAGCACAATCCTTGTGTTCACATAAAAGAACATTTCGTTTTCAAATGAAATAATTTGATAATTCAATTGCATTTACATAATATGCCCACATAATCTCCAAGTGAATTTTATAAATAAAGTGTATTAACATTTTTTTCTCTATATATATTTTTGTCCTAGTCTGGTTGCTCTAGTGGTAGACAGTGAGGAAGAGGAGGAAGAGGAGGAGGAGGAGGAGGAGTGTTCAGTGGGGAAGTTGCCACTATCTGTGCGCTCCTCGGGCCCACAGAGTAGTGGAGATGAGAGAGACACCTCGGACCCCTCTTCTGATCTCACCTGCACACACACGCTCTCTGGCCTACCCACCCCTGCACAGGTTTCCATCAGATCTCACAGCCTCAAACACTAGACCTACACACACACACACACACACACACACGCTCTCTGGCCTACCCACCCCTGCACAGGTTTCCATCAGATCTCATATCACAAACACTAGACCTACACACACACACACACGCTCTCTGGCCTACCCACCCCTGCACAGGTTTCCATCAGATCTCATATCACAAACACTAGACCTACACACACACACACACGCTCTCTGGCCTACCCACCCCTGCACAGGTTTCCATCAGATCTCAGATCACAAAAAGTAGACCGACACACACACACACACGCTCTCTGGCCTACCCACCCCTGCACAGGTTTCCATCAGATCTCATATCACAAACACTAGACCTACACACACACACACACGCTCTCTGGCCTACCCACCCCTGCACAGGTTTCCATCAGATCTCATATCACAACTTTTTCTCACAGCCTCAAACACTAGACCTACACACACACACACACACACACACACACACACACACACACACACACACACACACACACACACACACATTTATTTGGTGAACCTGTCATCATCTCTCTCTCTCGCTCTATGACGTTTGCTTTGGTACACTTGAGTAGCTTGACCTCTGCACTGCACATTGTTTATAGGTAAGGAGTGACCAGGGGGTCCGTCTGCGCTCCTACTCCTATTCCACGCCCAAGGTCAGCCTGCGAGGCCCACGCTTTGCCCGTGACCCCTCTACGACCCCTGCTACCGACCTCAGCCCAGGTCAGTGACTCTGCTTTTCTCCAATGCCTCTCAATAACATGGACATGTTCTTGAGATACATAACAGAAAATGTCTGCAATTGGCCGTATCTGTCCCTCTGTGCTAGCTGATTGGTTTGTGGGTCTCAGGCACATTACCGTTAAGTTACGTATCTCAGTGCTCTTACTAACTGTTACTAATGTAGCCTCCTTCATTCGTAGATCATGTTTTTACTAACAATATAGAGCACAATCAACTCCTGGTCAAATCACAACTTTTAGTGATTCCAATCTACATCAGCACAATTTGTGCGATCAAAACCACACCACTGTCATTTCATTTCACCTCCACTTTAGTTAATTATTACAAGTCCACTTTGTCAGAGTATGCCTCTGGATATGGCTTGGTTTCTAGTCTCACAGCACTGCCTAATACTTCAGCAGTTACCTGTACACACTAACATCCCATCAGCCCCTGTAGACTGGCTCCTCTGTCAGCAGTGTGTCCACTGTGTCTTGTAGATGGCGGTTTCTCCAGCAGCATCAGCCACAGCCGGTCTCTCCTTCAGGCCCTCTCTTTGTCTAAATCTCTGTCTCTGCTCCACCCTGGTAGTAAGTACCGCATTTCACCTGAGCCTCCCGCCCTGCGCCCTGCCTCGGTCCCAAGCCAGCCCTGCAGTTGCAGCCATGGGGCTGTTAATGCTTCTGCCTTTGTGTTTGTCAGTGAGCTTGCGTGTTTGGATTTGTGTAATCTGTGTGCGTTTGCCCGGTTTCGATTGTTGCTTGTCTGTCTCGCTGATCCCAGTGCAGCTTCCCTGTCGTCGTTTTCCTATAAAAGAGTAACGAGGGATATCCTGTCTGTGAAATCAAAGGGTGACCGCAGTGTGGTGGGAAAAAGATGGGTTAAGGAAATCCCGGGGGAAACATGTGCTTCATAACCTGCCAAGGCTGTCTGTTTTTACGCTGGGTTCAAATCTACATTATGATGGTGTTCTAGAGTGGTTTCTGGAGGGTCCCCCTTTATACAAAGCTGGTAATAGAAGGAATTCCTGGCATACAACACTAAAATGTTGTAGCTGTCTACCAGTTTGCCATCTGCTGCTGCACTGTACTTAAGTGCTATCTCCAAATGCACTGCTTGAAAAGTGTCGCACTGATGTTTGTAAAAATGTACAGTATAAACAATGTTTCCGAGGGATTGTTTTAAATGTAATTCGTTAACAGTGATTTGAATGATTCTTTCTGAAAGAGGGCCACGGTATCTGTGTAAGAAGAAAGATGGCAGAGACTATGTGTGCACTGTGTTAAACCATGCCAGTGGCATCTGACCTCTCTGTTGTTCTCCTTACAGAGCAAAGAGCCTCCAGCTTGTCAGAGCAGACACAAGGAAAAAGGTAACTGCATTATTCTGAATGCATCGGTCCTGTTTTCTCCCTGGCTTTTCAGTTGAGTTGGAATTCACAAGAATTGGATTACACGTACAGTCTGCCACAGTGTGGTGCCATACCACTGACATAAATACAGGGCAGGGAGACGATAGGGGCGCGTGTGACACTCCTACATACTGTATATGTTTTGATTTCATACTGTGTATTTATAATAATGTGTCTTCATTGTTGGTGGCAACCAATATTTATTGTTTGAATTTCCGTAGGGGGGTCATTAATAAGGTGCACGTATAATAAAAGTAAAATGTAATTTTGACGAATTATGAGGATGCGCGCTCAAGGTTCAATTACTTTTGAGTCAATATATTAATGTGTGCCTTCATTTTTCCTGTAACTCTATTTGCTCTCCCACCAGTTTAAAATGTTAAGGGATATGGTCAAGAACTCTAGTGTCATAAAACATCATAAACTAAATGAGAGGGCACACACATTAATATGCAGCGGTGCCAGATGTAGGGAAGTTACGCTAATGTCTTTTGGAATGGAGCTTTATCTGTACATCTAGCCTGTCCCTCTGACAGCAGTGATAAAGCCCTACAGACCGGGGGGAGAGCTACATGTAAAAGGCTCTGTCACATCTTGGTTAATTGATGACATACTGGGAACCTCACAGGCCTCCAAATTTATCGATTGTTTAGTTGAAGTTTCTCTGGGCTTTGTCCTCTTTTTGCCTTGGAATTATTTTTATTGCAGTATTGCACATACTGCAATAATTGCATTATTTATTTATTACAGTAGCTTTCCGTCCAAAGTCTACCAAGCATCAGTATAACTCAATGTGTATTTTGCAAATGTAACTTGTGTCACGTGGTGGATCTCAAATGTAACTCAAAGACATTCGTGGGCCTCTCCTTTTATTGTGTAACAACATAGTGTCACCGTTGAGCAGGATATGTTTGCCCTCTGCCACGCCCTTAAACAGGAGGACAGAAAGAGAAAAGAAATGGCTCTGCCCTGCTCTTCCATTAAGGCCTTTTGTTTTGGCATGCTTTCAGGGCACCATGCCAACTGTATTGTTTTCTTTCTTCATTCATTCCCTTGGGTGTCCTCGTGTGCCACAGTCAAAGCTCAGCAGCTCCCCCTGGAGGCCAGCGGGAGCAGTGAATGTCATTCATATTTTGGATGGTGTTAATGTTCGTAGGCCTCTCGTCCGGACAGACATGTATGTTGTCAAAGCCCAGTGTGTGTTGCTCATGCGCTGACCACACATTTGAACCTTCCGCTCTTGAGTCCCCGTCAGAGCTGTATGTGTGTGTGTGTGTGTGTGTGTTGCGTTCTGTAGGGAGGTAAAGTTCCGTAAGCGTGCCCAGTCTGCTGATGACGAGGGCAGCGTTGAGCTGGCCGAATCCCTCCAGCACCTCACCCTCTCAGAGTTCCTCAAAGAGTATGTCATGCAGGCATGGTAGCCCAGCGTAGCCTATTTTAAATTAACCCTGTAGCCTGCCACACCAACTGTTTTGTTAACTACACTACCCATAAATCACTGGCCAACTAATACATGAAACCCTGCCATATTAGATGTATGCTGTAACTCTCTCATCTGTTTGACTTTCTATGGCCTTCACAAAAGCAGCGTTGCATGTATTCCTAACTGCCAGTTACTCTTCAACTCACCCAAAACAAGTCTACTCTGAAACAGACTAGCCTGAAGAACTCTGTCAGTTGACTTGGATCTCTCACATTTTTTGTAACTTAGACAACGTTTTAGTTTTTGTCTTTTATGTTTTCTTTATGTCAGTCACTTTAATATGTATTACGTAGCATAACTTGTAAACGTGAATAATTACTAAAGTACAAACTAACCAAACATAGATTCCATTCTGTATCACTGTTTGTATGTCTCTGTACTGTATTTTGATTTCATAACTGTTATTGTATGAATTTGCTCCACTGCCGCTTTGTATTCTAACTGAACTAACTACTCCAGTTTACACACCTGGGGTAATTAACAATGCACCAATGATCAGCCAACAGACTGTGTATGACTCACATTTTCACTGTTATGATACTAACATTCTAGTTAAACATTTAGAGAATGTAGCTATGATGGACTTACAGCCTACTTCTCTAACATTCCATGATATCATGTCTGTGTAGGATTGAAGAGGAGGAATGGGATAAATACAACATCCCATCCAAGGCAGAGTCAGAGAAGTACAAAGTCATCCGCACCTTTAGTTTTCTCAAGAGCCGGATGTCGAATAAGTACACGAGACCCACACATTTAATGTGAGTTGATTGGATATTTGGTATAACATTTAATGACCCATTCGACAGTTGATTGGATATTTGGTATAACATTTAATGTGAGTTGATTGGATATTTGGTATAACATTTAATGTGAGTTGATTGGATATTTGGTATAACATTTAATGTGAGTTGATTGGATATTTGGTATAACATTTGATGTGAGTTGATTGGATATTTGGTATAACATTTAATGTGAGTTGATTGGATATTTGGTATAACATTTGATGTGAGTTGTTTGGATATTTGGTATAACATTTGATGTGAGTTGTTTGGCAGTAATGCTGTTTACTGTCACCAAGTTGATACAAGCTAGATTAGATTAGATACAATTCAACTTTATTGTCATTGCACAGAGTAGAGGTACTCAGACAACAAATTGCAGTTTGGCATCTAACCAGTGCAAATGCATGGTAATGTGCACTACGTAGTAAGGTGCAGGGTATATGCACAAATATACAGGTAGGGTTATTGAATAAATAGTAAGGGGTACTATGCTTAGGGATGTCTATGATCTGACACTTGGGGCCATCAGATCTATTTTGGACTTTAAATGAATGTTGGTGCTCAATGAGGCAGTTTACAGAATGACATGTGGGCAGCACCTTCTTTAAATGGAAGCTCTAATAGACAAACCTTAAGAGGACTTCTGTGTTACACCAGAGGTTAGACTGTGGTAGCAAACCCATGTCCCCTTTTGGCGTGTATGAAATACCCAGACAATGATGTCAAAGTCTAGCGTTGCAACTATATTGCTCACAGTTTCAATGTTTGCTTAGCTGTCCCAAAGGTACAACCAGGAAATATTTTGAGAAATGACCCAAGGTCAAAGTGAAAGCCCGACAACACCACTAAAACCTTTGTGTGAGGGCTTTCCTTTCAATCATTGACTCTTTGTAGGTGAATCTACAGCCAGTGGAAACGCCTCCTCTTGTTTGCCATGTGGTCCATTTTGTCAGTGGACTTTAATGTGGTCTGTGGGAAAAAAGGCGGGGATTCTACCACAACATGTCCTTAGTACATGTCCCAGCGAGTTTAATGCTCGACAAGAGAATGAACCTAACCTGGCAGATAAGGCTTTGTTGCTCACATAGAGTTTGTATAGCAGAGGTTCAGAGATATGAACTGCTAGCTTTGTTGAAAGCAAGTTGTTGTTGTTGTTTTGGATGAGCTTCCTTTGTGGACCCCACACATGACTGCATTGTTCACACGTCTGGCTTGGTTCCCCCAGGGCAAAGGGAAAGACCGGGCGGGCAAGGAGCAGCGGCAGCTGAACGGACACCTGTTCTCCACGGGGGCCTGCGTGGGCCCCACTGTGTGTCTTGTCTGTGACAAACCCGCCTCGGGAAAGGACCTTTTGCACTGCTCCTGTACGTAAGAACCGCAATAACCGTAATGGTTAAATTACTCTGCAAGCTTACATTTTCTATGAATTGAAATCTGTATAACTATGTAGTTTGTGAGTGAATTAACAAACCTCTTGGCCGCATTCTGTTTTTTAATACTAGTGTTTGTATAAGTAGTTGTACAGGCTGAGTGTTTTTTTGATGTGTCTCAGGTTGTACCCTCATGGTTCATAAGGGTTGTAAAGAATCCGCTCCCCCCTGTCTCAAGGTGAGTTTGGCTCTGCACAGATATTCCTTGACCCACACAAATATGCGTGAACATTGTTAATGATTAAGCCCATCCAGAGACTTACGAACTACACTAGCTAAACACTAGCCCTATTTTTTTACTTTTCCTAGAAACTACAGGATAAGTATGCAGTCACCATGGTGAAAAGTAGGACTGCATCCCTCCCACAGAGTAAGTGAGAGGTCATAGTTCAAACTCAGGGCTAGTTATCCAAAGCACATTCTGGATTGTTGATAATATTGTTACTAATATGCCAGTGAGTTCAGATTTTTCCTTTGTCCTATTATAAGACTTTACAGTTAGAGACAGCCCGTCCACGTGTGTGATCCCCGTTTCCGCCTCACTGCCCATCATGAGGGATCCTGCCCTTCTCCTCAACCCTCTCTCCCGGAGTGTCACCAGTACCACAGACAGGTGGGAAAACCCATTCTCTACCAGACTCTTCACACTGCCGAGATAAGCTGCTTCTGGCAACCAGGCTATTGCCGTTCAGTTTACTTTGGTTCCGCTCTGTTCTGTTCAGTTCTGTTTAGCTTGGTTTGGTTCAGGTTAGTATGGCTTAGTGATGCCCAGAGAGAGAATGCAGGGTATGTTGATATATGTTGATGTGACGATGCTTCTGCTCTTACACAGATGTAGTGAGACAGCAGAGTGTGAGCCCTGGAGGGAGGAGCTGAGCCAGACCAATGAGTCCTCCACCTCCACAGACTCCTCCCTGGGAGAAGGTACAGAAGGACAGGACATCTGTGCCCATCAAAGGCTTCCTGGTGGATTATAAACGTCTCGTGTCCCTCCCCGGCTCCTCTAGACGCCGTGGACTCGTGTCTCCATGGCGACCTGGCGGCTGACGGTCAGGACTACGAGGCTGAGTCGTGGAGTCTGATGGTAGAGCAGGAGTTCCAGAAGAAGCAGGGGAAGCGTGTGGTGCAGAGACAGGACGTTATCTATGGTGAGACACAATCAACAAGACTAGCTGGTGGCAAAGCTATTTGACTTTTTTGTCATTTTATTTGTATTTACTTTTTAGAATTTTGATTCTAGCAGACCAGGCTAAATGGGAGTTGTCACAGTATTGAAACTCCTCCTGTGTGTCGTGGTCCTTCCTTCCTGTGCCTGCCCTCCATAGAGCTGATGCAGACAGAGATGCACCACCTGCAGACGCTGCATATCATGGCGGAGGTGTTCCGGCGGGGCATGCGGGTGGAGGTGCAGCTTGAGGCCGGCGCGGTGGCCAGGCTCTTCCCCTGCCTGGACGAGCTCCTCCTGCTCCACCACACCTTCTTCGGGGCATTGCAAGAGCGGCGCCACACCTCCTCCCAGAGCTACGGCCACGGGAACTACCTCATCCAACGAATAGGAGACCTTCTGCTCCAGCAGGTGGGAGCAAGAGGATTCAGACCAATGTTTTAATCAGACAGCGGGATCAGACGTTTGGACATGAGGATTGTGTTCTTAGTTTTCAGATGAGAGCGCTGAGAGGATGAAACAGGTTTACGGGGAGTTCTGCAGTCACCACAATGAAGCCGTCAGCTTCTTTAAAGAACTGCAGCAACAGAACAAGAGGTTTCAGAACTTTATTAAGGTAATTCAATATATGTTATTAATATATGTATAATCACACATATTAAACACTTCTTAAAAGCATGTAAGAATAATCATTAATTGTTCACAATTTATTTATTGCCTTGTATGTTTTCCTTGGGATCAATAAAGTAAATTCCATCCTATTCCATTCCATGTTTTGTCAATTCCTTCAACTGTTTGAATTCCGAGTACTTCTGAGAGATGAGACTTGATATGGGTTTTCTCTTTCAGCAACAAAGTAATAACTCTTTAGTGAGACGGAGAGAGATCCCAGAGTGCATCCTGCTAGTGACCCAGCGAATCACCAAGTACCCTGTGTTGCTGGAGAGGATCCTACAGTACACCCAGGGTCAGTGTAACACTCTGCTGCCCTCTGCTGGTGCACATATAGAGCATCATTACTCATCCCAGGTGAATGGTAAACAACCGAGCCGTTACAGGACAAACCCTCCACAGTTTTTAATGACAGATTCTGGACAGTGGTTATTACTCAATTCAAGTTTATAGAAGCACTTTATTTCAGTCAGGACAACTTATGTATGTTTAACTGTTTATTGCAATAACATGGTAATACATTGAAAGTTTGGCTTCAAGGCTCTGCTGTTATGAATTACTTTCCCACCCAAGGTCATATTCAACACTCAGTGAAACCATGGGTAGGGAGCAGATATCTGCAGAATCCCCTGACAGATACTGAACAACAGACCCGAAGTAGGTGGAGACTGGGGTGGAGGTGGGCGCTACGCAGCAAGCAGGAGCATAGTGTGTGCAGCAGTGAGCATTGGAGCGCTTGTAGGAGCCAATGTGGAGAGAGAACTGAGGTTTAAGAAGACTGCGTTCAACTAGTGAGCGTATGTGATTGGTGTGACGTGGATAAATGCTGCTGACTGAGTAGCCTGCCTGAATATACATATATTTATATAAAAAAAGTATGATTTTTTGCCTTATTCAGAAAACACAGAGGAACATGCTGATGTATCAAAGGCTTTGCAACGGGTCCGTGAGGTGATAGCTGCTGTGGACTTATGGGTGAGCAAGTACGAACAAGACCACAGGCTACAGGAAGTGCTGAGTCGCATGGAGAACCGCTGCTCAGCCAAGCTGAAGAATGGACACACCTTCCGCAAGCAGGACATGGTGGGACGGACCCTCAAACACCAGAGCCTCCTGCTGTGGAAGACCGCCACGGGGCGACATAAAGGTCTAGTCACACACACACACACACACACACACACACACACACACACACACACGCTTTGATTTTGTTTATTTGGTGTAATATTTCATTATGGTACACTATACAGAAGCAATACTCTGTAACCAATGATTTGGTAGTACAGTAGCTGGTTTAAACATCACTGCAGGTCAGACATTAACACAGCAGTTGATCTGACTGTGATGAACTCTCCACAGATGTCGTGGGGCTCCTGCTCACAGACTGGCTCATCTTCCTACAGGAGAAGGACCAGAAGTATATGTTTGCCACTGTGGTATGAGTAGCTGCTGTTACTGCTTAACACCGGCTTATAAACTGGGAGTCTGACATGTTTGGGTGGGGCAGTGGCTGGCAGCTGGTTCAATGCAGGGGTTCCTGAGCATTGTTATGGAGTCACATTTCTGTAATATAATAGAAAAAAGTAGAATACAGTAGAATAGACCAGAACAGACCCTTTTACCGTATAAGACTGTCATGTGTAATTACCATCTACTCTGACCCTTTTGGTGGCCCTAGGACCAGAAGCCTCCAGTGATCTCCCTCCAGAAGCTGATTGTGAGGGGGGTGGCCAATGAAGAGAGAGGCATGTTCCTGATCAGTGCCTCAGCCGCCGGCCCGGAGATGTACGAGGTCCACACTTCCTCCAAGGAGGAACGTAACACCTGGATGAGGCTGATCAGAGAGGCTGTGGAGAGGTCAGAGACAGAGGAGGCCCTCAGACTGATAGGCAGGATGTCATCAGAGAGACTGGGGGCTTACTGGGTGTCTTTGTGTTGCTCTGTCCAGCTGCCCAGAGGAGGAGGAGACCACCAGTGGGTCTGAAGAGGAGAGACGAGCCGCTGAGGCCCGGGTCCAGAAGATCCACAAACTACAAGGTAGAAGGCTCCTCAGAGCCAGCCAAAACACACACTGTTACTACGCATCTCTGAGGATGACAGTAAGCCCTCCTGCTATTTATCACGTCTTAAACGGAGAAAACAAAGCCTCCATGGTGTGTGTCTTCAGAGAGTCTCAGCAGCCAGGACCAGCAGATATGCACCAACCTGGAGGAGAAGCTCCTGATCTACGGGGAGCTGTCGGCCCTGAGCGGCCTGCTGGAGGAGCCTCGACCCCAGGCGCGTCTCCTGGTCCAGCCCCACCCGGAGGAGGTGCCCCAGGCTGCAGTGCTGCTGAACGCCGCTCTCAGAGAGGGTGAGGATCTCACACAAACGAGCACAAACATCCAGATACCTCACCCTCCGGCAATATGACTATTGCCATACAAATAACACTGTCTGTCAATTAAGTAAAATAATAATTATATATAATTATTATAATAATTACTTAGGCCAATTTAGGAACATGCCGTTGTGCAATGTTAAACCTGACTTAGGCCTAATTACTTCTGGAGTAAGTGACCTAGGCAATGTTAAACCTGACTTAGGCCTAATTACTTCTGGAGTAAGTGACCTAGGCAATGTTAAACCTGACTTAGGCCTAATTACTTCTGGAGTAAGTGACCTAGGCAATGTTAAACCTGACTTAGGCCTAATTACTTCTGGAGTAAGTGACCTAGGCAATGTTAAACCTGACTGAGGCCTAATTACTTCTGGAGTAAGTGACCTAGGCAATGTTAAACCTGACTTAGGCCTAATTACTTCTGGAGTAAGTGACCTAGGCAATGTTAAACCTGACTTAGGCCTAATTACTTCTAGAGTAAGTGACTCAGGCAATGTTAAACCTGACTTAGGCCTAATTACTTCTGGAGTAAGTGACTCAGGCAAAACAGTGCACTTCTTTTGCCATCTTGTAAAGCTTGTAAAATTGCCTAAGTCACAAGACAATGTGACTTAAGCCATTTTTTTTGGGAACAGCATGATATTTTCAATAAGGATGGAGGCAATTTTACCAGAAGTGGCCAGCATCATGAAGAGATGATTTAGGCAAGAAAAACTCAAAACATGACTTAGGCCATTAGTTTAAGAAGGTGACCATATGCAGGCATGGAAATGGAATTGTGCTGGGAGGCAGTTTATGGAATCAGACTTGAGGGGAACAGGAAACCTACCTACAAGAACACTGAAGTCAGTCTGTGTGCCCAAACAACAAGCATTTAATTGGCTAGGTCTAATGGGGTGTATTTTCACCTGAGAGTGAGTTTGTCCTAAATACCTACACTGCATGTGTGTACACTCAAAAACAATCACATACTCACACACACAAGAGACTGACCTGACCATCTCTTCCTCTGACAGCGGAGAATCTGAGGGCCACTCTTTCCTCCTCCAAGGCCTGCTCCCCGTCCAGCCCTGTCCTGGCTCTACCGATAGACGACCCTCTGCCTGACACCCACAAAGCCTTGTGGGAGCCTCCCACAGACCCGGAGTCCTCACCCGGAGAGCCAGAGGGCCAGGAGGCAGGGTGGACCGCCTCAGGGGCCCTGACTCTGCAGTCACTCCAGCCCCTCAGGACTGAAGAGGCTGACAACATCAACCTCAAGGTGACACCAAGTGTCAGCTGCATGGCACCTTTTCTCTGGATGTGGATATTAGAAGGTCCTAGTTCTGTTTATTCACTGTAAATAAACAGCTTATCTGTAGGCTTTCTGCTGTGGTTGTAAAGGCGTTACCAGCAGACATGCTGTGGCAGTACACTCTGACACTGTCTCTCTCTTTCAAACAGCTGATCTGTAGGCTTTCTGCTGTGGTTGTAAAGGCGTTACCAGCAGACATGCTGTGGCAGTACATTCTGACACTGTCTCTCTCTTTCAAACAGCTTATCTGTAGGCTTTCTGCTGTGGTTGTAAAGGCGTTACCAGCAGACACTCTGACACTGTCTCTCTCTTTCAAAACATGAAAGCTTCCCCGTGCAGGAATGTTCATATGTTTGATTACTGTACAATCATTCTTTACCACAATGGTGGTAAAATCCTTATTCAAAGTTACTAGAGGCAGTTTATGTTTAGGAGGTGATTTTGGCGCCCCCTACCGTTTGGTTGGTGTAATTATTTAACACCCTAACCGTGGCAAAGAAGACGTGCAGGATGCTTGTGGTCACTGCAGATCACTAGCATGATCAACGACTATACTCCAAGTATGGGCCTCCATTCCTGATTTAGTGGCGCACTTCCTTGTGCCAATTTGTCACAGTTTTGCGGGTGATCCTGGTATCCTTGGCAGACAAAATTTGTGTTAAATATTGAGACTTTAAGAGGACTGATCTGAACTGCGATTTTTTCATTCTCCCATAGACATTACAATGTGCTATCAGAAGTAATGTATTGATAGTCCTTTAATATAAAAAAGTTGCCTATAGTGGCTTTAAGCTGTTAAAAGAGAAGTCAGCTATTGGCTCAAACTGACGACTAAGAGATATGTCTATTCAGAAAGTGGTCTGAAACTGAACCATGTATCCCTGACCCGACAAAAGGAACAGCAATGGAAACGGACCAGGACCACACAAAGAACAGTCGTTAGGGGTCGTCTATCATTCTGTGGAAAGCCTCATATGTGCCTTCACTCCCTTACCTTTTCTCATCAGCAGAAGATTGCCAACCGTTGTCTAAATAATTTAGTGGAGTCTCTCCGAGTTACAGTTCGGTCTTAATGTTGTGAATCATTGATGACTTCATAATAAAGGCAGAGTCCATTTAGCTCTCAAGGGTACTCTGACATTAAAAATGGATACGTAGAGTTATATCCCAATTTTCTCTCCACATTTGTGCAATCGTTGGCAGCTTTTTTGCGCTCTGTGAGGTAAATTGTCTGATTGGAATGAGTGTTGACTGAACAAGGCCTGTCAACAGGATGTGTTGGCACAGTTAATCCTCAGGGGGGCGTTGATGTCCCAGATTTGTCATAAATCCCTATATCTGCACTGCACTGCTAAAAACACTACAAAATCATTACTGTGTATCATTTTGACAAAGGTGTAATTACCATTTATGACCTAGTGTAATTGTTTTATTGTGTTATGAGAAAATGGCCTTTGACAAACTGAACTATAAATGTAAACAAGTACATTTTTCAAGAGCAACAACAGTGGTTGATAGAGTGAGCGATGTAACCCTTGAGAATAACCGCGTCCCCTGGCTAATGTGTGTGTCATGTGTTTTTGTGTGTTAATGTCAGGTTGCTCAGAGTGTCCAAAGTCTGACCCAGTTACTTTTCAGCCTGCAGGTGAGGACAGCGCCAGACTGGTGACTCTTACCAAAGCCATTGTTAACACATTCACACACACACACACACACACACACACACACACAAACACCAATTTCACACACACGCAAATGTACCCTTTTTAGTTACACCAATGTAATTATGCAATATGTACTTACACTAACGTAAAACACACACACACACACACACACACACACACACACACACACACACACACAGACAGACACATACATACACACACACACACACACTCACACTAACAGGGACACATTTACACACTTCTCTGTTGATCCCTGTCTCTGGTGCAGCCTCTCATTTCCCTGCGTGGCACACCTGCCCCTCTCTGTTCTCAGCAGGAACAAACGCTTCCTATTTTAGTGCTCCACTTAGGTTGCTGGAGATGACGGCTTATAGTAGTGTGCCTGCCTGCCTGCCTGCACACGGGCTTCTGCAAACAGAGCCTCAACAATCAGCTTCATTGTCTGACACTCTAGGTAATACGCAAGGAGGAGAGCCAAACAATCCTATTCTTAGTGGGAGACCGGAGAAGGTGCTTTGTATCCTGCTGTGCACAGGCTTTGTTTGATGTGGAGTAAACTATCCCATGTGTGTATATGAGCATGTGTTTGTGTGTGTGTGTGTGTGTATGTATGTGTGCATGTCTGCATGTGTGTGTGTATATGTGTGGGGATATGCAAGTGTGACTCAAGTGTCATGACCCAATTTCTTCTTTAAGAATCTCATCCCACCTTCTTTCCAACATATAGAAACACAATGTCATCATCAGTAGAGGTTGGCTTAGTGAACCCAGTTGGACTTGTTACAGGGCCTTAAACATCATGGCATCAATGCTTGCAGTGCCAGACAAAGGAAAACATTTCCTGATATATTTCCCTATTCAAATCCTGAATCAAATACAAAGCTCTCCCATTGGCCTGTTCCTGGGAGCCACTTGCTGTGGTTTGTCTGACAGTTGACCCACAGTGCCTGTTTGTACCAAGCTGTTTAGTCAGTACAGGTTCAGCAGAGTTTTATTATTACTGTGGAAGGGAAACTAGACTGGTGCAGCCCAGTTTAGCTCTCTTTGGTACCGCAATGTGATAGTATTATGTGTTTGTGGTGTGTGTGTGTGTTTGTGTGTGTGTGTGTGTGTGTGTGTGTGTGTGTCCATCCAGGCGGCAGTTGCCATCCAAGACAGCCTCTACGAGGTCCAACGTCTCCTCCTGCACTCCTCTCCCTACAGCCAGCGGCCCCACCCTCCCTGTCCCCGCGGCAACGCCTTGCAGGAGCAGGAGAAACAGCGCAACCTGGAGAAGCGTCGCGAGGAGGTGGCAGCCGCCCTCCGGCTCCAGGGCCGCCTGCGGCAGGAGCGCCAGCGCTGGGAGAGGGAGTGTCAGGCTAGGCAGCTCCAGCAGGTGGAGCTGGAGGGCCGGCTGGAGGAGAGGGAGCGCCAGTGCCACCTTGAGGCTGAGAGGCTGCACGGCGAGTGGGAGGCGTTGGACAGGCAGCAGGAGGAGTACCAGCAGAGTCTGGAGCGGCTACGTGAGGGCCAGCGGAGCGTGGAGAGGGAACGCCAGCGCCTGGAGACCCAGCAGAGGCTGCTGCAGAGCTGGAGGCACAGCCGGCAGAGGAGCCTGTCCTCAGTCGTGGGCATGGTCATTCCGCTGGATGGCCAGCAGGTGTGTGTGTGTGTATGTGTGTGTGTGTGTGTGTGTGTGTGTGTGTGTGTGTGTGTATGGGCCTTACATCTAGTCACCAACCCAGGTCAGTGCACTTATTCAGCACACAACTGCTCGTCATGTTATGTAAACGAATTTCATAAAACCTTATGGGCCAAAACCAATCCTGCCTCTGTATACACCGACTCTGAGCACCCATGCATGTGCTGTTGTGTGGAGGTGGACAAAGAGTATTTTCCACTGTACTCTGGTAAAACAACAAGAAAGCTTCCTCAGAAAGATTAAGTATAGTGACTCGTTGACTCACTCAGTCACACAGAGCAACTCAATCCACTCCTTGATATATGACCTGCGATAATGAGAGCAATTTCAGCGCCATCCGTCTTAAGTGTGCCTAGCGCTCTGCGCGCTAATAAACAACTTAATGATTGATGATAATTAAGCGGCTGCGGATAAAACCTCCGACAAAATAATTAAAACCAGAGGCACGCGGCAGTGGACCAATCAATCGTCCGCAAAAGGCCTTTAATTATTCATGTCGACACTTTGTTTGAAAAGCAGGGCAGTGAAGTGTCCCCTGGAGCTGAAAGGGATGAGGAGAAAGAGAAGACCATTCTGCTCGTGCCCTTTGCAGAGCCAATGATAGGGGGGTAAAAGCCGTGTGAAGCCAGGACATCAGCCCTGTGGGGCTCTGTGGCTGTGTGCTCCTCAGGAACCGCTGGAGCTGTTTCCATATGTGATTGGTCATTGCTGCCCACAGACAACTGTAAGAATTAATCTCCTTTCACTAACTCACAAGACAGGCTGGGTAATAACTTGTCCCCCTGCCCTTCTCTTTTGTTTTTCATCTGTCTATTTCTGCTGAGGAGGAGACAGCATTAGCAGCGTTCGGACCAAGGGCTCAGCTGCCAGCAGATTCTTCCCTGCTCACACAGCGCTTTAGACCATGGGTCAGGGGTCATAGACGGACTGACGCACGCAGACGCTCTCTCTCAGGTCCTCTCTAATCAGCAGGGCAGTGGGGAGCTCAGGGAGACAAGTAGGCGGAGGGGAGGGAGGTAACCTCCAGAAACCTGGGAGCTTTAACAGTCAGGAACAGGAACTCTCCTACACTGTACCTGGCAGCCTCAACAACAACACCGTGGACCCAAAAAGACACATGGGCTTTAAGTAAAGAATAGATTGATGAAAAGGTCGCAGATAATGATGAATCGTTGATAATAACTTCTGTGAAGGAAAAGGGAAATCGTTAAAATCGTATTTTGAATCCTGTGTAATGACTTTATGGGTGAAGCATTATTCTGGAACATCCATCTTAGTCTGCTGTGTGTAGCAGAAGGCTGTGGAAACACAGACAAGCAGCCCTGCCTGACACATGAACAGCCCTCATATCTCCAATGGGAGCACGACGATTCCTTGTGTTAAAATATAAAACAAGACTGGGTTCATATCCCTCCCATATGCAACTCTTTCTGTGTCCATCGTACTACATGCTTACACTGTAGTGGACAAGCTCTTTCAGCACTATCAGTCTAAGTGAAAAGGTGCTTACACTGTAGTGGACGAACTCTTTTAGCACTATAAGTCTATGTCTGTGAAAAGGTGCTGACACTGTAGTGGACGGGCTCTTTTAGCATTATAAGTCTATGTATGCTAACACATGGTACCAGGTGCTTACACTATAGTGGACGGGCTCTTTTAGCATTATAAGTCTATGTATGCTAACACATGGTACCAGGTGCTTACACTGTAGTAGACACGCTCTTTTAGCACTATAAGTCTATGTATGCTAACACATGGTACCAGGTGCTTACACTATAGTGGACGGGCTCTTTTAGCATTATAAGTCTATGTATGCTAACACATGGTACCAGGTGCTTACACTATAGTGGACGGGCTCTTTTAGCACTATAAGTCTATGTATGCTAACACATGGTACCAGGTGCTTACACTGTAGTAGACACGCTCTTTTAGCACTATAAGTCTATGTATGCTAACACATGGTACCAGGTGCTTACACTATAGTGGACGGGCTCTTTTAGCATTATAAGTCTATGTATGCTAACACATGGTACCAGGTGCTTACACTATAGTGGACGGGCTCTTTTAGCATTATAAGTCTATGTATGCGAACACATGGTACCAGGTGCTTACACTATAGTGGACGGGCTCTTTTAGCATTATAAGTCTATGTATGCTAACACATGGTACCAGGTGCTTACACTATAGTGGACGGGCTCTTTTAGAATTATAAGTCTATGTATGTCAACAGGTGCTTACACTGTAGTGGACGAGCTCTTCCAGCACTATCAGTCTAGGTGAACAGGTGCTTTTTAATTTCGGTCCCTCAGGACACGGTTCCCAGCAGTCGTCTAGGCGACGGCTCGGTGTTTGTGAACGAGGCTGCGTTCACTATCAACAACCACCAGCTCCGCCATCTGCAGCACCACCAGCGAGGAGACGACCCCAGCACCCACAACAGCCTCAATGCCTTACTGGCCCGCTCCACCCACAGGCAGTGCACGCTCCACCCAGACCCCCAGGGATGGCAGGGTGGGACAGGCTGCCTCTACACCTCCCTGGGGGGCCTGGAGTCACAGCACTCCGCCAACGGTAAGGTGGTTCTGTCTGCTCTACTCCTACAGAAATGTTTGCCTTAACACACCCAGCAGTCAGTATTTCACTATGCAGCAGGTTTATTTTGATTGGACCTGGAAAGAATGGGGTAGGGTGAGAGAAACCATGAGGGATGCAACTCTTGTTTTCTTTCCTCTTTGTCTCTCACCCTCATAGCTATCTCCTTCTCTCATGCTCTGCCTCTCTCACACTCATAGCTATCTCCTTCTCTCATGCTCTGCCTCTCTCATGCTCTCTTGATAGCGTGGCATGCGCTACCTGTGAGAACGTAAACACGACTCACAAAGCCCTCACGAGGCTGACCCCATTTCACCGGCCTTCCCTTCGTTCCTAGTTAATCAGTGTCTCATGACAGAGGAGCAGTCACAAAACAGTCCCTTACCTCCCTCTCTCCCTCCCGTCCTCCTTCTTCACCGCCGCCGCCGAGCCCGGCCCGGCGAGGCCTGAGAAACACAAAATCAATGGCTTCTCTATCTATTGACCAGAGGGCCGGACTACGGTGTGTGAATCACAGCTCAGCGGCGATGGCTGACTGATTGGAACATCGATCAGGAAAATCTTTACAGAACTCATTACAGCGCGACTTGTCATGGCACGGGGGAGGCGGGGACGAGTGGGAGGAGGGGACACACAAATTAATCAGTACTTGGCCGGAGCAGCGGTGTCGCCTCAAAGCTTTTCAGATGGTGTTCCTCATCCGCCTGCGTCTGCCCCTCAAGTTGACTGAGTGAGGAAGTGACGCCTCACTTTTAAATGGCCACTGAACATGGCTCATTGAAGGATCATTGATACAACTTGTCTGCGTTGTTTACCAAAGATTCTAGACAGCGCAGTTCCTCCATCATGGATTGGCTTAATAACCGCCCCGGGTTATTGACCACACGCGAGGGCCCAGTGATATCCCAGTCACTTGATAACAAGACGGGGGGCTTTGCCCTCATCCACAGGGGAGGGCCTCATCTTCCCTGACACATGTAACCACAATGCCCGTCTCTTCATGGACCAAAGGAACTCACACAACGCAGCCCAGCTCCCACACTCCCTGGAGGCTGTAGG
Organism: Galaxias olidus; assembly: GCA_026901105.3. Taxonomy (NCBI): domain Eukaryota; kingdom Metazoa; phylum Chordata; class Actinopteri; order Galaxiiformes; family Galaxiidae; genus Galaxias; species Galaxias olidus. The sequence goes on from JAPMUY010006626.1 coordinate 188,878, forward strand.
TAGTAGCTATGCAGTGCAGTTTGCTAATGTTACAAGACTGATACATACACATGAAAGCAGGAATGTTGAGGTAGGATGTGACGAACCATGTTGGAGAGGTTAGACGCACACCTACAAGGTTACCTCAACACGACCCGTCCACGCGATACCACAAGAAACCGTTCAATAGAAAGACCAAAGTAAGAAATGTTTCATAGGAGAGGCTGTTTAAAAGGCTGTTTCCCACGTAGCCTCCATGGTCCTAGCCCCCTCATTGTTCAGTCCTCTTTATGTTCATCCGCTTCAGCACCTTCATGGATCATCAGTGTTATCGTTGCTCAATTCAATATCTCCCCATGAAAAGAAATGAAAACTCTTTCAAATGCAAATGCTTCATAGGGATTCTCGGTTGCAGACGACAAAATATGATTCTTTTTCTCACCCTGTTTGGTACGTGTGAGAATATCATCCTTTGGGATTGTAGTTTCTCTTTGCTGGATTTATATAAAGGTTTCTGCACAGTGAATATCAGTTTGGATGAAATTTCCGGCTATAACGTTTGATCTTACGAATCCAATCAGATATTCCTACCCTGCCTCTATTCAATGAAGTCTACAGGCGATTTACGGGAACACAATCTGAGTAATAAAAGAAGACACAGAACAAAGAGATCAAACTGAACGTAGAAAAGAAAAGAAAAGAAAAGACACGGGACGTCTCATTGAAACTGAAAGTGGCTGGCTGGATTCATCTGAGCCATGTTATAATAAAATATTGAGATTGATGGTAATCTCTCCGCACCACACCATCCCATCTCAGACACATTTCTCCTGATGATTCTGTCCTTTATTACATTAAATCATTTTTTCTTTCTTTCTTCCTTATTTTGTTGTTGCCGTGGCGGCCCTGAGTAGTGGGGAGTGGTTGTCCCATGGTGGTGTGAGACACCAGTGTCCCATCTATCAGGGAGGCCAGCCGTGGGGACTGGTGGACAGGCCCCACTAGCTGGTGCTGCTCTCAAAAGACCCTCTAATGAATCACGCAGACGCGTTCCTTGTATGGTCACAAAGGGGCGATTTATAGGCTCTGCCATCTATTACCGGGGGCTTGGATGGTGTACACCTGCCCTAATAGCAGGCAGCGCCAGCCCTGGGGCACACACACAGACACAAATTCACACATTCACATAGGCACACACAAGTACAAAGGGTACACACCCACACACACACACACACACACACACACACACACACACACACACACAGAGACACAGAGTGAACGCATGCAAACAAACGTGCACACTGCTTTCTGTCTCACATAAACCGACACCCTCCTCCACTTTCTGAGGGTCAGGTTTTTGTCAGGCAGGTGTCACACTATCCTAATGATGGTGATGACAATATCAACAGGGACTCCATTCAAAGTGGAGGACCAATGACTGATGAGTAGAACTGTTCTGCATTATTCATTGGGTCTCTGTTACCGGGCGGACGACGGCAGACTGCCTGCAGCTGTAGTGGTTGGTTGATCTGTCAATGATGAGACAAGCGGGTACACAATGAGGATGAGCTCATTCATTTAAACAACGCAGCCCACCAATCCATATGAACAATTCTCATTCCATCATTTTCTGGCTCTCTCTTCCTCTGCGTTTTTTTCCTTGTTTTCAAGAAGATGGACTGTATGTCATTGTTTACTGTTATTCAGTTGCCAACACAATTCTGTCTGTACTCTTTAAGATGTAAATACCCACGGCTTTGTGAGGGAGACCTGGTCATCCACGGCAACAGGAGTAGGCCGGTGTCTCCCTCCCCCCAGCGACCCTCAGCTGGACCTGGTTACCTTGGAGACAGAGAGCAGCGAGGAAGGCGTTGAGGAGAAGATTGTGTACCTCTGAGTCAGATGGAGACGCTGCAGTAGCCCATCACAGAAAATCACAGGGATCATAAATCCAAAACGAGACAATATTATCTTATTTTTGCTTGACGTTTCTATTCCCCTTTGTCTGTATTGCCATGTGTATAAATGTGTGACTGTGTGTTTGTGTATGGATGTCTAAACTGTGTGCAGGTGGCTGATGGTGGCCCTGTGTGTTCCCTGCTCTTTCCTCCAGCGTCTCTGCTGCACTGTGCCCCAGGGCTGACAGGGGGACTGGGCCCCTCGCGGCCTGGAAGTGACAGAATGAGGCTGCACCATTTTTCACTCCCCTGCCCCCCCACCTTTTCCCCCATCTTCTCTTTTGCTCCACTCAGCCCTCTCCACCTTTCATCCCTTCCTGCCTTCTGTTCCTCCTCTCTATGCTTCACTCCCCTTACTTCCTAAGATCCTTTCACTGCTCCGTCCCCCTCCACGTTCTGCCAGCCATCGCTCTCTGACCCTTTCCTCCTCTCCTTTCTCCCAGCCATCCTCTCCCAGTGTCTTTGTGCTCCGAGCAGCGTATTCATTATGCTCCCCACACAGGGAGTGGACCTGATATGGCTACAACATCAGGGCCCATGTTCTCTCCACTAGCTGATGGTCTAGCCAGGGAATAACCTTCTGCTTCCTCATTCATCAGACATGCTCTATTAGCAAGACGCTCCCAGCCTGGTGAGCACATTAGCCATGAAGGATGAGGTGAAACGCAAGTCCAATAGGATTCAAATCCCAATTTCTCCAATGGTCTGCCTGCACACACTGTTCTTTGTTTGGGTTTACAGGACCTTTGTGTTGTCTGGAGAAAGGGGTGGGAAGTATTTTAAACTCATTTTATCATTCAGTCAGTGATTTGCATTTCAGGACCGTTCCTTAGGTGTGAATGGTCCCAAACACTGCATGGCCAAGGCTGTTCATAGTTAAACAGTGTAATACTTTATTATAATAGTTTGTAAAACTTTTAAACATATTCCAAGGCACATATTTCAAAGAAGATAAGAACATTGTACCTGTTATGCAGTATATCTGTTGTATATTTGGACATTTCTCCTTTGTACCGCGTGAATTGTGTCCTTTCAAAGGGACGGTCTAAATAATTATGGAGTTAACCCCCAAGCATTTAATACTCACAAAAGGAGGTGGATTTTGTTTATAATGTGATTAAAGCTGAAATATTACACTTGAATATTGATGTACATTACCATTTTAATGATTCTGTCAGTGGGCCTCCGTGCCTGTACTGAAGTACCCCCTTATATCTGTTTTAGTAGGCCAGGGGCTCTGAAGTCACAATTTAAATTAATTTAAAAGATGTTTCATAAATTTTTAGAGGACCAGGAAACTGTAGTTAGACTTTTTCCATCATTGGGAATAGTCTTCAAACATAGATTGCTGTACTGCTATGTTAAAATTGGTAAATCCTTACTTACATGCATGCATACATACAAGGTTATAGATAGACAAGTCTGTGTATATAACAGCGTTTGATATTTATTGCCAGTGTTTTATATAATTGTTTTACTCTGCTTTTTAAATGGGTTGTAAATAGAGCACCTCTCTTGTGTACCTGTGTTATGCATTAAAACATAACTATATTGTCGAAAGACATCAGTGCATCACTGGATTCTATTGATTTATTTAACTTTTGCCTGTGTAATATGTTTGTCATTCTGGTGAGCTATTTTGGGGTTTATTCCGGAAATGGGGCTGCTAAATATGGATGTCTCAGTGATATGGCACCGGGTGCTGGGAGGGGCCAGGCTGTGGGTAGGCCAGGTGTGTTGAATTGCATTGGTTCATCACTATGCCACTGTCGGCCCAAGGGTTTTCACTAAACTACCTTTTCTCTATGCTTCCATACATTTTTTATCAATCCATTCCTCACTTCCCCTGTTGCCTCCTCATCGTCCTAGAGAAAGGATGGGAGAGTAGACCTGACTGTGATGGGAGAGTAGACCTGGCTGTGATGGGAGAGTAGACCTGGCTGTGATGGGAGAGTAGACCTGGCTGTGATGGGAGAGTAGACCTGGCTGTGATGGGAGAGTAGACCTGGCTGTGATGGGAGACTAGACCTGGCTGTGATGGGAGAGTAGACCTGGCTGTGATGGGACAGTCGACCTGGCTGTGATGGGAGAGTAGACCTGGCTGTGATGGGACAGTCGACCTGGCTGTGATGGGACAGTCGACCTGGCTGTGATGGGAGACTAGACCTGGCTGTGATGGGAGAGTAGACCTGGCTGTGATGGGAGAGTAGACCTGGCTGTGATGGGACAGTCGACCTGGCTGTGATGGGACAGTCGACCTGGCTGTGATGGGAGAGTAGACCTGGCTGTGATGGGAGACTAGACCTGGCTGTGATGGGACAGTAGACCTGGCTGTGATGGGACAGTCGACCTGGCTGTGATGGGACAGTAGAGAGTAGCTGTGTCCACCTTAATGGGTTTCTTTGTCGTCAGTTTGGTCTACTCCTGGACCTAAGGAAGCCCTTTATGTTTCCATTACACTTATTTCCCCAACGTCTGCTCCAACGCACATATTCTGATTACTCTCTGCCCTCTCAGCACTCTGGAGACCCTGGTGGCCTGCTCTACTTAATTGGATTTGGAACACTTTGTAACGTACACTATCCGTGCATCAGCCCATGCCATATAGAATTTGTGCATTGGTATGTTTGGGTGGAACAGAAAATGGCTGTACGGAAAACAACATTGTTCTGTTGTTTCTGTGTGACTTGAAACTCACAAAGGAAGCAGACGTTTCCACCGCAGCCCAGTGGGTTCTGCCAAAGGCAGGGGAAGAGGAGCAGATGTTTACAAAATGTCTGTGTCCCTGACTGTGTGTTTGTGTGTTGATACACCCTCTAAGACACCCTCCATGCGACAGTTTTAAAGTTGAGGGTTAACTTGTGCACAGTAATGGTGGTCTGAAGGTCTGAATACAAAGTAGGTATGCACAGGCACACAAAAACACATACAAGGAAGGCATAAGCCATACAATCTTAGATCTTCAGAAGAGCTTCCACATAAAAGAACCCCATGTTTCCCTCGGTCTCTGTGAAGGCTGCATACAGCTAGAGGCTCCTTTCTTTGTTCTCTGTGGACTGACAAACCGCACAGTTAACGCTTCAGACGCACTCCATCTCAGACAATTCCTCACCGAGACGGCTTTTAACGGGCCCTCCAAAGGATACAGATACTCAGAGCAAGGAAAAATCATAAAAGGGAAAGACTAATCATGCTGAGTCATCCAGCTTGGCCTTCCCCACAGGGAGAGGGAATGATTTCCGGGGTACACAAAATGAACCTAAATATCAATAACAGCTATTAAAGCACATCTCAGTGAGCAGCACTGCTATAAAGCAGCCGAACAATATACATTATATATTCAAGTTAGTGGATTTCGCTCAGGTTGAAATATGAAGACAGACTCAAGCCAGTACATCTGCTGTCTGCTTGGCCAATGTAACCAGGTTACTTCGGGTGGAACTACTTTATGTAAGTTGTTTATTTGCTGCTTTGAAACGGTTGGTACGATAAATGTGTTTAAATGTATTCTATTTATGAAAAGATGTGTTTGTGTGTGTGTGTGTGTGTGTGTGTGTGTGTGTGTGTGTGTGTGTGTGTGTGTTCATATTATATATTATTGCAATTGTGACATGAATTGACTTTTCATTTTGATTATGTTTGTAGAAACATCCAAGGGTACTCCCATTGTGCTCCACTGTTGAAATTCTTCCATATTCCATTTTGTCTTCTGAAGGAATCTCTTTGACAGCAGATGGCTGTGCAGCACAGTGTGAAAAAGCTTCAAAAGCTGTTATTTTTGCCACATATGACATCACACCTCTGATCTCTTAAAGTGGATTCCCAGGCCTGTCCCTTTACAGCGTGCCCCGTCTCCTGCAGCTGCCTTCAAGGCCAAGCACAACAATGTACTACCTTATTATCCAAACATTAGTTGGCTTTAATGTCATAAAATAACCAAAGCTGTAAAGCTGCCCCATGTCAGGTCATCTGTTTTTAAATAGCGGTGCTAGTGTGACCATTTCAAGGGGATTCCTCTTTTGCACCTTTTATAGGCTTTTTCAAATCATCTGACCCTTCTGGCTTTTACCTCATCGAAGATTGAAACGGCAACGTTGATCTAACGTTGATGTTCCCATGATTGACGTGAGAGTTCACACTTCAGATTTGTTTCCAAGAGAGCCATGTGATGTCTGACACATGGCTTCATTCAGTGTGTGATGGGAAGGGGCTTTAAGGTGAAACTGCTGAGCGGTGTGCATGCAGAGCTCATGATGTCACTGGCTGCATTCAATTACAAGGCATTTTAATAGATGGAGTTAGAATCTTCTGTTAGGGGGTGCAGAGGTAAAACTAAAAATAATATGATCCTAACACAAACATCCTCATTGTATGGGAGAAACCATTCCCCCCATGCACTCATAATAAACACGCACACGAGAGAGGGCCCGCTGAGAAGCCAGACACGCAGTGTCACGAATAAAGTCTTCTCTAACATTCAATTCACCACTAGTATTTGCATCTGAACAGCATAACAGAATATGCATGAAAAAAGTATGGCCATACAAAAGAAGACTCTTCCATTGTACATCATTAAAATAAATATGTGATTAAGAATTGGGAACTATGAAGGACATTACTGTTAAGCTGGAAATGGGAAGCAAACCAAGATGTTTAAGGCTAGAAACTGTGCCGTATGCTATCAAACCTAAAGTTGAGGCAGAGCTAAATAGACTCCTAAAAACTGAAGTATTTTAACCGGTATACACAAGTGAATGTGCTACATCAACTGTTCCAGTCAACGATTTGAGGTTTTAAAATGTTCAAGTTACTGTGAATCTTGTTCTGATAACGGAGCAATACCCATTACCCCTCATCAAAGACATCTACTCAGGTTTGGCTGGAGGCCAGAAGTTTTGTTAGATTGACTTACGTCAGGCATATCTACAGATGCATGTCCATCCAGACTCACAAGAACTGTTAACCATAGTCACACGCAAAGGACTGTACAAGTACCAGAGACTCCGTTTTGGTATTACAGAGCTGCAGTTCTGTTCCAGAGGGCTATGAACCAGAATTTGAAAGGTCTACCAGCTGTGCAAAGTTATTTCGATAACTTGTTCATCACAGGGAAAGAAGAACAGGATCATTTGAGCAATCTAGATACTGCACTATAGAGACTGAAGGAACATGATCTGACAGTTCGGAATGACAAGTGTGAATTTTCCCGATCCTCAGTTGAATATTTGGATCATGTGATTGACCGAACTGGCCTTCACAACCATCAAAGGTTAAGGCCATTGTGGAAGCCCTATCCCCAAAGAATGTGAGCCAACTGAGACTTGGTCCGCTTACACACTATGCAAAGTTTGTGCTTAACTTAGCAAATGTGCTGAAACCACTACGTGAACTCTTAAACAAAACAAAGACATGGAGGTGGATGGACCGGTGTTAAGTGCCATAAAGTCAAGACAGCTCTCTCTCAGTCTGAGGCTCTAACCCACTTCCACCGCTCATTCCAGCTGGCATGTGATGCCTCGCCACGTGTGGCCTGCACAACCATGGCAGAGAATCCATGTAGGCAGCTGGACCATTAGAGAACCACGTTCTTAGTTGTGGTTGATGCTCACAGCAAATGGCTGGAGGTTGTTGTCACGATGATCCCTTCATCAGAGAACCATTGAGGAGCTAAGTACCAAGTACCATAAAGACCATTTAGCCAGTTAGGCTTGCCACAGCAGCTAGTAAGGGATAATGGTCTCCAATTTGTGTCTAACATTTCATGGAAGAAAACGGCATTCAGCACATCAAGTCAGCACCTTATCAACCAGCTAACTATGGCCTTGCTGAAAGATTTGTGCAGAAATTGAAGCAAGCCTTCAAGTCCTCGCAAGGTAACCACTCCCTCAACCGATGTCTTAGTGCCTTCCTTCTGTCCTAAAGAAACCCACCTCACGCTACAACAAAGACGTCTTCTATTCATTTTTTAGCGCTTTTCTCGAGACTCAACCGCTTCACACAAATTGGTCGCCAATTAATTACACAGAACGAACAACGAATGGACCGACAACTATCAAACACAACACTCAGTCTGAGTGATACCACGGCAGCCAATTTACGACAGACTTGCTTAGGACATAGAACACACAGACCGACTCCGGGTGAATTGGCATTGACTGGTCAGGGCACTGGTAGGAGAATGGAGCATGATTTTTTGATGGTGGGAGGAAACCAGAGCACCCGGAGGAAACCCACACCAACACGGGGAGAACATGTAAACTCCACACAGAAAGGCCATTGTGTCAGGTCGGGTTTGAACCCAGGACCTTCTTGCTGTGAGGCACCAGTGCTAACCACTTAGCCACCGTGCTGCCCAAATTTTGTTTAGGGCCATAAAAATCCTAGGGCCGGCCCTGCCAAGAGACTTACTGATGGACCCAACTAAAGAGCGTGCCTATCCTAAAAGAGATGGACGACTCCAGGTAGACTGATACTCAAAGCAGACTGATCATTAGTGACTCTAATATTGAGGCTGACCCTCAACATTGGGGCAGAATAATCCTCTGAGTTCAGTCTGGGAATTGGGAGAGTCTGCCTTCACTACCTTGTTCCTAGTTCAGACTAACATGTTGTAGCCTATAAGTTAATATTAAGATGATGTGGTGACATTGTCTGCTTGTCTAAGAAAGATAAGGTGAACAAGGGGC